>QNQO01001025.1:25000-406840 GCA_003290165.1 Berberis thunbergii
GGGATTTCTAGATTTGGACCTCCTGTCCTTTGATCTACCTCGATGGTTTGATCTGCCGCGTCCATTCCATCGAGTTGAGTTTCTTCCTCTTGACTCTGTATGCAAGACTGAAGAGGTTGACGATTCACCCGACTCTTTCCGTCGGATCTCTTCACTGAGAGCTAAATCACGAACATCGTCAAATTTCAACTTATTGCTTCCCGACGAGCTACTCACAGCAGTGACAGTAGCATTCCAACTTTCTGGTAGAGAAGACAACAGTATTAATGCCCGTACCTCTTCATCAAATTCAATCTTAACTGAACTCAACTGGGTTGTGACTGTGTTGAGTTCATTTAGATGTTGCGCAACCGATGCGCCTTCCGTCATCCGCAAGTTGAACAAACGCTTCATCAAGTGAACTTTGTTCGAAGCTGATGGCTTCTCATACATACTTGAGAGAGCCGCCATAAGACCCGCCGTGGTCTTCTCCTTTGCTATGTTAAAAGCAACATTGCGGGATAGCGTCAATCGGATAACTCCAAGGGCCTGTCTATCAAGCAGGGCCCACTCCTCATCCTTCATAGTTTCTGGCTTCTGCCCTATGAGAGGTAGGTACAGATTTTTCTGGTATAGAAGATCCTCTATCTGCATCTTCCAGAATCCGAAATCTGCACCATCAAACTTTTCAATTTTCACCTTCCCTTCGTCTGCAGCCATCGCTCCCACTTGAATCTGGCTTCTTCTGGATCGTTTCTGGCTATGCTTCTGAACCACCGTGAAAACACTATTCACGTTTGTTACTAGTCACATGAATAGTACCCGTACAAAGAAATTGCCAGAATACACGACCAAGGCTCTGATACCAATTGTTGGGGAAATTACACAGATTTCCTATAAACCAGACTAGCGAGAATGCAATTAAATAAATGGACACAAGTATTTACGTGGTTCACCCAACTTAGGCTACGTCCACGGGCTGCTGCTGAACTTTACTCAAAAGAAACAAAGTGTTTACAAACAACTCACGACCCACAACCCAATTACACCCGAGAAAACTACTCTTAATTTTCTCTCTCTCTCACACAAGCTTTCACACAAGCTTACTCACTACTACACAAGAGGAGGAGATATGGGATGGAATTAGGAATGAGGATGAGTTTTTGGATAACTTGAAAGAGGAGGGGAGAGGCCTTTATATATAGGCTCTCCAACATTGCCTTACAACTCACAAGTGGTTGGACATTGCTTTACAACTCACAAGTGGATGGATGACTCAACCACCATGCCTCCTTTCACCGTCCATCCACTAGTGCATCCTTTCATTGCCACTAGTTGTTGATTAACAAATGTGTGCTTTCGGTGGGTGGGTTTGTTGGTGACTAAAGGGTGGGTCCTTGGTGACTAACAGTGCAAATGCTCATGTCTCATAAAAAAGATCAATAGCGTCTATTTCTTTGTATCCAGTGTTTGATAACATTAATCTCTTTGCTCATTTGGGAGATATGTACAATTAGAAACACACTTGATGGTTCAAATGTAATCTGTTCATAATTTCTTATAAACTATATTTGTTTCAAATTTCAAATTATCCCTTATAAGTTCAACTGAAATTTTCATTGCTGGTACTTTACTTCAGTGTGTATTGTTACACACCACATATCATCAAGTGTGAATTAGGAGTTTATCTTTTAACATTAATGAAACACGAGTAACCTACATGAGGGACTAGTGTGTTTTCGGTCAATTTCAAGGTAACTAGCTACAACTATGTGCGATTAAACACATTGGGAATTAAGTGGAGTTAAGGTCGAACAATGTTGTGGGTGGTGCGCACAAAAGGATGGTTGAGGAGTTAAATGTGTTGCTAGTGATCGAATGATATTGCAAGTGATGCAAGTGGTTATCCTCAGTTTGAAGAGAAGGGGAAGATGATAGCTTGGGGCAAACAAGTGTGAAAATAGATAATGGGAAGTAGAATGGTAAGGTGCAACATGCTAATGTAACTACCGACACTGGTCAGAAGAGGAAAGTGATGTTAATGCCAATGTTAATGTTAATACAACTCAGGCCCGGAAAAACCAAGAGAACGGAATTAGTAATAGCAGAAATGCAAGTATTGTAGAAAAAAGCGATAGCAGTAAGGGTTATATGCCATTGGCAGTGAAGCACAGGATGAGCATCAGCTGTTGGTAACTTGGGTCAGGGAGAAGATGAATGCCATGAACACCGCATCGGAATCCAGGATTCATGGATGCTCAGTATGATCCGGTTAAGGTGGAAAATTGAATTTGAGTTGCTTTGCTGTGTCGAAAAGGAGAAAGATGCAAGACCTACAATGAGCCAAGTAGTTCAAATGCTTATGTCCGATTAAAAAAAACCAATAGTCTTAACTGTTTGTGTCAAATGATTGATGAAGTTTTCGGTTGCTTTAGGGGAACAAAAAATTCCTGATATGTACAATGTGAAATGCTTGATGGTTCTTATCTTTAGCAGATGGAATGTCAATAGCTTAGCTTGTGAGTTCATCTATCTATCATTGGTATTATAGACTAATTCAAGAACAATGGTCGTTGTAAACTCTGAAACCGTCTATATTTGTAGAATGCACATTGCAAATTCCAACAAATATAAAATGTTCATCACCGTAACCAGTACAGTGCAAAATGGATGAGGAGCTAGCATTTGGAATCCGACAACTTCAGTTCATTTCAAAAATTTTGATATGTAGTTCACTAATGTAGGTTTTTTCCTAATTCCTAATTGGCAGACTAGTTGAAATAATACATTTGATTATATAAAATTCGATTAGAATTGAGTGATTTTAAGTTGAGAGTGCTTGCAAACTGAAACCAAAATAACCCAAAAGAACATAATTAGAATACATGAAACGTAAAAGCAAACAAATGTTGGCTTATGTTTCGTTTCAGGAGTCCTAACAAAGGGATTGCCTCTTAATTCAATAAGGATCTGTAAAAACAAGGAGAATTTGAGATCAATTAACTATGGTTTTAGAGGAAATCAGTAATTGTAAAGAGACTCATGTGTTTTATGTCAATTTCCAAGTTGTAGTTAGCTGCATCAATGCATGCACACGCTTAAATACGGTTAGCTAGTTGGTTGGGAATTAAATGGAGTTTTAAGTAGAGGGATCAAGAGTTCCCTCGTTTGATTCTTATATTGGAGAAAAAAATATACTCAACTTGTTCCTTGTGCCGAGTTAGTATTTGAGGAGGGATAGAATTGACACTCACCTTAATAAGAGCCAATGGTATGACTGTTTAATGGTTAGAACTTGGCGGATGGCACCGCTTGATCATGGTTTGAACCCTGAACTCACCTTCCCAAAAAAAAAAAAAAAAAAAATCTTAATTGGATCGATTAGTTCTATAAACACACCCACAGAGACCTTCAAATCTAATCAAAATATTCTCCATAATTACCTACCTGCTTATTTAATTAATTAACACACTAAAACTAAGCTAAACATGTTAACCTGGATTTCCTATTTACATAATAATTCGAAATCGAATCTCATCTTTTTCTGAAAAAACAAACCCAACACCACGGAAACGTACCCACTTGTCTATTCTTTGTTACTTTTGAGTTCAAGTTCTCTCTTTTCTCCAACTTCTTTTGCCAAGTTCAGAGTTCAATCAAACACAATCATCACCACAAGAACCAAACTATTTAAGATCTAATTTGATTTAGCGCAATTTAAACATGAAGTGATTTGCTTGATTCATTAATTAATTAACAAAGAAAGATGAGCTAAAGACTGAACCTTTTTTTTTTTTTTTTTTTTCTCTTTTTTCATCTAAAATCTCTAATTGAACTCAACTGAACCAAACCCAGAGTTCAAACCCCGAAGCTTTTGCTAGCTTTCTCCATTCATCCATCTTCTTTACTGTACAAAGTTCGATTGATACCCAAAACCCCAAAATTATTTCTGTATTTCAAAAAGAAAAAAACGCAATGTTTTTTCTTTCTCTTCATTTCATTTCTTCTTCTTCTTCTTATTATCCTCTGTTTCACTACTCGACGATCTTCGCCATGCCGAAACGCTTGACAACAGCGTTTTCAATACCATTAACAGCTTGCATGCAGAGTCCATTACCGTTGTGCTCGATCCCAGACATGTAGTTTCTCACTTCCTTTCTGATCATCTTTTGCATTACAGATAAAAACTCTTGACTAAATGGCATGAAAGGTTTCTCCTCCACCATTTTGTTCTCTAAAAATTGGAGATTTTGGTTTTGATGAGTTTGATAGTTTTGGAATGGTAGGTTCAAGTGTTGCAATGAAACCAATGGGTGTGGGTGAGAAGTTTGAATAGAAGTTTTTTCGATTTCAAGCTGTTTTGGATGAATCTGATCCGAAACCTCACAGGATTCAGCCCCAGGAAGGGAGAGACTGAGCGAAGTAGGTGGATCGTTCGAAGATGAAGCAGTTTCAAGTTGAGAAATAGGTAAAACAGGGCTAGTTACGGGTACAGCTCTTGCGACAGGTCGGTAAATATGAGAAGAGGGCATAACAGGCAAACTAGACTCACTCACATCCGATCCAGAAGGACTACTCGGATTCAAATAAAGCCCGGAAGAACCAGGCGGAGCGACAACAGTTCCGACACTCCTAGACCGCTTAAACTGCCCGGGATTCCTATCACCTTCGCTGCTACAATCCTCAGTTACGCTCATAACCATCGACGAACATTTCCGCTTCAAGGTCGAATTCCAGTGGTTCTTAATAGCATTGTCGGTTCTCCCGTTGAGAAGACGAGCAATCGTTGCCCATTTGTTGCCAAACTTTACGTGGGCTCGCAAGATCGTCTCGTCTTCTTCAGCGGTGAACGCTCTGTGTTCAACTTGTGGCGAGAGCTGATTACACCACCGTAATCTACAAGACTTTCCTGATCTACCAGGAATCGATTTGCTTATTAATGACCAGTTCCTCGCTCCGTGTTTTGTAACTAGCTTCTTCAACAGATCGTCTTCTTCAGGACTCCATGGTCCTTTGATCCGATCTAAACTATCTCTTCTACTACTATTTGTTGCCATTGATAAGGTGAAAGAAGCGACAACGTATACAGAGAAAGATAGAGAGGTTGTGGTGATAATACACTTTCTTTCTTTGAGATGAGTGAAAGAATATGACTCAATAGAGGTATTTAAACGAAAGAGGAAAAAGAGGTAACTGGAAGAGACGGTTGCACAACCGGTGATAAACAAAGAAGGAGTGGGCAGGGCCCCAAGAAAGAGCACCGCTTCTTCGAAACAAGCGGTTGACACAGCTGTCATTTTTTAAACGTGATACTTATACACGAAAATCTTCTCGTGAGAAATTGAAAGAGTTGATTAGTTTGACTAAGCCAGGCTGGAGAGCATTTCGTGTGGGGTTATTATTTATCAAAAAACCGAACGGCCGCACGGAAATGCTGAGCTGGAGAATAACGACAAGATCGGTCGCCGAATCAGAGAGCGGATCATTCACTCTGTCAATCCAGCCTGTTTTCTTAACCCCCACTTTAACGGTCTATTTTCACCCACATTTGCCTGTTCCCTCTTTCATTCTTTCCGGGTTACTTCCTTCTTCTTTTCTTTTGCATTAATTAAAAAAAAAAATCTTTCTTTTAAAATAAAGAAAAGAAAATATTCTCTAAATAATTAATTCTTACAAGATAAACATTAGAGATCCGTATCTGTTTCGGTTGCTAATAGTACACCGTACCTACTACCTAATGCGGGATACTATAACTTTATATATTTCGTATAAAAGGTGTATCAGTTGAATTGATAAAAGTGTGATGGATAATATCATCAAAAATTCTAGAGTGCCTGAACCTGTGCCTGGAGTGGGATGGGGTGAGGTGGATGATATCACCAAATTCGAATCCAACCACTACTAGCATGGAGTGGAGGAGAAGGCTATGGGTAAAAAAAAAAAAAAAAAAACGACTTCACATCTTTGAATGGAGGAGGAGCTGTGTAGATTAAGTTACTACTGACTGTACAGTAAAAATTCTGTAACAAATCCGTTTGTCTAGATTTGTGGGTTCTTTTAACTGTGTAACTTCTTCGCTAAAAATAGATACCTGTAATTTTAACTGTTTTTACCCGTTAGATGTGGATGTAAAGAGTGATGCAAAGAAAACAACTGAAAATATCGTACGTTTAGATAAGTAGCCGTTACGAATGGACAGCTGGAGAGGACTAAAATGTGGCAATTCAAAACGCTTTTACTTTAACTTCTTTTGTCGTGTTGTGGGGGTGGTGGCACGTGCGGGGGATGAGGGTTCTGGGGGGTGCTTTAACTAAAACACACGAGTAGTTTGTGTGTGTGAGAGAGAGAGAGAGAGGACTTGGGAGGGGAGAAAAGGATCAGATTTTGGCCGACCGTCGGATAAAGACGAACTAAACGTGAATACGAAACTGCTTCTAGAGAAAGTTAATGTGAGACGTTTGGTTTTGAGACACGCGTGAGCCATGCACCATCTTTTGGCAACATCAACCGTTTGGTAATAGATTACCATTTTAGCCCTCTTTGTACTTGTACATTTATGGTATAATTGTACGATTGGCATCTACAAATGTATATTGTAATCTCACAACCTCGCTCTCACTTTCAATAAATATGTGATTGGTTAGAGCATTGATCTTCGAATGTCATGAGTCCTAGTCTCGTCTAATGGAATCAAATTTTCAGTATTTTCCTCGCGTATGCACTGAGGGAGAGTGTTGGAATATTAAGCCCAACTCCAATTATCCATCGGCTTGAATTGTCCACGTGTTTATCAACGATAGCATCATGAGTGTGTTTTATGATGTAATTGTACAATTGGTAGCCACCATTGTATGTTATAGTCTCACGACCCCCGCTCTCACTTTTTCACTTATTTATGATTAGATTCAACCTCTCTACAAATTCGAGCTTTTAAAGAACTGACAATTTAACAAACTCAATATAAACTCCAATTTTAGAGATAATATAACAAGTTCTAATTGGGAATAGCAATGGTTTGATGTGTTTTGCAATCCCTATGATATCTAACCTGTAAAATGAACACCGGTTGAGTCCAGGACCACCGTTGTGGTGGTCGAATGCATTATGATCCTTAAGTTAGATACCAGTTCGAGAAAGAGTGAAAACTTAATGTAAAATTCCATTGTGTATACTTGCGTACCTTTTTCCCACATTTCACCGACTCTTATAGCGAGTCTTCCCTCCCCCACTATCCCTGTGATCAAGGACGTGATGGAAGGAGGAGATCTCGCATAAAATCTCACTATGCATAACCGATTACTTCGACGCTTGGCTTTTTTTAGGGCTCAATGTTTGATTGAGCTAAAACTGATTTCTAGTGAGTGGATCTCGGGCATGTGATTGCTATTAGATTCATTGTTCAAACCTTATTGTCTTGGGCCAAACCATAAGACCCGTGCCTTTGGGGCTGACGTGTTTTGCGCTTGAGTGTCTAACTTACAGATTGAATAGTAGTTTTGCGCATGGGTCTGCTTGAGACTGCACTTGATGTAGTCGATTTTTGTTCACCTTCTTCACTTCTTACCTAGACCTGCACAGGGAGCAAACGTGAGCCAAAGATCACCGTGTGGTAGCTGATGACACTCTGATGCTTAAGTTAAATAAGGCTTATTAGAGACTTAAAACTATAAACTGGGTTGTATTGCGTACCTCTAGTTCCTCGACCTTATCCCATTTTTATAATGAATGAGTCATTGTTAGGCTAGGCATTTGATGGCGTATTTTAGAGAAAGTGATATTGATGTGGAGATCATTTCATGATTGGGAGCAGTCCATGTGAGATAGTTTTCCTACACAACTTGCGTTCCTAGATCTGCGGGAGAGATTTCTCTTTTTGAGCGTTGTCTATGCAAGGAAGTTTCCCTCATCGACTTATACTCTAATATATATTTCCTAATCGGATCTGATGTGTTGCTGACATGTCTGTCTTGAGTAGATCTCTCAGATACTTGCCTTAGAAGTATTATGAGTATTGGGTCTAACCGTGTGACATGTTAGTTTACTAGCTCATTACAACTCGGACGCGATTGTCTAGATTCTGTCAACGATGGGTTTGTTGTTGTTTGAGCCTCACTGAATTGTGTGTGCAATTGTGTATGCTTCGTTCTGTTTATGAAATTATCATGACATGTATAAGGTATTGATTAGATGACAATTTAATGTATCATCGACACTAATGCATTTTATGTACTTGGATTAGTCTATCTCACATCTATTGATGTCTCGTCAGGTCCACGCTAAAATCATATACAAGTGGAACACTAGGAGCCACGTACGGGCGTCGTCCAAATATCTATTATCGTCTTAAGAGTTGTGCCATGTCAAGTGCACTGGCCTGAATCTACATTCTGAAACAGACTCATAAACTAAAATCTGCAACAACTGAGCAGCAAGTATTGTCAAGTTATTCCAAACAAGTGTGGAATTCAAAAGTGAGTACAATGGATTGGAAATGCTTCATCGAGTAAATGTGCATCAAGCTAAGATTTGATTCCCTTATCATTTGTCAATTAGCAAATAAAAAATGTTTGATTTGGTGATTAACTAAGGGGATTGTTGGGAATACGTACAGAGAGAATAAACTCACGTGATAAAGAAGGGTCGAGGTGGTTTCCTGATTAGGTTTAAACAATAATAAGCTCAACTAGAAAATAGCAACCAAAACTTGCATTCCCGAGGCTCTCTGCAAAACACATTGTTTTGTCTTCTAATTTCAGTGTTCACACTCAAAGAAATGCCACAGAAATGTGGAAGAGCAGAACCTTGCCTTGCATGTTCAGTACATTTTATTCCCTTCAATTATACTCCTTGATATAAACCTGCATTTCAGGCAGAGTAAACAATATTTTTCACGTATTTCACTCAACAACTATCCTGCTACACACATGGAGGCTTGTTGGAGATTCAGCAATTTAATTGTGTTTCTATGTTTTGTTGCATGCATGTGAATCAAAGGGGTGGTCACTAAATCTTTTATGAGAGGATTATAGTGTCCTTAAAAGAGCATCCTATGGGTGAAAACTTCATTATTAAAGGAGTTGAACTAAATAATTATGTCACCTAGTAACATTCAAGGTGTAATGGTGGTGAAATCTTACATGTGCATGATTGAGTATCTTCATCACTTAGCTCTGTTTAAGATCCTGATCCAGTTAAGATTTGATTGGCACGAGCAATTCTCATACCTGCAACAGCTCATAAATTTGTGTTCGAAGAACTAAGCTCCAACATTCATGTAACATGATTTGACGTAACTTGTCTTGAATGTCTGACTTACGGATGAATGATGTTTCAAGAACATGATGCTTGGGGCCACGTTGACATGAAGCTTCTACGTATTGAATTTGGTTCGCACCATACATGATCAAGTGACTCTTTGATGTCCATCATCAAGGACGGGATAGTGCACTTGGCCATTATATTCAACAAAATCTCAAAAAATCAGTTTTGGATCCCTCAAATTAACACGATCGCTTACCATCAATCCACAGCACAAAAATAGTAAGGAAAACGTGAAAGCACTGCTGCGGCTAATAATTGATTGACACAACATCAGAGGTGACACGCGTTAGGCAAACACGACGACACCAAGAACAGTTTCAGTTGTACCTTCTGCAACGTGGAGCACCAGGTGGGTCCGTACGCGAGTAGCCCAAACTCGCCCACGTACTGGGGTGGACTCATTCATAATAAGAGGACCCCACCAAGTCCATCGTTTAGCGACGGAGAGAAGAGGTTGCAACCTAACCGTATGAAACCGTCAGGAAAATGAGTGAAAGAGAGAGAAGGTAAACGTCACGTTCGGTTGCCAGCTATATCGCACTGATGAAAAAGAAAGAGTTTTGCGACAGTTTGTCCCCTCCTAACACTTCCCGAAAGCGACAGTATCCTTTGGGATTCGTTTGGTTTCTTTTGGTTTTGGTACAAATCTTGTAACCGTATGTGACGACTTCACCGCCCTTAATAAATTAACAACCAAACAACTCCCTCGTTGTTTGCTTTTGCTTTTTTTAATCAAACCGTGATTCTTTGTTGGAGCGCGCCGTATCCAACACCGTACGTTTTCCTATTTGCTACCTCCTCTTTTTCTAACCAAACGTGTTGTTAAGCAATTCTACATGTACCACCACTAAACAAGGAACTTGCTATGTACATCCTACTTCTCTAATAATTACCTTATTTAGGTGCTATTTAACATCATAATTTAGAACAACGAAACGAAAACACGTATAGCGTATAGCTTATGGAGTGGTAATGATTGCATCAGAATGATAACTCAACAACCTTAATTTACCAATCAAAAATGCTAGGAAATTAAGTTTTTGTAATTGGGTTTTGCAACCAAGGTGACATTGCACAATCTTGAAAGAATGATTAAATTTTCAAAGTATTTGTGCATGTTAATGTTGTAAAAAAATCCTCTACCGATGCCATCATCTTGATTGCAAAACCTAATTCCCTAACCTAACTCTTTACCAATTGATCGTTTATAGGTTGGAGAACATTTTCTTGTACTTTACAACGGTAATTTTATAGAAATTAGTATTTAACATCTGACAATTTAAATATGCCCAAACACACAATACCATTCGCCACAAGTCTTATCATTATTGAATGCATTTAATTTGAACAGTGATTCTAATGTTCACAAAATGTGCGTAACTCGTAACTTCTAGCTAATTCAAAATAATGGTCCAAGAGAGATGTACTATATTTTTGGAGGATATTGGTGTGAGTTTTGAAATAAACATTGGAAGGATAATGTTGCAATTGTCTTCATCTTACATATTATTGTACACTGGGGAACATAGATCACCCCCCACCATCTTTTCTTCTCTACTAATTTCAAGTAGGGACATCCACTTGATTTTGTTAATGGTGATGGCAAACTATCTTTCCAAAACTGCCATCTCCCAACTGTCTACCATCAATTATCAAGACAAACAAAAGAAGTTTACAGGTCCTTTTGTTATTGAGGGAGTCCCTTATAATAGGAGGGAAGGAAAGGTGACATTGCCCCTTCAACCACTCTCCCTTGTAAGTCGTTCATGTCCACATCGAATATGTTATCACTTACATTAGCCAAATTTTTTTTTTCTGTCCCTTTGAAATGTATGTCAAACCTTCTCTCTCCTTAAGTTAATCCAAATGTTGAAGCATCTGTTGTTTCACTCCTTTTTTGTTCTTGCAAGTACTCATATAAAACCAACTTTTCTCTTCTTCTCTCTTTTACTTTTGTCACTGTAATAACACTTTATTTCCTATTCAGTCATGCACCCATCGACTTCAACAATATTAGGTTCCTTTTACGTAGATTTCTAATCTACTGTTTAGTTTATATTTACTGCAACAATTCTTAAGAGTCAAGCCCCTTGCTTCAATAGCTAGATCTGCTTCAATCGCTAGATCGGCTTCAGGGGAGCTTTAAGACTTTTCATCATCATATTTTTTTCATCTGTTCTTCTTTGTTGTTCGTTATTCATCTTCATTTTCATCACGTTTTTTAGGATCCCTTGGGCCGATCTGGCGCTAAGGACCCGTCTCTTAAGAATTGTTCTATTTACTGATAAAAAATTAATTTTTTTTATGAGACTGTTTGCCTATTACTCATTGGAATTCATGTTCGAGGGGGGAACCTCAGAGTTGAATTCACGGAAACGATTTTAATTTTTATGTCTGTTTTCCATACAACCAAACGGACCCTTAGTTCATCACAACATCAAATTAGGTTTTTCGAGTCATATGGATGATACATCAAATAGTCCTCTAATCACAACCTTATACGTGACAAATATCACGACGAACGTGCACTTTAAACATAGATTACAGACACGATCATTAAAGCCCAAAAATGCCTTTAATAATAGACCATAAACAAAGTTAAAAGCCCATACCCAATGAATATCTTCCCTTAAAGAAGAGAGATATTACGAAAGAGACAAATCGTGGCAAAAATCACTCCCTCATGGACGCATATCAATAAAGGAGGAGACCATTGTGAGAAACACCTTCCTTCATTACGCCTCACATACTTAAGTCACGCAGAGAGTTAATTATACACATTATATAAATTAAAAGAGGGATTAACGAAAAAGGTAAGCAAACATAATACAACTACACTCTATCTAAATTTATTCTCTCCAACAATTTACTGATTTAAACATCGAAATGCCTTCAGCCACCACCGAATATGTGGAAAAAATTTGAATGCATCACATATCATACCATGCGTGTATCTATATAACTGTCCCCCTAAACCACATGTCCTTCGTGGTACAATCATGAATCTTCACTTTATACACAGTAGAAATTGTTCAAAACTTATATGGATATCAATTAATGTTCATTTATCTATAATTATCCCGTTATAATACTTGTAATGGTCGTTTTCCAGACAGCCGTAAAGATATGTCGTTATGGTACCCTTACAGGCCGAAGTCTCAATCATCAACCAGTAGCAGTTATTTATAGGTCAAGAAAATTTGATTAGGTTTTAGTACTAATCAGAAAAGCTACAGATCGATGTTCATGGAATTAGTCCTAATTTGAATGGTAGTAATTTAGAGAACATCACTGTCGATATGTCACTTATTAGAAGTTAGATACCTAATTGTTAACTGTCGGTGAGCTTTCGATTGATTCGTTTCATCTATGTCGACATTAAACATTAGATGCCTAACTCCACTAAAAATGATTTGCCCAGCTTGTGCCCTTAGATGTTGTTGATAAACATGAAGTCGTTTTATTGTACATATTGAGAAATTTGATATTGAAATGAAGATCAAATCAAAAATATAGTTTTCATGAAACAGAAAGAAGATTGTATGTAGGGCAATTGATGGACATATTCTTTATCAAAGATATATGAAAATAGAATTGATAGAGAACGATCCAAAATTAGGAGTGATGTAGTGGAATCTCGCTATCTTTGATCTTGACCTGAATATGTATATGGAACGCATGTGAGTCAATGAACACCGTTATGGTGGTCGATGACACTCCGATGCTAAAGTCGGACAAAATTTGAGAAATGCTTAAAGCAATAAATTGGGTTTTGTAGCGTATATTTCTTCGTCAAACCTGTGTCTTATTTATAATGCAAGAGTCATCATTCAGCTAGGCCTTTAGTAATATAGTTTAGGAAAAAAAGATATTGTTAAGATCATTTCCTAATTGGGAGTCGTCCATATAAGAAAGTTTTCCTACACGACTTGTGCTCCTAGATCTACAAGAGTGGTTTTCCTTTTGGAGTGTTGTCCATGCAAGAAAATTTTCATGCACGATTTATACTTCTGTATATGTTTTTTAGTTAAAACCAATGTTTTGTTTGTCTGCCCATCTTAAGTGATCCCCCAGATACTTGTCTGATTAGGCCTTACGGGTATTGAATTTTGTGCCGTGCGAGCTTAATGGATCGCTGCAACTTGGATCCAACCTTTTGAAATATGTCGAATTGAGCTTAATGTTATCTGAACCTTGCTAGAGTTGGTGGACAGTCAGATATATTTTATTCTGCTAACAAAATCATCATGACACGCGTACAATGTGAATTAAAAGAGAGTTTGGTGTATCATCAAGGATCAGTGATTCTAAATGGCGAGGAAACGAGCGAGGGAAGGGGTGCGACCTTCCATCACCCTCAAGATGCACACTCGTGTGAATCTCGAGGGGGGGTTCA
Source organism: Berberis thunbergii (assembly GCA_003290165.1). Classification (NCBI taxonomy): domain Eukaryota; kingdom Viridiplantae; phylum Streptophyta; class Magnoliopsida; order Ranunculales; family Berberidaceae; genus Berberis; species Berberis thunbergii. Next base: position 38,697 of record QNQO01001025.1, read on the forward strand.
AAAGCCCCCGCCCTCGCGGGTTTCCTCGCCGCCTATGACGACCCCATCAAGGATATTTAGAAGTTACTCGATAAGGAGGAATTAGGCCATGTTGGTACCAAGTCCACATCTTCACAGCTTGCAATAATCCATCCCTTTCAATATAGGCCTTGGAAGTCATTGAAACTATTTAGGGTTTCTTTACCTTTAATCGAATGGGATTAATAAAACATTTAACAAAATCAAGATCCATATCCTACGCCTTTTAAATCCCCTCTTCCAGATTATAATATACAGTTGCGATGATGCATATTTATTGCAATAATGATATAGGTAGCGCGGTACGCGCCATTGTTTAGACCATTAAAAAAAAGTCTTAAATTTAAGCTTAATAAAACATGAAAGTTAGTAGGTTACTTTAGCTTTTTTCATGATTGATTGTTCCAACTTTCATATACTTTTCTCAAATTATAGGACCTTTAATTCTTTCACTTAAGGCTCCCCTGGCTAGACCTAGTTGAGTGAATTATACAAAGTCACTAAAGTAAGTAGTGCTTGTTTAAGGTGAAACAAAGCCATAAACCTCACTAAACAACTCTTCATGAAACCCTTTTTTTTTTCTTTTTCATTTTCAGAATTGCATGGAATGCCCTTGATGGAATCTACCCAACAGTCTCCCTTTCTCTACTGCAAAACTTAGGGTGTGTTTGGTTGCATGGAATTCTATGTCATGGAAATTCATGAAGGGATCACTACATTTTAGGCTAAATTGATATATCACTCCACATCCACCATTTGGTTTTGTGATCAATGGTAGGAATGAAAGTCCCATGAACATGGGAATCACATTCCTTGGGGGGCCAAGGAGTGGGATTCCCATGTTTATGAGACTTTCATTCCCACCATTGATCACAAAATCAAATGTTGGTCAAATGGTAAATGTAGAGTGATATATCAATTTAGCCTAAAATCTAGTGATCCCCTCATGAATTTCCATGACATAGAATTCCATGCAACCAAACACACCCTTAGTATATTTTTTTAAAAAAATTTCTTCTTCTTAATAATAGATTTTGTAAGTGCAACATGGAGTAGTGATATAAGAAACAACACTATATGGTTGGTTTGCTACAATAATTAAATTCAAAATTGGAAATATCATGATAATCATGGACATTATTATATTTCAAAGGTATGGCCTATGATGTTGACCATACAAATCTTTCAAATGTGAATGGGAAAGTGGTTGCAATAATGGGGTTTTTCGATAGTCATCCAACTGTCTAAATTTGTATCGTCATGCATAACCCTAATTTTAAAATAAAAGGAGCGGCAGCATTACACCCATTTATTGCGGATGATTCCATTCTTCATCAAGTAACTTGTAGTGTGAGAAAATTTAAATAGGTCAAATAATATTGTATAGTAAATGTGTATCACTCGTATATGTACCTACCTCAATTAGCATTTTTGAAATAAAATAATAATAATAATAACAACAACAATAATAATCAGCTCTGATAGTAGCTTTCGCGCTTAACTTGCCAATCAATGTTTTGTCAATGCACACAATTAAGTTGATGAAATTCATTTTCACGGAGTCGTAACAAGCTATTTTTTTATATTATTATATTAAATCCTATTTGAATTATGTTCATATAGTCCAACCGCCTTCTCTTGTGAGCGATAAATACAACTAAATTAGATTAGTTCAGAGGAGATATAGATTAATATGAAACATGATATTTTCGATTTCATTGTCAAAATTTTAAAATAATTTAGGAGTAACTTGGTGAGAATTACAAATGGTTTACCATAAATTTAGGTATTGGTTTTGTCAAGAAGTGGAACCATGTGTTTCATAGTGGTTAGAATGTAATGGTCACGAATGAGTCAAAGGGCCTTGATGAAGAAGACAACAAGAGGATTAAGGTCAATAAACTAAATTTTTAGCTTAATGATCGGGATGAAATTTTTTTGCGACATGTGTTAATTATAAGCTGAATGAAATAATTAAGTTTATCTACACATGGAGAACGTGAGGAAAAAAAGTGTCTCACCTCTCGTGGTGTGAACAATGACGGTAGCAACACCTTGAGCTGGATGGGCTTGAAACCACTAAGAGTCTAACAAAACCTACGAAGCCCATTTTCTTGTTGGGCCTTTTATTTGCGGCCTCCCAACTTGGGCTTTGGGCGACGTGCTTGTTGGTACTATCAAATCTTTTGTATCTCATGTTTTTTTTATTTTTTTAATACCTTAACCTCCTCCCACTGATCTCTGGACTGGTGACTTCATCCGCCACAGGCATGGGCGGATCTACCCTTAGGATAAGGGGGGCAACTGGCCTCCCTTATTTTTATGAAAAATTTCACTAAATTACTCAAATTTTTTTATATTGCCCCCATTTTAAAAGTTTAGGTTGCCCATTTTTGTATACAATCTTGGCTCCGAACTCCACTAAAAATTATATTATAAGTTATTTTTAAAGTTTAGGTCCCCATTTTTATACAAATCTCTGCTACCGATATGTTCGCGTTTCAGGGTTCAATATAGTCAGCTGCTACGAAGTTGAGCGAATTGAGAGTGAGATGAGAGACGGAGTTGAGAGATTACAGAGTGAGAGAGGGTTTGTAAGGGATAGAAAATATAAGAGAAGGAGAAGGATAAGAGGAGAGAGTGAGAGGGTTGGTGAGGATGGGTTTGCTGAGAGTTAAAAAAGAAAAAAAAAATCTTCGTTCGGTTCAAAAAATCACGTTCAGGGGTAAATTGATATTTTCAAACTTTTTTGCCCCCCTTTATCAGCAATCCTGACTCCGCCCCTGGCCACAGGCCTACAGCTGAGATAGTAACTCACTGGCTTGTTCTTTCGAGTTATCTTGATTCGTATGCAGATACTCTCAAATGAAAACCCACAATTTTTTGGTAAAATGGTATATATATTTAACATATTATTTCAACTAGTCACCTTGGTGGAAAGTTGAAACTGGGAAAAGAAGCTATAAATTCTGTGAACAAAACATCTAAATTATTGAAATGAAGATGTCGGATTCTTTTGTGAAAGCAATAAACATTCTATCATTGTTGGAATTGGCAATGCACATTCTGCGTTATATAGCTTCACAAAGTTTTCACATATATAACCACGAGCAAAGATTAAAGAAGTTTTCATGGAGATGTTTCCTATAACAGCCGTGATATGGTGATCATCGCACAATATATTGACATTTGAACTGGTAAAGATAAGAATTATATGACCTTTTTATTAGAATTTAGAACCATCCAGCATTTCACATTGTACTCTGTTGGTCTTTTTTATGATACATGAGCATTTTGCACTACTTGGCTACTTACATCTTACGCATTCAAACCCTGAATGTCCATTGCTCTCGCTTTAGATCTCGACGGAAGAAGTCCATCTTCCTCTTCATATGCGGCACGTCAGTCTCCTTCTTCCCCTCACTTTGTCTCTTCATTTCATCTTCATCAAGATGTTTCATTTGGTCTAGTTTGGTCTACTCTTTTGCTTAGACACTTTTGGTTTGCTTACCTTTTTTTTGTTTCTTTAAATTGATAATTAAGTTCTTTGGTTTGTGGCCGGAGGACGATGACTCAAATACGGCTATGTCCTTAATTGGATCTACCCTCCATGTTTTCTTTGTAAACAAGGTAAGTGAGGTGCATGCAGTGCATGAACTGGAGCCATTGTATCCCCCCATCTTTTAAGGACCATTTTTTTTTGGTGATATATTTTGAGTGCCTTAAAAGAATGAATTTGACTTCATCACATAACTGATCTCAGAGTAAAAAATAATTAATATAGTCAAATAAGTAATCGAGTTACACTCCTTATGCTTTAGAGTGTGTTTCTGCAGAAGGAGATGGCCAATCAAGTGGTAGTCTTTTCCTTCCTTAAACACAATCAAGTGGTAGTCTTTCTCCTCCTTGAACACGTGTCTGACAAGCTCCCTGATTTAATTGACAAGGGCTTTGAGAAAGAGATGAAGAAGCTTTCCAGGACTTTGTCTAGAATCAAATATTTAGTTATTGATGCAGAGGAGCACTGTGGCTTGCACTGCTGAAGATGTTTTGGAAGAGTGGGAATTTGAATGTTTCTATTCCAAACCATGGTATTCTTTCTTTTTGATTGATAGCGTATTTATCGGAAGGAGTCTAATAGCCATTTCTTTGAGTAGTGAAATTTCTCTAGAATGATTAAGAAATTATCAGTAGGAGACTGCATTAGTTATTTAGATTTTTGACACTTACGAAAACAATGTACTTCTTCCTTGGCCTTTTTTCTATGGATGTGTCTAATAATATTTTGCTCCGGTCAAGAGGATAATTGTGTTTTATACGATGAACTTGTTCTTATCATAGGTTAACACCTAGGTGTTACTTTATAGTTTCCACATTTCAAGGGGATCTGCAAATCTTACATTTAATATTTTGTTAAAAAAATCAAAACATTCAGAAACCTGGGTAGAACTTGACTAGATGTTCAGAGAATTGGATACATTCAGCCTCCTAGCTTGGGACTTTTGAGAGATTGGTGAAGTCTGCCTATTTTGAAACTAACTGTGCTTGTTTTTTAGAGAGAATTTCTATGGTGATCAGTGAAAACAGGGAAGAAGGGTTAGAGAAACCAAAAAACATAGTACTTGAGGTACAAGTTTATTATATCATTTGTACTTTTCAATGGTGAAGTTTTCCTCTGCAAACAAATAAAAAAAAGCTTCTGTATCTGTATGCTTCAACAATTCTTAGACGTTTCATAGGTTATTCCCCATTCTCTTTGGGCATCTTCATATGGAAAGTGTAATCTATCCTAGTATTGTATTAGTACCACAAAGGAGCACGCTTTTTGTTACATTTTTATTTGATTTACCAAAGGAGCTTTGTAAGAAAGTTCTCGATGTTGGTATAGTTTTTCTATAGGAAATAGTGGATTTCTGAATACTTTGGCAGTTGGCAGAGTCACCTGCAGAAAATCCCAAATCCAGTGGTTCCAAATGTTCTAGAAAATTGGAGGAAATTGCATTGCGACTAATCTGAAGGGATCTACCTAGTGAGGTTTCAGTACGTCAAGATTGAAACAACATTGCTTTTTACAATGTAGGCAAGCCTTCAAAATCCAATTCGCGATATTCCACCATTACACATCTTTACTGCAAAGCTTGAGTTGAACTCTAGCTTAAATAAGTAAAGGTACCACTTCTAATGGCAGTAAAATATTGGAGCCTGTTTGGCTATCGTGTGTTGCTACACCATTTCAGAAAGTAAAAAGTTTTGATTGTTAATGATCAATTTATAATAGCTTGCTCAAGAATGTTTGAAAATAATTTAACCATAGATTGCTGCATATTAATTATCAAAAAAAGAAACAAAGTAATGCCTTAACCTAAGCAAAGGTGCCAAACCTAGAACCCAGTTTAACTTCCAAATTTTCTCAAACTGTTCCTTGAGGAGAAAGGTTGGATATGGCTTTAAAGTAGTGTAATAGAAGAAGGAAAGAAACCTCTTTTGATATTAAACAACATAATCTTAAGAGCACTTGGGAGAATTACAATAATAAAATGATTAATAGTGAGTGAGAGACTTTTGTAATGAAGATTAGACAAATAACCAACCAAACATTGTAGTCTTACCAAATATCTTTTTAACATCATTGATATTTGATATCAACAGCTGCTGCACTAAGGGTAAAAAAAACTAAAAAGAGATCAACTCAGATGACAAAGTTTGATTAGCTATAACAAATCAAAATCAAGCATAGTTTACTTTCTAGTTTAACAGACTTGGCTAAGTCGAATCCAAAGTTAAGTTTAATGGTGCTTATGCCTTTTTAATCAACAAAACTTGGGAAGCCACTGTGTCAGACAGCCCCATTTCCACCTTACATTTACATTTGGGAATGAAACAATTACATTTTGAGATTCACACTTTGTAAACTGTATTCAAATTTAGGGTTGTGCATAGAGATTACCCCCTCCCCTAAAGCGAAATTTCATTAAGCGCATAGACTCTAGTTGTTCAATTCTTGTTTAGGCAATTCATACCATCCGTACATACTATATAGTGTTTTGATCTCAGATTTCAATTCTCGCGTCAATCCCACGAGTTTCTTGTAGGAACGAGGTTCAAGTCTGATGCCTCAGCTGCATACATCACTGCACTTCTCACGTCAATCCCACAAGGTTCAAGTCTAATGGTCTGTTAGGATGCCTCAGCTGCATATATCACTGCAATTCCATGCCTGTGACAAGGAAGCTGGTTCAGAAAAAATAGGTAAAACCGAGGGGTTCCTTCCATTTATAGGTACCTTACACATGTGATTTACGTGTACCCTGTCCCTCTATAGCAAAATTTCATTAAGCGTATACTCTTTCGCTTGGTGCATAGAGATCATGTGGGTAAATATAGCTATAGGGATCGAGAACGTTATGAGCTAGTAAAAGGATAATTTTTTACCTTTAGTCACCCACATGCAAATTTTGAACACTAAATCACTTCACAGTGAAGATAGAGTGAAAAGCTGTCTGGAGGGCCTTCCTTTAATCTCACATATCACTCCTCCTTCCTCAATCAACTGTTCCAGGGTCTGCTAATCCCTATCACCCTCCTTCGTCACTTTGTCATCATAGAACTTGTCCATGCAAAGTAGAAACACTAACTCCCCCTTTTTCTTTACTTCTTTTGACTAACAGACTTGATCTTAATCTCTACTATAACCAATACCTCACTCATGCTAATCATGCAACAAACAAGCATCTTGAAACAATTCTCCAATTGAACACATTGTATGTCCTAAACATCCATGAACATGTGTCGATGGACTCCAATCAACGGCGGATTTGCTTCCTAACATTAGCTTTGTCCAACAATCTTAAGACCAAACACATTGATTGGTATAGTGACAAGTAAAATTCAATAAGCATTCAACAAAACCATGATCTAATGTCTCATTTGCAGAGTTGCCGGTGCTTGACATACTTGTTAGGTTGGCTTAGGTCCTCACTCTCACTTCTACCTCCTCTGTCACAATGAGATTCTTCCCCAAACTTGTTTCTTTCTATGGTAATAATAGAAGATACATAGATAGATACACAAAGTCTTCTTCTTTTATCGCTCACTCATTATAGTGTTTATGAACAGTGTAGTGTGTGTAAAGCTTCATAGATTTTAGTAATTATTTATGTCTCCATAGTTAGAGACCTCCACATAGTTCCTCAGGTCAAAAGTTTCCACCTTTTTTCATACTTGATTCTTTCTTCTTTAAAACATTCTTTGGTCTCGCATCTTTCATGATGTTTCAGTTCGTCGAAACATCAACATGAGCTTCAAAAGCTTCCTTCTTTACTTCCCCAAATGGATCTTCACTCTGTTTCTTGTCCTCAGATTTCTAATTCCATCTCTGGGCTTAAACCCGGACGGAATTTTGTTACTCTCTTTCAAGTACTCTGTCCTTAATGACCCTCTCCCTATCCGTTCTCCAATCTTGGAATTCCAATCACGATAGTCCTTGTTCATGGAATGGGTTTCTTGTTCCGGGTTCCATTACTCGGATTCCCCTCAAGTTACTGGTTTAGTTCTTTCGAACAGCCAGCTCATGGGTTCTCTCCCACTTGATCTTTCTCATAATTCAATTACAGGGAAAATCCCAGAGAACTTCGCAACACTTCCAAATCTAAAGTTCCTTTCTTTTAGCCAAAACCACATTTTTTGTGAAATTCCAAATGGGTTTAAGACCTTGCAAGTTTTCGATCTCTCTTCAAACCTGATTAATGGTTCCCTCCCTGAAGAATTATTTAATGGAGATAGTCTTAACAAAAATAGCCTGATTTTATTACTCATATAGACTTCTTTATTTATGCCAAACCTGTCCTCTGCTACTATACTCACTGCTGAATCTTTAGCTAAATTGTATCACTCCTAGCATAAATTACTCAGCTAATATCATTCCCTACTACTATATCAATTTAGCCTAAAATGTAGTGGTCCATTCATGAATTCCCATAACATAGGATTCCATGCAACCAAACACACCCTAAGTGTCATTAGATTACTTGTGTCACTTATAAAATTTCATTTAAGTTTAAGTCAAATGATAGTTTGCTATGGTGTCCTTCAGCGGAAATGATGGTGTTATTTAACAATGGTTAATATAAATCCTTTGAAATATGAGGGGGGAAGGTTGAATTTGAAATGACTATTGTTATATATACTTTTCACTCACAAATCCTTCAAAATCTAGCACTTCTTGAATACCCCTGATTTTGATGGATTTTAAAACAACCTTTTAAAATCCGTATTTAAATACCCCTAAATTTACATGTATTATTTTAAATTCTTAATTGAATACCCCTGAATTTTAATGGATTTTAAAATCTTTCACAATCCATTAAAATCTGTAATTGAATACCACCCCTTAAGTCATCATGGGATATTATGTCATCCAACAATAATCTATATTACAATTCATAGTAGTGTTTTACTATTCATTGCTGACTGAGACAAAGTCAAATCGAAAGAATTAGAGATAAAAGATAATTAGGATTAAAAGTTGATAAATGTATTGAATTTGAGGGTTGAGATTCATTTCTCATTATGGCATATTTGTAAATATAAAACATGTATAGGGCAAAAATAATGAAAAACTTTTGAAAAAAGTTTGTGAAATGTACATGTGGTGGAAAAAGAAAATATTGTGTTTTGCTTTTAGCAAAATGAAAATTATCATAACTATCTACAACGTTATCGGATTTTGGTGAAGTTAATATCGTTGAAATACATTTTTCAAGATCTTTACAACAAAATCAATGATCAACGCGAGCGCTAAAATTTAAATATATATATTCTATAATTAAAAAACATATAAAGTATTTCACGTTTTTAATATTTTCAAAGCAATGATACGAGCCGATCATTTCAGAAAAAATGAGTCGGACATCTTAATGCACATTTAAACAAAAACTCTAAACTTCATATTTTGGCGAATTCAAATATTGTGGGAGAACTCATTCTTGGCATTAAAATTTTTTTCCCAACTGATTCAAATTTGACTGAGTCTAAATCTAAAATTTATATATACCTTAAAATAAGTTTACACTTCAATACTGATTCAGAGCCAAAATAGAGATAGTGAAATAGGTGTTTAGTACAAAATATTTAGCAAAAGTAAAATTATATAGAGTGCTAATGGCACGGGATATACTCTAGTCTCGTACAATTGAGGCTTACGAAGTCTTTGATATACATTTTTTGCATGCTCACACATATTTTGCATGTTTGACATATCGAAAAACATTTTGGATTTTCTTAACAAACGAATAAACCATCTCATAAAGAAATCAAATTGTTAGAAAGTTTAGAAAATGTCAAAATAATGAAAAGAATCGCCAAGATGAAAAGTTTGAGACAATCTGTCTTACAATTCAAAGAGGCATTTTTGTTTGTCCTACGTGGTAAAGTTATGAAGTGGCAGAACTTCAGTGAAATAAATGAAGCCCAGTGCTTTCCTCAACTCTTCACAACTTCACAAGGTTCTCTCCCTCTCACCCTCTTCTGTGACTGCGTTTGGCGAAGAAGAAGGTGCTGCCCTTCTTCGATTATCAACCCTCCTTGCAACATTCATCACATCCTATCGTCCTACCAAATCGATTGCATCACCCCCACTTTCACCGCCGATCGAGAGCTTCCCCACCCTCAGGTCAGCCATCCAACCCAGTTACAGGTTGATCATTCAAGACAACCTACCTCCTTCGATCGACCACCAACTCAGCCTCATTTCTTGCCTCAGTCGATTGATCTTCTTACATCGCTGCCTCTCGCCTCCCAATTCATTCCCCTCCAAGGTCGTCCTATTTGACCCTCCCAAACCACTTGGCCTCCATGGAAACCCCCTTCCCTCGTGGACCCCCAAAGATCGCTTTCCTCTTGATTTTCTTTGGGGAAGTTTCTTTCTCAATTTGGAGCTTGAGAAAGCAAAATCAGAATTGAAGAAGAAGTTTTGCTGCAGAGACACATACATCATCATAGCTATGAAACTGCCATCATCTCTCACGTTGCAATCACAATCTCAGAAGAAGAACAAGTACCCATTTTCATATGTGGGTTCATCTTCTTCTCCTGCAAATCCCATATCTTCAGTGGTTTGCATGGCTTCCACCCTTGGATCTACCTCCTCTAAGTAAGCTAAGCTCTTTGTTACCATATCCTTCAATTAATGAGTTTCATGCTCTTTTCCTCCTCTGGGTTGTCTTCATTTGATTTGATTGTGTCACTTAGTTTTCTTTGAATTATATTTATCAATTGCTCTTAATAAAGATTGTCATAGTGGGTATTCTCAATATTGCTTAATTAATTGAATTTGTTGCCATTTTGTTGAACAAGTCAGTGGTTTGATCTTTTTATTAGTTTTTTTTAATTAGTCTCAGTGGTTTGATCTTTTTTTGGAAGAAAGTTGTGTTTTCTTTTGAGTTGCTGATAGTTTAATTTGGTGGTTTAAAGAACGCAGATGTTAAGAATTTCTCGATTTATGTTCATTCGGAGCCAAGTTATTAACTTTTTACAAAATTAATTCATCATACCTGTTGTAATAGACAATTATGCAAGTGTTTTTTTAAATTGAAATAAAACCCCAAATGTGAGTATTCAACATAGTCGTGAAGGTATGATGTAATCTGCGGTAGTGCCAACGGCACGAGTATTACACTAGTATATAATACAATGAAGTGATTCTAAATGGCGAAGAAACGAGCGAGGGAGGGGGTGTGACCCTCCATTCCCCTCGAGATGCGCACTCGAGTGAATCTCGAGGGGGATGGGGGGGTCTCGCCCGTTTCCTCGCCGCCTAGAAAGACTCAATACAATGGGATTGAAAAGTTCAAATGAAGATTCAAGAGGCGTAGGAAGGAAGCGCGAGTGACTGGTGACGGAAAGTGATATCATTAGTTCCTTTTTCGGGATCCGGGGGAGCTCCTGCGCACAAAGCACAGGAGGACGCATAACCGACGGCTCAGATCGATCGATTTCAAAAAAAAAATTGAATTCCTTTGATCTGAACCGTCGGATCAGATCTGACGGCTGTGCTTTGTGCACAAGACATCCTCCTGTGCTTTGTGCTCAGGAGCCCACCCCCCAAGGATTGAGGGGGGCTCCTACGCACAGTGGGCAGGAGCAGCTCCTGCGCGGGCCTCCCAGCCGTTGGATCAGAATCCAACGATTCAGATCATATGAATTTGAAATTCAAATTTTATTTAAAAAAAATTCCCGCCAAAAACCTTTCTCCTCCCATATGATCTGAACCGTTGGATTCTGATCCAACGGCTGGGAGGCCCGCACAGGAGCTCCTCCTGCCCACTGTGCGCAGGAGCCCCCCTCAATCTCAACCCCACACCCCCCCCCCCCCCCCCCCCCCCCCCCCCCCCAATCCCCTTTTTCGTCACCTTGGGAATGTGGGGTGTCACATCCAAGTTCTAGGAGTGTAGATAGTCCGGCAACGGCTAGTTTTCAAATGAAAGGTCTGACAGACATAGAAGTACAGCGCATACGCTCTTTCTCTTACATCAGGTGACCCATTCATGCTCCCGTTTGTTAAATAGATTTGTTACTTCCATCCTAATAAGTACACCACTTGTACCAAAATGGAAAAGACTACCCAATCGGGCCCACAACTATCCTCGTGGCGCTTTAATAAGTACACTCTGCTGCTCCGCTTCACAGCGAAAACCCGAGTTATTTCAAATTGAATTCAAAATAAAACCCTATTAGTCTCTCTGTTTCTCTGTATTGAACAAAGAAGAAAAACAGAGAGATCGAAAGACAGAGAGAGAGAATTTGAAGAAACGAGAAATGGCGACGAACATAGGGATGATGGACGGGGCGTATTTCGTGGGACGATCGGAGATTTTGGCCTGGATCAACTCCACTCTGCAACTCAATCTCTCCAAAGTAGAAGAGGTACTAATTCTTGATTTGTTGATGTAATTCTTGAATGAAAGAAATGATTCTAGAAGGGAGGTTTTGGGTTACGGTTTTGTGGGGTTGTTTTCGATTTCTGTGATTTTTATAAAGAAATTTTAGGTTCTAATTATGGGGTTTTGTGAACACAGGCTGCGTCAGGGGCGATTTCGTGTCAGTTGATGGATGCAGTTCATCCGGGAATGGTTCCGATGCACAAGGTGAACTTCGATGCAAAGAGCGAGTACGAGATGATCCAGAATTACAAGGTTCTTCAGGACGTCTTCAACAAACTCAAGATCACCAAGGTAGAATTTTTCTTTTTTTCTTTTGGGGTTTTGTAGATCTAGTGTTTCTTTTGATTGATATTTGATTTGGGGTTTTGTATATGTTGAAATGATATTTGGGTTTTGATTTTTAACCCCAATTGTTGTTGTTGTTGTTGGTTTAGCACATCGAGGTGAGCAAGCTCGTGAAAGGGAGGCCTCTTGATAATCTGGAGTTCATGCAGTGGATGAAGAGATACTGTGATTCTGTCAATGGTGGTATCAATAGGTAATTTTCCATCACCCCCCTCTTGTTATGAAAACTATGGGTTTTGCCTTTCAGTTTGAACAATTGTTCATGTTTAGTGTTTTGACAAGTTGTTTTGCACATAAATTGTAATCAATTGATTGTGAAATGTGTATGTTCTGTGGTATGGAATATATAGCAACCCATCATAATTCAATGTCAATAAGATGTTTTTGATTCTCATATCATTCAATGTCATGTTTTTTTAGCTTAAGAATGATTCCAGGAAAACTGTGGTACACCTAGGAGCTTAAAAATAGTTTTAGAGAAAAATTGTGGCACTAAATCTAAATTGTAGATTTGATTTCAGTTGCAATTCCAATCAATTAACTTACAATCCAATAGGCTCTTCTGAAATTTGAAAGCAATTTTAGATCAGAGAACAATGTTTTCAGCTTCTTGTCCATGCACCTAGGAGCTTAAAAATAGTTTTAGAAAAAAATTGTGGCACTAAATCTAAATTGTAGATTTGATTTCAGTTGCAATTCCAATCAATTAACTTACAATCCAATAAGCTCTTCTGAAATTTGAAAACAATTTTAGATCAGAGAACAATGTTTTCAGCTTCTTGTCCATGCCTCTTTAGCCTGAGTAGAGATGCATGTCTGTGCAATGGATATGGCAGTGAGTTGTCTTTGGCACTTAAAAGGTTGGCTATGACTCATTTATGGTTTTCCATGGTGAAGAATTCCTTCCTTTCACACTCTCGATAAGAGTAATTAAAATTGGGAGAAAACATGAGCTTGTAGGTTGACCTTTTCTTTCCCTTCATACCTTCTATCTATCCATTCTCCATTTTTCATCATTTTCCACAAAATTATTTTCTTTACAACCAAACAAACCCTAACTTTTATCAACATTTTTATCTTTGTTACTAGTTCACAATGTATATCCAATTTATTTATGTTCAATGTTTTGGATGCCTGTGTGAATGTAAGTGGTGAATTTAAAGAACGGATTATATTTCAAATGTGGTTTTGAAGGATCTAGTTTTGGTTTCAGCTATAATCCCATGGAAAGAAGAGAGGCTTGCAAAGGAGCAAAGGAGGTTGGTAGAAGAGCAGCCGCGTCACAAGTGTCAACCAAGTCTTCATCATCTGCTCCTAAATTTCAGACTTCTCATGGCGCCCGAAGGAATGATGCACCATCGGCTCATCACATGAATGCTTCGGCAAAGCCTGCTTCTAGACCTTCATCTAGTGGAGGGCCTGCTTATGACCAGCAGGTAGTTTAAAATTTATGCATGTCAATATATCTCTTCACTGTGTGCATCATATGAAAACTAATATGAGATCTTATGCAGATCACTGAGCTGAAATTATCAGTGGATAGTCTTGAGAAGGAGAGGGATTTTTACTTCGCGAAGTTGAGGGATGTTGAGATATTGTGCCAGACTCCTGACATTGAGCACTTACCGGTACTGTCTAAACACATTTGTTAAGTCAAATGTGTAAGCTTACATAAAGAATGACAATACTATCACGAATTTAAACTGTATTTCTGAATTTAACTTCTGATAGAATCTTGTCATCAATAATTGGACAATAATCTCGACACTTGCAAACTATGATGTTTAATGTTTGTTACTTCGTGTTATAGGTGGTTGCGGCGATCCAAAGGATCTTGTATGCTACAGATGACAATACCTCTGTGGTGGCAGAAGCCCAAGCTATGATCTCTGAAGCCATGAAGTCCCAGCAACAAAAGCAACCTGCAGAGCTCTTGAGCCCTATTCTTGAGTCTGCTGAAGATAAACCAAAGCTGGATACTCAAAAGAGAAAAAACATTGTGAACCATGAAATTGATGCTGTGGCCAATTCAACGTTGTCTCCCAGGCAAAGGATTTTGGATGCTTCTGATGTTCGCTGCAGCGGTTCTCCTCTTTTGACATACTGATCAAGTCAATTTCATCATCGCGGTGACTGGCTTCCCTTTTCAGGTTTGTAAAGTTAGGCTAGGTTAACCTTTTATGTTCTTGTCATGATACAATTCTGTTCTATAGTAATTTACTTAACAATTGAGTTTTGCCTGTTTCAGGTGTAGACAATCACTTATATTGTGAGCTGTAGGAGGTGAACTGTGAACTTTGGATAATCTGGTGTGGGTTAGTCTTAGTATAGCATATAAACAGGATGGAGGTTGTACTAGAAAATGGTTACGGATTGTTTTTGTCAAATGTCTGAGGGGTTCTCTGAACATCATCTCGTTGCTCTCAGGAATAACCACCATCCAGTATTGTTTCAGTTTCATGATGTTAATCTGTATCAACTTATTCTTTTGCAGTAATCAGTGTCTAGTATTCATTCATATTGCTGATCAATTGATTTCAGTTTCTGTATCAACTAATCAACTGGGTTACTTGGCCAAGTTTAAGGGAAAATTACACATTTTGAAGGCAAGACTATCTACAAAATACTCTTTAAAGAATTTTTTATGGTGGAACTTTATTTAACAAAATGGTTCTTCCCTTCTTTCAGATCTCTTTTGAGTTGGCGGTACTAGGACAAGAAGATTGGTAAACTTCATTCATTGGGAATCTAAAATTTCCAGAGTTTTATCATAATTTTCTGGTTGAATTTGTTGTTTACTTGTTTCTTTGTTTGTGTTTGTGGATTCAATCTTCTCTTTCTTCTTCAACGTTCTTCTTTTCTTTTTTCTTTTTTCTTTTTTCATGTTCTATTCATCTCCGACCAATGTGATTCAAGCTAATAATAATGGTTCAGAAAATGGGACGGAGGGTTTGGTCTATTGGCGCGCCGAGCGCGTGTGCACCTAGGTTCACTATACATAACAACGATATTGTTCCCAAATTAAACACCCGCTGTCTTGGGCCTATCATTAGTGCCATGGGTATAGGGTTTTTATCTTAAAAGGCCTCGTTGTTATTAGGGAGTAGATCATCTCCTTATAAGCCTTAATGACGACTCGTCCTCACTTGATGTGGGACTATTCAAGCCAACTACATCCTAACAATCTCCACCTTTGGCGCAAATCGTCACATATCCTACAATCCATCCACCGGTCTGCAACATCTCGAAGTACACCTCCTCCTCGAGTCTCATATGCGACCACGGTCATGTGGGTAGCACTCGGTGTACACGTTGTTATCCTGGTGTTGTTGGCTTCACCTTAGTTGCAACCACCGCACTAACTCCACCTCGATCGGACTTGTAAGATACCTTCTCTTGGCAAGGATCTGGAACCTAATTTGGATCCATTCATCTAGCGGACAGCGCACATGCGACGCTCCACCTGACTGGCTACCTTGCGTCTGGTCCCCAAAACAACATGTCGCCTGCACCTCCACCTCGAACCGCGCACATGCAATGCTCTACCTGGCTAGCCACCTCGCGCCTGATCCCTTCAACAATATACCGCCTTGCACCACTTGCCAAGTCCCCGCCGAACCATCGACTCTGATACCACTTGTTGGCACGCTGAGCGTGTGCGCGCACCTGGGTCCACTATACATAGCAACGATATTGTCCCCAACTTAAACACCCTCTGTCTTGGGCTTACCATCCGGGCCACGGGTGTGGGGTTTTTATCTTAAAATGCCTCGTTAAAAAAGTATGTTGAAAAAATACTTGAAATGTTCAACATGAATGGTGAAGCTCGTGAGTACTCCACGTTAAGTGCCAAGTTATCTCCTCGTACTGATGAAGAAAAGAAGCATATGTCAGGTATTCCATACTCCTCTGCTGTAGGGTGTTTGATGTATGCTATGGTTTGTACAAGACCAGATATTGCTCAAGTAGTCGGTGTTGTGAGTAGGTATTCAGAAAATCCAGGAAAAGAACATTGGGCTGCACGTAAATGGAATATGAGATATTTGAAAGGTACTTCAAAGCTTTGTTTAAGCTTTGGTAATTCAGAAGATGTGTTAGAAGGGTACACAGATGCAGATTTTGTAGGTGATTTAGACAAGAAGATGTCGACTTCAGGTTATGTTTTCACTTTTGCAGGAGGAGCTGTAGCTTGGCAGTATAGATTGCAAAAGTGTGTTGTTTTGTCAACTACTGAAGCCGAGTATATTGTCATTAATGAAGCATGGAAGAAAATGTTATGGTTGAAAAGATTGCTCAAGGAGCTGGGTGTGAATCAGAATAAGTATGTGGTGCATTGTGATAGTCAGAGTGCTATTGAGTTGAGTAAGAATGCCACATACCATGAACTTACCAAGCATTTTGATACATGTTACCACTGGATACGTGATGTGCTTGAGAAAAATTGTTTCTAGGTTGCAAAGATTCATACTAATGCAAATCCTTCCGATATGATGACAAAAGTAGTTCCAAAAGGAAAATATGGAATGGTCTAATGTGATTAGGTGGTGATTATTCCCTAATGGTCTGGAGGGGGAGATTTGTTGAGGTCTAGCCCATTAGGGTGGATCCAACTTTGGTAATTAATCAAACATAATTTCAAGTTTGGTTGAATAAGGAAAAAAAGTTTTCAATAAGAAACAAAAACAAAAATAAATAGAAACAAAGGTTCACTCGTCTTTGAAATAAATAGAAATAAATGACTTTGAAATATGTACGCCATGTTCCTGATCTTCGTCTGAACCTGATTTCTGGACTTGTTTTGGATAAACAAGGGTATATTAATTATTTTGGTAATGGTGCATGGAAGCTTACCAAAGGTTCACTCGTTGTGGCAATGGGTAAGGTGTGTTGCGCACTATACAAGACTCAGGTGAAAATTGTGTAAGACTTGTGGCATAGGCGACTTGCACACATGAGTGAGAAATGTATGCAACTCTTAAAAAAGAAGAAATTAATTCCCTTCTTGAAAGGTACTCCTCTTAACCCCTGTAATTATTGTTTATTTGTTAAACATCATAGAGTTGCATTTCGTAGATCATCAAAAAGAAAATATGGCTTGTTAGATTTGGTTTACACTGATGTTTGCGGTCCCAAGGTAGTAGATATTTATTGACATTTATTGATGATGCATCAAGAAATGTGTAGATATATTTTCTCAGATCTAAGGACCAAACTTTTCAGCTATTCCAACAGTTTCATGCCAAGGTTTAAAGAGAAACATGTAGAGTTTTGAAATATCTCTGCAGTGATAATGGTGGCGAGTACACATTAAAAGAGTTTAAAGCTTATTATAGTAAACTTTGTATACGGCATGAAAAGACAGTTCCTGACACTTCATAGCATAATGGGATAGCAGAAAGAATGAACTGGACTATTGTAGAAAATGTGAGATGCATGTTTCGCATGGCTTAATTGCCAAAAGAGTTCTGGTCTGAAGCTGCTAGTACAGCTTGTTATCTCATCAACATGTCTCATTCATTTCCTTTAGATAGTGACATTCCAGAAAAAAGTGTGGAGAATGAAAGATAGTTCATACTCTCATCTGAAGGTATGTGGTTGTAAAACATTTGCTCATGTACCGAAGGAGAATATATTAAAGTTTGATGAGAAGGCATCTTCATGTATTTTCATTGGTTATAGAAATGAGCAGTTTGGCTACAGATTATGAGATCCTGAGAATAAGAAAATTATTAGAAACAGAGATGTGGTATTTTATGAAGATCATACTATTGCAGATTTTGAGAAAATTGAAAAGCCCAAGCAGATAAATAATAAGGTATCAAATCTTACACCACTTCCTCCTCCTTTGTCGCATGTTGAAAATGGGGGAGAGATGTTAGATGATATAGTTGGTGACCATATGCCAACAAATGAAGTTGTTAATGATGATATTGTAGAAACATATGAGACTGCGCATGAAGAGCAACCCCTTCAGCAAGAAATAGTAGAGCCTCAATTAAGAAGATCTACCAGATAGCACCAACCTTCAAAGAGGTATCCCAATGATGAGTATATTTTCCTTATATAAGAAGGTAAACAACTTTTTTTTCAAGAAGTACTAGATCATAAAGATAAAAATAGCTGGATGAAAGCTATGCAAGAAGAGATGAGTTTCTTGCATAATAATGATACTTATGATTTAATTGAGATTCCAAAAGGTAGAAAAGAACAAATGGGTGTACAAATTGAAAAAGATGGTGATGGAAAGAATGTGAAGCACAAAGCTCGGTTAGTGGTAAAAGGTATTGCGCAAAAGAAGGGGATAGATTTTGATGAGATATTCTCACCCGTGGTGAAGATAACATCCATTAGAATGGTGTTAAGTCTTGCAGCTAGCCTAGATCTTGAGATTGAGCAGTTAGATGTAAAAACTGCATTTCTTCATGGGGATTTGCATGAAGAAATTTACACGGCACAACCAGAGGGTTTTGAAGTGAAAGGGAAATAAAATATGGTTTGCAGATTGAAGAAAAACCTTAATGAATTTAAACAGGCTCCGAGACAGTGGTATAAGAAGTTTAATTTCTTTATGGTTGAAAAAAAATTTGTTTAGCAATTTTAATATAAAAGACTTGGGGCTAGCTCAACACATCCTAGGGATGAAGATTACACGTGACAGAAAAATTAAAAAATTGTGGTTGTCACAAGAAAAGTATGTTGAAAAAGTACTTGATATTCCTTTGTGCAATTTTAGTTACTAAGTTGAGCGGATGGGAACGTGGAAAATGGCCGCTATTTGGTTCCAAGGGGAGTGTGATTTGTAATTGTGATTGTAGTAACTATGTTACGCTTCTGTGGTTTTCATCGTCTTCCTTATCATCAACCTCTTGCATTGCGTTCTTTTCAAATGGAACTTACAGTGATCATTGCTGAAAGCAAGTGGCCGGTTTCCTTCTCATGGCTTGTACCTTTCTTCCATGATGTGTCAACGGCTTCCACACGCCATGCTTTCATTTCCTACTAGCTAGACTGTTTTTCCATGTTATATTGCTCACATATCCAGCCTTACAAATTTATATGTCTCGTTTGGGTATTCAACAGAGCACCATATATTTGTTCAAAATGGTCACCCACATGTAGCAACTTCATGAGAATAGTCCGTGTGGATATAGGTGCCTGTTGCGGGTCACTTGGTTGGTGCAGAATTGTCTTTAAAGCATGCATTACCAGCATTACTCATGTTATTTTCGGGTTCTCGCTTGATTCACACTTTCACACAAGCAAACAACACACTAAATATGGTCTCTCCTTTTCCTTTTTTCCTCCTTTTCAGTTAACAAACATATTCAACACAGATGCTAGCTCTTCACAGTTCACACTAAATTCACATACTTCATGCATACATGGATCCCATAAAAGTTGTTCAAAATTTAAATTCATGTCATAGTCCATTGTGGGTCCTAAACTATATATAGTGATAGTGTACAACAGGGGACCTACCTACTTAATACACTTTCCTGAAATTAGCCACTTTAACCGCTATTAATTTCATCCTTTCACTGAACCCAGAGCACAGTTTTGACTTTGGTTGATCGTCTCCAACCACACCATGTTGCTCATACTGGTATTGATGTTTGTGGCCAATTCTGGGCTGATCAAGGCCTTGAACGATGGTCACAAAGATATATTCCTTCTAGCAGGGCAGAGCAACATGGCTGGAAGAGGAGGTGTTCGTAATGGGAAATGGAATGGAAATGTACCTTCAGAATGCAAGTCCAATCCATCTGTTCTTAGACTCAATGCTAAGCTTCAATGGGAAGTAGCCCATGAGCCACTCCATAGTGACATAGATGAAGGTAAGGCTTGTGGGGTTGGACCAGGCATGGCGTTTGCCAATGTAGTTCATGCCAATGGTTCAGGAATAACAGTGGTAGGTCTAGTCCCATGTGCAGTTGGAGGGACTAAGTTGAGCCATTGGGAACATGGGAAATGGAATTACAATTTGCTGGTTGCTCGGGCTAATGCAGCATTGAAGGAAGGTGGCAGGATACGGGCACTCCTTTGGTATCAAGGGGAGAGCGATACTGTTAGGAGACATGAAGCAGAAGCATACAAGAGGAAGATGGAGAGTTTCATTCAGGATCTACGGTCTGATCTTATGCTGCCTTCGCTCCCTGTAATTCAGGTATGCTTGTCCTGCTATTTTTTTTTTTTTTTTTGTTGCTGCTGTTCATAGCTATGATAAGTTTTCATTAAAAAAAATGAGTCCCTGTCTAAAATGTGATTATGCATCTTGATGGGTCATCATCAGTTGTATCAATGCGGGAATCTAGCTAGGGGACCGCATGCACTGTCCCCGCATTACCCTTTTCATAATTGATGTTGTTTTCAAACCATGAATAACATTGTGACTGGAAACTTTTGAGGTTTCCATTTCAAATCAGTTGTTGATAAAGTATGAACATGTATAAGTAGTAGGGGTGGTCACGGGACACGGGATGGGCCAAGATGGACCCAACCCATTCATTCGGGATTAAGACGGGATGAGATGGGACAGATAAGCACGTACTAAATAGTACTTCAATAAAAAATCGAAAATTCTTTAGTGCACCGAGGGTTAGCCCCAGGCTAACTCCCCACCATCCATTCTGTCTCGATATGGGTGTAGCACCTATCTCGAGGCAAATGGATGGTGGGGATAGCACCAAGCTAACCCCCAGTGCGATGTAGCAGTACTCATAAAAAATAACAAAAAGAGTTTTATCTCACATTACTCACACACAAATAATGTCAAATTTATATACATATAACTTACATCATAAATAATAATAGATATTAAATAAATAAATAGTAAAAAAATTGGAAAATAAATAAATATTAAATTTCATTTAGAATTAATGATTCAATTCATTTAGATTTCATATAGAATTTCATCTTCATTGATTTAATTTCAACAAATCCTATACTTTAATTTAGAAGAATATTTTGATTAAAATTAATAATATTAAATATTAAATAAATAAATTCGAGACAGGATGGGATATGCGGGATTGAAAATCTCCATCCCGATCCCATACCACTCTAGATCGGGACGGGATGGAATTGGGATGAGTTTGATTAATCCCAAAATGACCCAAAAAAATCGGGACGAGTTTGAAATCACGGAATGGGATGCCCACCCCTACTAAGTACTAGTGCTTTAAAAGAAAGTACATTTCAAGATTCATGATGTTCTTATAAATCTCATCCATCATGAATTGTGTGCATTTGCTCAACCTCTTATTACGATTAGTACTTAAAATGTAGACCGGAAGATATATGAACGGTTTTCAATAGATGATATGCATTATGAATCCAATGTTAACTCACACTCTGTTCTAACAATCAGCCTAGGCACTAGGACGCTAGGAAACTCTCAGGCAAACTGAGCAGGTTTTGAAAATATATATATATATATATTGTTTTCATTTTGAATAAAAAAAATTTAAGAATCTATTTTTATTCATTTTGCATATTTATCTTAGCATTGAATTGAAAGTAAATTATATATTATTATGCTTAACTTTTATAGATTATAATAAAAAAAAAACTGCCTAAGCCTCTAGATGTTAGTCCCTTGTTTGCCGCCGACCTCGCGATTTTTAGAAAGTTGCTCTTACAAAGTGGAAAATCACGGTATGGATGGTGTTGCAGGTAGCACTTGCATCAGGAGAAGGCCCATTTGTGGAGATTGTGAGAGAAGCCCAAAAAGGAATCAGATTGAACAATGTAACTTATGTAAATGCAAAGGGCTTGGGCCTCAAGATGGATCATCTTCACCTTACAACCCAATCTCAGGTCCGCCTTGGTCACATGTTGGCCCACTCATTCTTGACTAACTTCATGGGCACAAAGTGAAGATGCTTTTTACTTTTAGTGACTCATTATTGATCAGTCAACCATGTACTGATAATCAATTATGATCATTTTAAATATATATATATATATTAAACAAAATCAAAAGAAAAAATAATTTAATTACTTACAAAAGCCTTTCAATGGGAGTATTCAAATTATTAATGATACATTGCATTACTAGGTTGTATTCAAATTGATTATGGTTTGTAGGTAAACATATTTTATATTGATTATGCTTGACAGTGAAACATATATTTTTATGATTAATGAGTAAAAAAAGTCGTGGTTGATGGCTGAATTAGATCTCATTTCATTTCTTCGCTATAAAAATAGCTATCGTCTTGTGGTAGTAGGTTAGCGAAGAAAATGAGGAGGAGAAAGGCAAAAAAGGTGAAAATATAAGAGATGGTTGCGAGTCATTCACACGACAATGGTTTTAGTACGACCAAGAATTTAGAAATAAGGATTAGGATAGTGCCGGCCAATTGCTACAAAAAAAAGGGAGCTACAATACCATGGTCGCCTATAGTTTGGCGGGCAAATGTAAAACCAAATTAGGAGGTTCTATCATAATTGTGGTTAGTGGATCGTCACTATCATCAAAGCTCATTCTCAATACTCTCTAGAATTGTTATTAGTAAATAAATCGGTCAAATTAAGTCTTATCCGTCCAAATTACATTCACGAATTTTGATTTGGTGAAATTGGTGTATTCATGGTTGAACGTATATGAATCCCTAAAGTTTATTTGAAGCATGTAGCATGGTTGGGGTTATCAAAGTTCTTGCTGTAGGTCGATTATAAAATAGGTCTACTAGTATGTAGCAAAAATGAGGATTCAATCGTAAGGAGATGAAAACAACTTACTAATTGAGAAACCAAAATGCCTTTGTTGAACAATATAAGATTACGTCCAATATGTACTCAGGCACGGATTCATGTGGGGGCAACTGATTTTTGAGAATTATTTTTTTATTTGTCTCCTGATTAGTTTTTTTATTTGCCCTTCTATTCTCACTTTTCATTTCAACCAGAACTTCATCTTTCAGATCATGTACATATTAAATCCAAACTCTACTTTTAGAATTAAAGATAGAGGTTAAATTCCTCAAATTTCTCCAATAAACCAAAATCCACAGTTTCTTTTTCACACTCTATCGATTGGATAAGATGAGGAAAACTCCTATATTTCATCATCTTCAAAGATCTATAACTATTGAGTTATTTAAGCTCATCTTCACAAGATCCAAAGGGTCCAAACCACCTTATTATTCTTCTTCTAGGTACCAGATGCCTTCATTAATCACTGTTGGTCGTCTCCGCAAAAAAATTGTAAGCAACTCAATCTCCTCTTCCTTTTCTTCATGTAGTAGTATTCAACGATTCAAATCCTTCTCTTATATTGTGTTTCTATAAGTAGTAATAATCTTCAATGAATATAGTAGTAATCATCTCAATGATTGTTTTTGTTGTACTCCCTTTTTGCTGTATTAAAAAATATATATCTGGAGGTGTTTCTTCTTCAGATCTTCTTCAAGAAAACATCGGAAACAGAAGACGATCAGAGTTGTTTATGCAATCAGAGAGGAGAGGCGATTAGAGCTGCTTCAATTCTTCAATTCTTTAGATCGAAGGCTTCTTGCTATTGGAACAATTTTGATTCAAGTCGAAATAATTAGACCGAAAAAGGTATTTTATGTTTTACTCTTTCTTGTGCTTTTTGCAAAAAAAAAAAAAAAAAAAAACCCAACGAAATGATGTAAATATGCATTTCGCCTCCTTTCTTTTCGAAATCTTAGAAAGTGAAAATGTTTTCGCAAAATCACAATCCTTGCCCCCAATCCCATTCCATAAACTATTCATCCAAGAACGACACATTTTATCCCACAACACTCATTTAACCCGTTAATCATCTTTAAACTTAGGGATCAGCATGAAATGGGATGGACCTCATCCCTATCTCATCACGTTCATTTGGAATCGGGACGGGATGGATTGAACATGTACTAAAATTACTCTTAGGAGCTTCCTTGGCATCTTCAGTAATCGACCCTACTTCCATTACGTGTGTTGGGTGGGGGGAGGGGCTTTATGTTTCTCTCTCTGAATTCATTAAGAGTGATACATTGGATCATGTATTTATTATTGTTTCATTTTAATTTCATGGATCTCATCCCAATTAGTTAATAACTTTGTAAACCATTTATTCTTTATCAGACTTGCCAACACTAGTATTAGTATACTTAGGGGCAAAGGGGGCAACTGCTCCCCTTCAACTTTTAAAATATTTTTAGTATATACTAAGCATTAAATAAATTAATTATATAATTTATAGTACAATATGAAAATTTATTCATTCATTTATTAATAAATGTGGTGTAGTGGTTAATTGTTTATCATTTTTTGCAAACAACTCGAGTTTGATACTCTTCAAGCACAAATTTTTTTATGGCTATTAAGTATACATTTTTATGTTTATTGATAATTACTATTCTTCATCATTGTTACTCACCTATTTTTTTAAAAAAAGTTTAATGAAATTTTATTAGTAATTGCAAACATTAAAATAATTGTTTAGTTTAATAAAAACTTATTTTCGGTCCTCTTGGAGTATATGATTTTTTATGACTAATTCACAATTACTATTTCTGTCTTTATGACATGTCCATACTTTTTTGTTTTCATCGCAATTTTATATGTAATTGCTAACATTAAAGAAATGAATTGTTTGTTCACAAGTGGTATAAAACTTTCAACAAAAAAAATATTTGAAATTAATATCTAAAATAATAACTATAGAATTCAATGAAAATATACGCCATTAGCCAACTTGAACAAAATTTGAGCTTCATATAAACCATTTTTCTATGAAATTGTATTAAGATCTTATTTTATTCGCAAATTTCAAAAAAAAAATTATCGAGATACTAATCCTAATTATTTTGTGATTTTATTTATATACTCTAGTTATTACGCTCATTTGCCCGTTTCTAAGGTTATCGATATTGTGACATTTGGCTTAAAATTAGATACACTTGATTCAATTTGGTATATACAATGTATTTTTTTATTAGTTACTAGCTCGGGTAGGATTTTTTTTTTTTACCCCATCCTTGATAACTACTATTATCAACTAATACTTATTTGTCACTTTGCCCCCCTTATCTAAAATTATGGATCCGCCACTAAGTGTATTTCGTTATGCTATAGTACTCACTACTTGCCATTAGGTCACCTCATCATGACGGGACAAAGTAGTTTACATGCCCATGTTGGTATAATCAAATAGGTTTCTGTTTTACATTTTTCTTGGATTATTATTGTAAAAATGCAGACATTAATAGTTTTATATTTTTTCATGTTTTGCTGAGAATAGGATAGGCTAATAAAATCTTAAAATTTTTCCATTGAACTAAGGTAATTAGATGGTTTAATCCTTCAAGGCTAAAGTGCCAAAGAAAATAATGAGTTATTGGTCAAAGTAGTTTCTTTGTATATTTGTATCATTGTTATTGTTATGGTGACTTATGCCAACCAACTTTGATCAACTGTAATGAATGTTAATCTATTTATCATGGGCTGATATTAAAATTATTCATTATATATATATATATTGGAACGAAACGAGATTGGCGGGATTGAAATCACATTCTGCTCTAGATCGGAACAAGACAAAATTGGAATAAGGATTGATCAATCCCAATAAAATTCAAAATATGTATATACTAGTGGAATACCCGTACCGTTGGCACTATATATTTATCAATAAATCAATAAGATCCGTTGAACAACACAATATATCAATAAGATCCGTTGAACAACACAATAATCTATTAATCAACGAAGGTATTATAATTTTTAGAATATATACTTCAAAATAATTATATCACTACTTTTAGGTTTAGAAAGTCTACATTATGCTAATAGTCTTAAATATTTATTATTTTTAATTACCAATTAGCGAGTGGGCAAACGAGTCCAAGAATCGCAATTCCAAATCGAGCCGGACCGTTTTGCTCCAAACGGCTCAATTCTTATTATATAAAATAATAAACCGTCTGGATCCATTGTAGAACGGTTCGAGTCAACTTCCAATTATTTGAATTAAAATGGTTCGATTTCAACCCTTTTATTTTTACAAAACACTATTAACACCTGTCTAATTTTACCTGAATCCATTCATCATCACATTCTGCTCTAGATCGGAACAAGACAAAATTGGAATAAAGATTGATCAATCCCGATAAAATTCAAAATATGTATATATATTGAAACTGTCCCGGGATCCCATGCTCACCCCTAGTTAAACTGAGGAAGGTCAAGCACACCAAAAATGTACAAAAACAACTTCATGTCCTCGTACATCATTACTTGTTAAAAAAGAGTCCAATTAGGGAGAAAAACAAATGAATCCTTCCACCTCCCACGTGCGACGCAAGCACTTACAAGTATATAAACCCAAACCATCGTCACTTTCATCTCCACATTAAAAATTTCACCAAACCAGGTAGAGAAAAAAAAACAGAGCAAATGGCGACTTGTGCCCAATCAACCCTTCTCTCCGCTTCAAAACCCCTCACAAACCTAACATCCTCAATCCTCTCACGCTCCTCTTACACCCCAATCAGTCTCCGCTCCTCTCGCTCACAAACACTCATCGTCTACGCTTCCTCTGAGGCCAAACCCACAGTCCTAGTGGCAGAGAAGCTCGGGGCCGCGGGTCTCGAGCTCCTCAAGTCGTTTGCAAACGTCGACTGCTCTTATAATCTAACCCAAGAAGAACTATGCACCAAGATTTCTCTTTGTGATGCGTTGATTGTGAGAAGTGGGACGAAGGTAAGTCGTGATGTGTTTGAGTCCTCTGATGGACGGCTCAAGGTAGTGGGAAGAGCTGGGGTTGGGATTGATAATGTTGATCTGAGTGCCGCGACGGAACATGGATGCCTTGTTGTGAATGCCCCCACTGCGAATACCGTCGCTGCTGCCGAGCATGGGATCGCTCTGCTCACTGCCATGGCCAGGAACATTGCCCAGGCTGATGCTTCGACTAAATCTGGTGAGTCAAGTTTTGATCTTTCGTTCAGGATTTTCTTCAAATAGTTCATGTTTCTTGTTTTTATGATCTGGGGTTTAGGCATTTTGTTTGAGGTTTATGGTGTTATTGACTTTTAGGGGTTTTGGGTTTTGAAGATTTATAATGTTATTGAGAATTTTGGAAATGGGTATCATTTAGATCTTGTAAAGATTTGATTTCTTTTAGATAGTTGAAACTTTTGATTTTAATCTGATTAGAAATGAAAAAAAAACTAAATAGATGTATTTATGTGTTTTTTTTTGTGAAAATTCAGGGAAATGGGAGAGGAACAAGTATGTTGGAGTCTCTCTGGTAGGGAAGACTCTGGCTGTGATGGGATTTGGAAAGGTTGGAACAGAAGTTGCTAGGAGGGCGAAGGGATTGGGTATGCATGTGATTGCTCATGATCCATATGCTCCGTCTGATCGCGCCCATGCAATAGGTGTGGATCTTGTGAGTTTTGATGAGGCTATATCGAAGGCGGATTTTATCTCACTGCACATGCCTCTTACTCCTGCTACATTGAAGATTCTTAATGATGAAACTTTTGCAAAGATGAAGAAAGGAGTTAGGATTGTGAATGTTGCTCGTGGCGGTGTGATAGATGAGGAGGCTTTAGTGAGAGCATTGGATGCTGGACAAGTTGCTCAGGTCGTTCTTGTAACTATGTTTACACTTCTCATTATGTGCACAGTATGGAACATATTAAATGGCTAATTCGTGTTTTTTTTTTCCGGTTCAGGCAGCACTTGATGTCTTCACAAAGGAGCCACCTGCCCAAGACAGCAAGTTGGTACAGCATCCAAATGTTACTGTAACTCCACATCTTGGAGCCAGTACTGTGGAAGCCCAGGTAACTTAATTAATTACTGTCTAGCTAAACTCTGTAAAAGTTTATTGTTTTGTTGAATCTATTTATGAGTCGGAGATATGCAGGAAGGAGTGGCCATTGAAATAGCTGAAGCTGTTGTTGGAGCTTTGAGAGGGGAGCTTGCTGCTACTGCTGTCAATGCACCCATGGTTTCTGCTGAGGTATCCCGAAATTACTTTTTCTAATACAATCATCCGAGTATATTATTAGTGATTGAATGAATATCCTGAGCATCTCATCTTTCCAACACTTGCACCGTTGACAAACCCATCCTTTTCAACAAAAGATTCAGTTTGGAAAATAGTGAATGCGTGTTCTATTTCACATATACTGGAAAGGAAAATAGTAGTTTGTTTTGAACTGAAGGCCCTAGTCGGTGTGACACAAATTTCATGTGACGTGACTATTTGAATAGATAGCTAAATTAGTTTCACTGAAGGATTCAGACCTAAACTCCTGAAGCCTCCTTTGTTGCAATTATGAACTACGAGAAGAAAATAGGAGGCAGTGTGCTTGCAAACTCCTGATTTTGAGCATGGTTTAGCTGAAACCATCAAACAGTGGGTACTAGACATCTAAGAGTATCAATGTTTGGAACATGCAATGTTTTTTAACATGAAACTGCTACTTACCTTTGCAGGTCTTGTCAGAGCTGGCACCATTTGTGATACTGGCAGAGAAGCTAGGAAGGCTGGCTGTGCAATTGGCAACTGGTGGTGGTGGTGTGAAGTCGGTGAAGGTGACTTATGCATCTGCGAGAGCTCCTGATGATCTTGACACAAGAGTGCTCCGTGCTATGATCACCAAGGGTTTAATCGAGCCAATATCCAGTGCATTTGTGAACTTGGTGAATGCTGATTTCACTGCCAAACAAAGGGGACTGAGAATAACAGAAGAGCGTGTCCTACTAGATGGTTCACCTGAGAAACCACTCGAATACATCCAGGTTCAAATTTCTAACGTAGAATCTAGATTCCCAAGTGCCATTGGTGAGACAGGAGACATAAAAGTGGAGGGAATGGTGAAGGATGGGATACCCCATCTAACAAAGGTTGGGTCCTTTGATGTGGATGTGAGCATGGAAGGCAGCCTGATACTCTGCAGGCAAGTTGATCAACCAGGTATGATTGGGAAAGTTGGTAGCATCCTAGGTGAGGAGAATGTGAATGTTAGTTTCATGAGTGTCGGAAGGATTGCCCCTCGAAAGCATGCAGTGATGGCAATTGGTGTTGACGAACAACCAAAGAAAGAAACACTTAAGAGAATCGGAGAAATATCAGCCATTGAAGAGTTCGTTTTCCTAAAACTGTAGTTCCAGTTTTGAGATCAGCAAAGGATAAAGATCATTCAGTCAGTCTCTTTGATTCCCAATTTTGACAATTTCTACAAAATGCTTAGGTTTCGTGTGTTTTGTTGTTTGGTAAGATAGGTTGTTTTTGGGGGGGTGTGGTAGTTTGGTGATTGACACTTAAGTTGCGGAATGTAGTTATCTTTGAATAAGCATTTTTTTTTCAATCAAGTTAGCTTACTTGTGTCTGACTCCATATGAAAGTAGTATTAGTTGTCAAAGCTAAGATTTATTGCTAGTAGTGGTTCTTGAAAAACATGGACAGAGTTTTCGTTCAATCGAACATCACACTCACTGCCCTCCTGAACAGCCTACCATTTCACAAGGCTGAAGTATATTTCAAGCGACCAACCAAACAGAAGCTGTAGGTATCTTTCACAGCATAGCCCTTTTGGTGTAGTTGTGGAACCCATTCAGGTGTGTTTTATCATAAAAATTATTTTAGAAAGTGTAAAACCCTTGACGCCATATGATCGAGCAGTGTGCACGAAGGCCATATGCTTGAGAAAGTACGTCACTACAACACGAAGGCCTTCACTGTATAAATGAACTGCGTAAACACTTGATCCCAACGATAAGTTCATAGATAGCTGCAATGCAACTTAAAATCTGATCATTCACAATAAAAACTGACTCTAATGAAGTTGCAGTTACATTATGATCATTGGAATGATACTTCCAGACCCACATAGTATCAATTTCCGCTTTGAAAACCCTGAGAAAGACGAGCTTCCAACCTAATTTCATAATAAGAATAGATAAGCAGTATCATTCCCTATTCTACCTATAGGTGAACATTTTGTCAACCTGTGACTTATACTGAGCTTTCTTTCCAGCAAAAACTGAATTGGTCATTTATTTTACAAGAACATGAAAGAAATTTTATTTCCTACGACTGTTCTCAAAAGTGATGAATAAAGTGCTTCGGTGGATAATCATGCAGTACTAATTCTATGGCCACTTGTATTGTTTTGTTTGTGCGTGCCAGATGGTAAGCATGTTCATTCCATGGCCCCCAGGCATAAGATGCTGCCTATGACACGGATCTGTTGCAGTCTTGGTTTACTGTAGCATACTAAACAGCTTACTATGGCATTTCACCAATAAATCATGCAAGGGACAATGTGATTAGTCATCTACCTCTTTCACAGTGCTAGAAAGAAACAGTCTATGAACCAGGCAAGAAAGGAATCTCTGCTAGGGAAGTCGGAAGAGATATGTGAAGACGATCATGTGTAACTAGATAGGCAGCAATACCAGCTGCATAACCTGCAAAAGCAAACCCACTCACCTGCACAAAATGTACCTCTTCCATTAACAGGATTCCAGCCATATCTTATTATACGTATCAAAGCAGCGACTCAAGTATTTACCTTCCGCAAGTACCAAAAGAAATCCACCTTTTCCATCCCCATAAATGCGACGCCAGCAGCAGATCCGATAATTAACATGGATCCACCAGTACCAGCACAGTATGCAACCAGCTGCCAAAACTCAGAATCTTGTGGAAACGATGACAGATCATACATTCCCATTGTGGCAGCTACCAATGGAACATTGTCTATAATTGCAGAAACTACACCTATTGCACTTGCAATCAGCTCGACATTTGGGATATTAGCATCAAGGTAGTTTGCGATTTCTCTAAGAAGTCCTGCAGCCTCCAGGCTTAAGTCCACATAATTGACATTTGTCAGTATATTTCTTGAAAGTTGCAACTCCAGAATTCTTGTTTGTAATTAAGTCAGAAGCTGCAACTTGATTTGAATAAATTACAACAGTGCAGGGTAATGAAACTTGACATACAAGTCTGGAATTACCTGCTGACTGATAAAAGAATCCCAAGGAAGAAAAGTACACCTTGAGTATCAATACGAGATAAAGCTTGTGGTACTTTTAACCTCTGGCTTTCAGGTTCCCCATAATGAATAGCATCTGTTAGAATCCAGAGAACTCCGAGCCCAAGCAGCATACCCATGTAAGGAGGCAAACCGGTGATTGCCTTGAACACTGGAACAAACACCAGAGCTCCAATGCCTACAGCAAAAACAAGCTGTCCTCGAGGAGCCATCTGCTCTGATGCCAAAACATCGGCAGAGTCTTGGTCCTTTCCGTCAACTTCACTGAAGGAAAGACAAACAATTCAATGAACAAACATCACAGGAGAGCCCATCTCCAAGGTACAAAATGGATGCTTGGTTATCCAGAAAGGTACCTAGTGAGGGACATTAGAGACAGCGGTACAGCCAGAGAAACAGCAGCAGGGATAACCAAGTCCTGAAAGCAAAGCAAATGTTGATTAGAATCCAGTATCCAAAACAATAATATTGTCGTTCAGTTATGATGGTACATGTATTTTGAGAATAGTCTGGACTTTGGATGATGCCTATTAAAATAGCACTAAATGCTCAGTGATTTGCCATATCCATCCAACTACTAGAGCCAAAATCATATCCCAGTGCAATGAAATCAAATCACTAAAGCAATACCAGCTTACAACTCATTACACAACTATTACATTCATGAGGCTTTACTAGACATATACGGATATACCCTATAACTCATCATTACTCACCCACCTTGTTTACATTCAGACCTTCCGTCACATGTCTTCTCACAAGATCATGGGACATGGGGTTAAAAAAAACTACCAGGGTGGGAAAGAATATTTCTCAACGGAAATCTCAAGAAACATATCTATCTTTAACATCATGGGCTGAAAAATTTTCTCGCTTAAAGTCTCATCTCCACCTATTTTACGGTTTCCATGAAAGAATAAACAAAAATCAAACACACCCTAAATGTGTTGCAAATGAATTTCTAAATAAAAGATCAGTGTGCTCTTGCAAATAAACAAATTTGAGCTAGCAAAAGAATCAATAGCAGATAAGAACAATGAAAACAGACCTTCATAGTTTGCAATGTGGAGATCTGACCATGTATCCAAAGCATCGTTGTTGTAACATCACCAATTGGAGTCCATGCGCCACCAGCATTCGCAGCTATAACAACTACAGCTCCAAGAAATCTACAAAATTGGATTTAAGTGTGTAAAATGTAATCAAACAGCGGTGTACAGGATAAGCAAAGAAGTTTTTAGCAATGTTCTGGTAAAAGGAAACCAACATACATTGACGAATTGAAGCTTTGAACATGGTAAATAAGTGAAAACTAAAAATTAAAGTTGAAGACTGAACATTTTGAACAAGAAATAAGCAGCTAATATTTACTAGCTTCTCCCTTATTCCATATAAAGAATTGAACCTATATGTGACAATTTTGAGGATCTAAGCATGGTTTGCCCATTGGAGCATCAAAATGTATATATAATGTAATCTAGGATTTAATTTATTTATTTAATTTAATTTAGTTGTTGGATCAGAGCTAAATAAGCCCATTAGAATAGGTGGAGATTAGGGCTCCCATAGCATTTAGGGTTAGATTGCTTAATTTGCAAGTTAAGTTTGGTATAAATAGGGCCTATAGGCCATTGCTTGTAATCGTTTGAATGAATATGAAAATTGAGTTTTATTATTCTTTATTTCGTAGTTGTAGTTTGTAATTGTAGGTTTTGATTAATTTGTTTAGTGGTAGAATTCATTATTTAATATTAGAGCTGACGCTCTTGGAGTTGTGGGATCGATTTGAAGAAGTTTGACAAGAAAGAAGATTGAAGAAAAGAAACAAAAATTTATTGAACACTGTTGAAAAGAAAAAATAAGGTCAACACTGTTCACCAGCCAGGTTATTTACACCCAAAAACAGTCAGAGACTCCAACAGTGAATATATATATAAGTCACCCATATTATTATTCGTACCCATACCTATACAATTTTTTGTCCCTATGCCAATATCCATATAGTCCAAACCCATCCAATACCCTGCGGCGTCCGATGCACATAATCAGTTTACTATCCTGCACCACCATACACCTATTTTCCCCAACCTGCACCACCACCCCCAATGACCAATGACATGAATCCCACTACCACATCCATGTGATGCAGGTTGAGACAGACATGGAGAAGTTTTCGAGAGATTTGGCAGAACGGATTATCGCCCGCCTTGACCCATTTTTTTGTTTGGAGAGAACAAGAAAGGACAAGCGCGGAGGAGAGCCACCAGCGGCTGCGAGCCATATTGATGGAAGACGAACTTGACCAGATGATAAAAGAGCATGACATAATGTTTGTCATAATCCCTCCAGCTTTTTTAGGAAGTTAAGGGCACCATCACACGTACTCGATTTTCGAAATGTGTGTCATTTAACTTTTGTGACTTCTTTCCTATTATCGAGCAAAACAATTGATGTTCCTATAGAAGCAGGCAAGGTGAGTGACGACGATTATGTTGAATCATATTGGGAATTATTTGTGGTTCGAGCTTATGCGCAGGAGTCTTCTCAACAGGTTTATTGCAAATTATGGTTATTTGAGTCACATTGTTCCATTTTTTAATTGGTTCACCTATCTTTAGCAAGTGTGTATCGTGGCAAAGTTAGGGATCGACTCCTTGTGCACTTCGCCTTGTGTTTTGTAACTGGTTGCTTGTGTTCGTCGGACTTCAAGCTCAAGGACGAGCTTCTTCAGTCCGGAGAGGATGATGTAATCTAGGATTTAGTTTTCTTATCTAACTTAGTTTAGTTGTTGGGTCGGGTCTACGTAAGTGCATTAGAATAAGTGGAGATTAGGGCTCCCATAGCATTTAGGGTTAGATTGTTTGATTTGCAAGTTATGTTTAATATAAATAGAGTATATAGGCCATTGTTTGTAATCGGTTGAATGACTACGAAAAATTGAGTTTCATTTATCTCTTTATTTCGTATTTGTAGTTTTAGGTTCAGATTAATTAGTTTAGTTGTAGAATTCATTAGTATCCGAATGTCAAAGTGTTCAATTATGGACGAACACATGACTTTATTTTCCAAATGTAGTATCCTTGTTACATAGGTTACAACAGTGATGAGTTTTTTTGTTTTTTTTATTCCCTTAACCCCTCCCACCCTAGATGTTGTCGGCTGGGATCGACCTCGTGACCTAGTGATACCATTCACCACTGCTCAACCACTGAGCCATCACACCTTTAACATAGTAAGGAGTTTAGCTTCATACTAAAATCACCACAGCTGATTCTCAAGAGATAAACTCACAAAAAAGGAGCATTAGGAAAATGAAAAGAATTATTGAGAAACATACTTTCGGTATTCAGAAGGCGGTACTAGTTTCCGCAACAAGGAGACCATAACAATAGTAGATGTCAGATTGTCAAGGACTGCACTGAGAAAAAATGTCACGAAACCAACCTGCAATTTTCATGAGAGGTTAATGAACAGAATGTGCAATTGATGCGCAAAAATTAAGAAGAGAGCATGTTTACCACTACAGTCTCAACACTTAAAAATTACAATAAGTGAATAAGAACCGAGTCAGATCTCCAGGATCTTCAAAACTGCAGTTGCAATGGCAAAGTTTGGATCTTATTGGTCTAAGTAGCACCTACCGCTGGACATCACAGGTTCAGGCTCAATTATTGCAGAGATGGTAACAAAAGAGAATTTTAATCGAACCCGTTAACAGAGAGAAGTTCCAGTTGAACATAGGCACTGTGGACATGAGACAACACCCAGATGCTGCAAGGACGCGATACACACCTGTACTTGTATTGGATAATACATGTACAGGCACTACCATTTTTTTTTTACTTTAGTTCTTTTTTTTAATGACACAACCAATATATTATAACAAACATATGCTGACTTATTTATTAGAAAGATAGATAATAATATGTTTCTTTGGTTGTAACCAAGAAAAATGATGAAAAGGGGAATTAAGCATGCTTTGGTACGTGGGATAGTGAGGAAGTTGGAAATGATGTGAAGGGAGGTAAAAACAGTAAAATAAAAATAAAAAACTCCAAATACCATTTTAAGCATAAGTGATAAGCTGATGGTGAATCTTTAACACGCAAGAATTTATCATCTTAGAGTGCATGAGTTTGTTCAAGGGTTCATAGGAAATGTGATGACTAACTATGATGTCTAGAGTAGTTGTCTCCAGCAAAAAGCCCTGATAAAACTTGACTTGTGAGCTGGAAAACTCCTTTCATCTTCAATTTTCAATATTGTATCACGTAATTAATTTTAAAATATATATACATGAAACACTGTCTGGACTCTTGAGCTTGTCCCAAAGATCAAAAGAGGATGTGATCCAATTTTTCATTTAGAGTAGGGAAATATGAAGTGATACAACAAGAATTGTGGCTTGCTTTATGTCCAAAGCTAAGTTTGATTGTGCAATCCAATTCGATAATGTTAATCATTGATGCCACCATGCCAAAGGTAAATGTGCCCAAAAGAGTAAATAATTTAAGTCGAGCAAAAAGGTATAATGCTTCCTATCTTTGTGAACAGAGACCTAGTTA
Organism: Berberis thunbergii; assembly: GCA_003290165.1. Lineage (NCBI taxonomy): Eukaryota > Viridiplantae > Streptophyta > Magnoliopsida > Ranunculales > Berberidaceae > Berberis > Berberis thunbergii. The sequence goes on from QNQO01001025.1 coordinate 74,592, forward strand.
AAGAAAGATGTAATTGGAATACAACACCAATTGCTGGATTAAAATCAGTTAGTAATAGATTACTCACCACCCACAGGAGAGTCCGTGGCTTCCGAGTTGTTATATTATCAGTGACCAGCTTAAAACCTTGATGTGCGTCCACAATCTCTACAATGGTCATTGCTCCAAGCACGAAAAACACTATTTCACTGACTTCTGCAGAGGCGTGGCTTAACTCGTTCACAGCTATATCTGTCGAGGGAGCCTATACCAGAAAACAGTTAAATTTCCTCAAAAGAGCAAGTGAAATACTAATGCATGGCTCAAATTCCAAGAGAATGAATGAAACTTACCCCAATACTGCGGATAACCCATAAGCTAACAGCCATTAATAATCCAACTCCACTTTTATTGAAAGCAAGAGATTCTTCAAAGATTATGCCTGCATATCCTAACCCAAATACTATTGCCATAGCAAGATCCTGTAGCATAAGATACTTCTGATCAAATCACTTGGAGCTTACTTTATAAATATTCATTAAGATGTCTAACCAGAGAAGGCTCCACCAAGTTAAGCTACCAACAGTAATAGTTATGAGCTCTACTAATAATTCAATCAGCTAGATGGACCTGATGTGCAGCAACCCACGAGTGATTGATTGCCACTGCCCCTGTAGCAGCTGATGCAAGGATTACAACAGCTTTTAGCAAGTCTGTCTTTGGCCGATAACTCGCTTTAAAATCTTCGGAGCTTGTTTCATCAACTGAACATAAAGGATCACAATTTTGAGATGCCGGCATCAACTCCTGAAATGAAGCCAACATGTCAAGCATAACGCGAGTTTTTATGTCCCAAGAAGAATACAACCATTTCAAATACCAAAAACAGAACCAGCCACTCAACCAGTTGTGCACTATGGAACATACTCCATGGTCCGAATCCCATGGAGCTCTGCATTTGTTTTAATGCATATGATTAACTAATCAACCTATGATGTAAATAACTGATCACTGTGATAGAGTACATTATAAGAGCTAATCCAATATAATCGTTTCTACCATATCATAGACACCCAGATGGGCCATTTATTCTTTCACACACACATACACACAAAGTGATTAATCCCCACAAATGGAGAAAGCAATGAACCACAGAAGGAAACTTGTAACACCACCAAATCTTTTCTTCATGGTACCAATTTCAATTTGATCAATTTCCAAAGTGGCAACATTGTAAAGAAAACAATACCATTCTCCTCCGGGGTTCTTCGGATTCAAAAGGCCAGTTAGTTCTTTCACACACCTAAACACACCAAATGACTAATTCATCCCCACAAATGGAGTTGAGGAACTAAAATTGTCATAAGACCTAACCTTTTCAATCAAGCTTCCACTTTGTTCCATTTCCAAAGTAAAGAAAGCAATACTACTTCCAACCCACCGAATTCATTCCAATAAGGTTGACTCACAAATCATATACTCACTCAGCTCAAGCTCAAGAAACAAACAAATATTTTACAATAATTTCAGTAAAATTGAAATGGGTTCTTCTTGATCAATCAAAAGATTGGGTAATAGATAAAAACCTGGAATCGACCATCTGTGTTCTTTTCTGAAGAAGTGACGGAGGACCCAGACTCGGATTTCTTCTGTGCTTGAACTAAAACCCCATTTCTTTGCCATTTCAGAGAACACAATCTCGATTGACATGACGAAGCTAGGCGTTGGTGCAGCAGAGAAGGTGAAGGGACTCTTTGAAGCAGATAAGATGATGTTCTGTTTTGAGAGAGGTGGTAGTGATGGTTTACAATTGAAAAAGTCGCCATTTTTATTGGATACTGAGTTCTCTCTCTCACACTTTCACTCAGTCTCTCACCTGTGTCTGAGATACCGGTTAAGAGAGCGTTTTGAGGGTTTGGTTGGAAGTAATTTTGGGATATTGTAGGAATAACCGTTCTCGATGATAGAAGAAGACGTGGGAGATGATATCAATTCCATTTTCTCCAATAATTCAAGTTTTATTTTTCATTTTTTTGTTTTTATAAGATTTTCTTTTCCATGTAATCAAGTGTATACCCGTGGCGGTGAAGATCATAAATTGTTATCATACCTATTATTCTTGACTAGTAATCGAACATAGGCATGTGTTCGCGACATATGAACGGCTAGTACATCTTTTTTAATATATTTTTTGTGTAATTTTTAAATAGAAATGGTATTTTGGTCATTTATTTGTCTGTGAGAGATTTACAATTTCACTATCCATTATGCTGGTCTCGATATAATAGTAGAGATATAATGACAAAAAAAAAGTATTCAGTGATAAGAAATATATATCGGAAATTCACAACTTAAAAGTGTCTTTTACTTAACATTCCAACAAAGTGTTAGAGAGTGCAAGCGCTCGCTTGAAGTTATTTTATTTTTGCTAGAAGGATTGGACAATCATAAGATATTCATCGCCACATATTAGAAGTTAGTGTCTTTTAATTACACCATCTTCTCTCCCAACAAAATTTGAGTTGTTACATTCATACCGACACCAATTAATTAGTAAAGAGGTTCAAGAGCGTTTAACACTTCTTCTACTTGTAGTAAAACAAGTAAAACGTATATGAATATAACACATAATGAGATCCTATCAATATCGACTCTTGCTAAGGCTAAGACCTTGGAAAATATCCTTATGATAAAGGTGAAGGCCAATATCACTACCTTAAAGGTGGCTCTTGCTCATAGAAGAAGAAAACAACAATGGAAATGACCTTGAATCCCAACCCAACAACCCATCATACATTTTTTTAGCCTGATGCTACGCATTAGGGTTGAAAACCGAACTGACTTTGGTTGGTTTCAAAAATTTCGAACCAAAACCGAACCGATTCTACTTTATGCAAACTGTAACCGAACCGAATTGACTAAAACGAAATAAAATCGCACCGACCAACTATTTTAAACATATTATATTATTTTTATATAAAATATATATTATTTATTATATATATTCGATCGATTCGGTTTAGTCGGTTAAAATCACATAGAAACCAAACTTAAACCAAATCGATCGGTTCGATCGATTTATTCGGTTTGGTCAGTTTTTGTTCAACCCTACCATGCATTTTGACGCCATGCTAGACGCATCCAAACACTTATGAACTCTTAGCTTACTAGGACTTGCCTTAAATGTTGCTTAGCAACTACCCACTAGCGCTCGCTTTTATCAAAACCCTAAACTTCATTGTAGAGACAATCACTCATGCATTCAATTGGTTTCTTTTACTTTTAACACAGTTGAAAAGACATTCATAACATCTAGAGAGAACACGGGGCTATTTCCAAACGTCTACTTATAGTGTCGTCATTCATTCTCAACATCAACTTTACATTAGTGCTCGCTTTGTTATCATGGTCATCTAGATAGATAAATTTATAGAGTGAAAAATCTTGATTGTTGTTATATCAAATTGTTGCATTAATGATCTTGATCCAACTCTGGTTGAATTACAACTTTGCAGAAGTAATGGGAGTTCAAAGTGAAACCACTAAAACAGAAGGACCCAAAACATTTAGACGAATCAAAATGGGAGATATGGAATCAACAGGTGGCGTTTCTCGAGGTTACATAGAGGGACCAGTTACAGATGTTCATATTATTTCACATTGAGTTTTATATTTTGTTAGTCCTGATATCACAAGCTAAAGCTCATGATATGGTTTATGAGCTTTCAATCTCCATCGTTTGATTAAAGAGTAGATATATAAGTAAACAACCAATTAACAAATTTGTTAACTTCCCATTTAAGTTTCCTAGTTATGGTGCCTCTTTTCAACAAGGAGCTATCAAAATTTTTGCGGTCAATCTTTTGGAATAAGTTCTGGCATGAATTGCATGTCCCATTGTAGGAAAAGTTATGGATAGTATGATGGCGGAATGCTATGCGACAAATACTGCACTATTACTTATCCAGGCGCGACAATGGCGAACATGGATCATGATGGGAGATTCAGGGACGCTGTTTTGATTTTGCATGATGTCCACAGGAATGCGCATACGACCTTTTGCTGGCCATGGTGCCCTCTTATCAATAGAATTGGCGATTGTTTTCTATTCATAGCTTATGATTTTGTAATTTTTTTTAACCTTTAACCTTCCCCATCCCGCCGATCGGGTTCGAACTCGGGACGTGTGATACCATCCACCTGGCGCAGATTAGGAACAAGCAATCTAAGTCTAAGAGCAGATAGAAGATAAACAGAAGACATAACAGAGATACAGAGATAAATTGCTTAATTAAAATGACAAATAATGCATGTTTTAAAGATTTAACCTTGTCCTAACCAATCGATCGATACAGCTCTAAGACAGTTTCCTGCTTTACACTTAGAGTTTAACTGTAAGATCTTGTCAGAGGTTGGAGCTTAGTTAAGTTTTTAAGAGAAAACAGATAGATAAAATATGCTTATATATTGAAAATAAGTAAAAGATACAGAGGAGACTTACAGAAATATACAAGAGAAGGATGAGAGACGAAGGATTACAAGATAAAATACTAAGGGATACAAAACAGGGTTGGGGTTCTAAGAACGTCTAAGTCTTTCGTAGAAGACTTCTATCTTATTTATATAAGAAAAGAGATAAGAAGAGAGAAGGGATAAGCCTTCTCGAAACTTTTATTGTAGGATGAGCTGGATGCTTATCCTTTTGCTTGAGTGGAGGAGAACTGTTGAAAATGCCTTAACTGTTCACCTTTTGACTATCGGCAGGTACTGTTGAAGATGTTTTTACTGTAGCTGCACTTATTGAGCTGACTGTAGCTTCATGTGGATGCTTTTGATAAAAGAAAAGATAGTGCTGTCGGGCTGTCTGAAGACTGTGGCCGAAAGAACTTTTGTTGTTTCTTGAGCTGGCAGATGCTGCCTTTGATAATAATAGACGTGGGTACAAATTTCGAGGATCGAAGATGTTGAAACAGTCATCTTCATTGAGATCAACTGTAGGGTCTTCAATTAACTGATTTTTGTGTGGCAAACATGTCTAAATGATTTGTAAATTAAACCTCACCAATAATGACTTCTCAATTTCATTCAATGCGAGCGACCTACTCAAATTTCTCGTGTTGAAAAAAAAATAAAAAAATAAGAAGAATAAGATCATGAATCCATAATTACAACACCCCGCTACACCATTTAACAAAATGTCTACTATATAAAGTGGCTAGGCATTAGCTATGTAAGTGCTTCTCATCGTTAAGTAGAAGTTTAGGATTAATGGTCATATTTTATTTGAGAAAAATATGTTTTTAAACAACCCAATCAACTAAATCAAGTCATAATGTCTTTCTTTTTTTTGTTAAAAACTTATAGCATGGATATTACTAAATTTGCATATAATATAGTTGTCTTGCTATAGTAGCTAGGTTATATGAGCCTTGAAAGTCAGGTCTTTATTAATAAATTTACATAACCAAGATCCATGAATGTTAAGCAGACGACAGATGTTCCCAATCAGGGGAAACCACGTACATCCAACACATGGTTGTAACCGAGTCCTGCAAAATGAAATGGATCGTCCCAAACTCTCCCAGTAGAAGTCTTTTCTTCCATTGTCTAGCCTGGATAAACAGAAGAGTTGCCTCCGTTGCATGACATTTCGCCATAGTGCTATTAAGCACTTTCCCCGCGACTGGGCATGCCACCCTAGCAAGTATCATACCATGGAGATTCACCGCCAAGACCCCTATTGCTCCATGTTTAGTTGGGTCAAATAAACTAGCATCATATGTAATAATAATCGTGTCAGGGCCCAAAGTAGAGGGAATGAGTCAAGGTTGTAAAGATGTGGAGTTAAGCCTGTGATTTTAGCTGATTGTAACTGTGACTGTATCAACTCCATTCAGGTGATTTTTGCCTCAGCGTATGGACCCAAAAAACCCCGTGGTTTGGCCCTATCTATTTGACCAGTCAAACGACGATCAATAATAGTTATCTCCAAAATAAGATGAATAGATAAAAGCTTATCATGATTGATAATGTTTTGGGATCGAGGGCTCAATGACTGAGTGGGATTTTTGGTAAACCACTGATTTTGCCAGGAGTTCCAAGTGCGTTTTAAGGAGAAAATAAAAGATTGAGCACATACTTTGGTTTTGTGAAAAAACACAGTTTTTGCAAATCTGCAAAAAAGTCTAAATAACAACTGTGAACTGAGAAAACATTTCATCCGTAGGGTGGGCTTTGGTCATATCCCTCATAAAAATGAAAAAGTGGGATATCGAAGGCATGCCAAAGTTTTCATTTAGCCAAATAATCGGAATAGGTGAAAGTTGCTATAATTGGTTAATGATTGGGCACAAGAAGAAAATATGAGTAACATCTTCAGTGTGATCGTTGCATAAGACACATCGATCTTCAATAGGTGTATGCAACCTTACCGGATTGGTCATAGTAGAGATGATGTTTTGATTGATTTTCCATAGCCAAATCGAGACACCACTAAATACAATTCATTAAGTCCTACCAAAATTAAATTATTTCATATGAAATCCTTTATAACTTGTTATTTTATTTTAAGTATTTTTTTCATTTAATATATACTTTTGTACCATGTACTTTTTATTTAAATTTATATTTTACTGTTTTAAATTTTAAGTTTAATTCTGAGTGTTAAAATTTATTTATATTGTATTGTAAAATTACAAAAAAAATATGTGAAAAAATAGTTTACAGCTAAATCTCATTTGAATACATCATATATATATATATATATATTTTTTTTTTTTTCAATTAACTTAATTTTATTCCCCTTTAGTTGTGGTACATATGCATGCTTGTGTTAAAATTTTTTACTATTTAAATTTCTTATGCTTTAATTTTGAGTGTTACAATATTTTACAGCTAAATCTCATTTGAATACACCATATTTTTTTCTTCAATTAACTTAATTTTTTTTCCCTTTAGTTGTGGCACACCATTTTTTTTTCCTTCAGTTAACTTAATTTTTTCCCTTTTAGTTGTGGTAGTACGAAAGCATACGTTGGACGACTAGTTTGACAAAACCATCTACAACCCAACACCATTGGTATCCAATTTCAACTTACTAGCTTGCATATAAAATTATAAAAATTGGTCTAAATGAATTCTTAGCGGGCTAAATTCCAGAAATTGTGCAAGGACTTTGGAGACAATATTATAAGAGTTATTTTACTCTAACATGCAAAATCTACATTCATTTTGACATTAACAATATGACGTACTCTTATCGATTCACATTTTTTTTACTTTTCAAAAAATAACGAAAATTACCATTCACCCCATAAAAATATGTTACATTAGCAAATATCAAAAGTTTATGACTCTCATCTTCATTTTTAGGCATTTTGGACAAGTTCACATGATCCACTGTGATTTATTTTATTATTTTCGCGTTAACCGCTGCGACATGAGGTGTATGGCACGCTGGAACCGCTACGTTTGGGTATAAACTCTTACTATTTGGTTATGTTTCAGGGCACTTATAAGGGTTATTTTCAAATCCTCGAGAGGTCTTATACAACTCTTTCCCCTTTTTTATTCATTATAGCAATTGGAGTCTAGAACAATAATTAAAGGCAAAATTTTATTTTTTGAATTTGAAGGAAAAAAATAAAATGTTTTACAAAGCGAATCTGCAAATGAGAGTGTTTTTGTTATGTTTTATATACTATGTATACAAATATTATAAGCAATGAAAATGTAATTACAAATACTCACAAAATTTATAACTGCATTATATAACCAACATCCCAAAATTTGTATATATACAAACTAAACATATGGACATCTTGGATCAACATATGGGCATCTCGTCATCCTCAACATTAATTACACTCGAAAATAGTGTCTTATGTTTTTTTTTTTAATTTACAATTGAGACGGTAACTGTGTTCTCGTGGCATCATTGATATGAGAAATCCAAGTGCATCTTGCATACATTTTATAAATTGAGGCGGTAACTCTGTTTTTGCTGCACCATCAACAAATTTTGTTACCCTCCTAGAGGTTTTGATGAGTGTGGGTTCCCTACTTGCTTGAACTGTCACAAGGGCGAAGGAGAAAAAATAGGAAAAAATAAAATATTAAGATAAAAAAATAAAATAAAAATCAGAAAATAAGAAGAATATGAGATGACGTTGGATGAGAGGTGGTAGTGGTAATGGGAATAGGAGGTGACAGTGGCCAGGTGGTGGGGTGAAGGGGAGGAGCAGGAGAGACGACGAGGTTGTGGTGGTGAAGGGGAGGAGGAGGATGGGGTGGCAGTGGCGAGGATGTGGTGGTAAAGGGGAAGAGAATGATGAGGTGGTGGTGGCGATGTGGTGGGGTGAAGGAGAAGAACGGAGGAGGAGGAGGTGGAGAAGAAAGAGAAAGATGAAAAGATGAGGTTTAGGGTTAGGGTTTATATATATATATTAGTAAAAAAAAAGAAAAAAAGTTGGTAATAGTGTTTATCAGTATAGTGGTGTTGTCATTCTGTAAATCCCAAAAAAAATGATAAATAATAATATTTATTAGTATAGAAGATGATGTTATTTAGCACGATACTAGATAAACTCTCATCTTCCCAATGTAGCTGCATGATTTGCATCCCCCCCTCGGATTGAAGGGGGCTCATGTGCACTATGCACATGACCCCCTCATGTGCATTAATTTCAGTTGTTAGCAATCTAACGGTTCTCCACTCTCACTCTCTCCATTAAATTACTCTCTTTCTCCATTAAATTGCAAATTAAATCACATTTTTCATTTTTTTTCACCAAAATCTACACAATTCAACATACATATTGAGAAAAATCAAATGGTTAAAATTTAATAAAAGTATAAAACACACATATCTAAGTAAATCTAATAGTCCAAATTTAATATTAAATTAATCTCAAGAAAAATATAATGAGCCAAATTTAATGGAACACACATATTAAGCTAAATCTAATGGCTCAAATTTAATAGTATAAACATCTCGATCAAAATTTAATAGTACATACATGTCAAATTTAATCATGTAGTTATATTGAGAAAACTATATGATTCATGTACCTTGATAAAATATAATCGCTTTGCTATGATCTTGAGAAAAAAAATAGATGGTTCAATACTCATTTCACACATGTATAAAGAAATCTAACTATTAGATGGTTCAGCACTTATTTTGCATCCCCACCCCCTCCACCCACCGACTTGCTCACAAACACCCACGTAGCCACACACCTGTACATCGCACATTTCTCAACATGTCCCCATGACACCACATTATCAGGATCGACATAAAAGTCTATGGACACAAGTTAGATAAAGACTCCTTCCTTCTTTCCTAAATAATTTCTTCAAACACCTTACTCCAACATCCTCACAAACCATGGCTTCTCAACCAACAACAAAGGTATGTAGTAGCTAGAGAAATCAAAATTCCCATTTTTTTTTGCTTTCCTTGATGAATCTTGTTAATGGGTTTTTGTTTTGGCTTTTGGTTTGTAGGCAGATGGAGAGCAAGAGACCATAGTGAAAACAGTGGATCATAGATCACCAGCAGGAAACCAACCAGCAGTGACTGAAAAAGTGGAAGTGGTTCATGAATCTCATCCTCTACCACCAGAACAGCAAGGAGGTGGTGCCGGAGAAGTACTAGCGAGTGCCGCCGCGTCGGTGGCCAGTACTGTTCAGTCTGCCAAGGACACCATTTTAGGCACCAAACCCACCACCACAAAGGAGGAGAGTAACAAATGATGACGATGATGACGTTTTGCTTTGTGTTGTTTTTGCTTCATTTGTTGCTGTGTAATATATAATACATTACTTATTTTGACACTTTGCAAGGATTCTGTGTGTTGTTTTATGGTGGCTATATAGACATGTTTAGCTATGTTTCTGGGTGTTACAAACCACAGTGTGGTATATTATATATGTTTTGATTTGAGGTTACTAATTGCTTGTATACAATCATCAAAACAACCACAATGAAACCTATATCTTTGAAATAAAGGAATCAAATACCATGTACAAAAAAATGATTTCATTGACACTACTGTGTCAAGGACTTTCATGTAGGTTTACATATGATCTGCAATTCAATGAACTTTCAATTTTTGTTTACAAAAGTGACCAATGGAGGTGCTCTTAATTATTCTTGTGAGCCTATACTGATTTCTCCTAGAATAAGAGCTTCCTCCATGTAAGTAAATGATATCAAAACCAATGTGAGTAAGAGCTTTTTCTGGGTGGTAATGATATCAAAAGTTCAAAACAAATGTAGCTACTTTCAACTATCTATTTTATTCAAATTTGATTGTAACTTGATGCTTATTTGTATAACAACTAGAGTATGCTTCCGCCATTGGCACTTCATATAATTTTATTTTTGCTAAATATTTTGTATTGAACGTCTCTTTCACTATTTCCATTTTGGTTCTAAATCTGTATTAAAGTGTGTAAACTTATTTAAGGTAAAAATATATATTATAAATTTTAGAATTAGACTTAGTCAAATTTGAATCAGATGGGAAAAAAAAATTTAAACGCTGAGAATGAGTTCACCTAAAATATTTGAATTTATCAAAATATGAAGTTTAGAGTTTTTGTTTAACTGTGCATTAAAATGCTCGACTCATTTTTTCTAGTATGATCGGTCCGTCTCATTGCTTTAAAAAATATTAAAAACGTGAAATATTTTATATATTTTTTAATTATAGAATATATATTTTTAAAATTTTAGCGCTCGTGTTGATCATTGATTTTGTTGGAAATATCTTAAAAAATTCATTTCAACGATATTAACTTTACCAAAATTCGATAACGATGTAGATAGTTATAATAATTTTTATTTTGTTAAAAGCAAAACACAATATTTTCTCTCTCCGCCACATGTACATTTCAACTTTTTTCAAAAGTTTTCATTATTTTTGTCTGTATATTTACAAATATGTCATCATGAAAAATGAATCTCAACTCTCAAATTCAATACATTTCCCAATTTTTAATCATAACAATCTTTTATCTCTAATTCTTTCGATTTGACTTTGTTTCAGTCTGCAATAAATAGTAAAACACCACTCTAAATTGTAATATAGAATATAGATTGTCATACATAAAGTTCATTGATCTCGGAAAAATTACTATCTCAAAAAACGACCCTAATTTTTGTAAAGAATTTCTTATAAACGTGTAAAGAACATTCTCAAGTTTCTCATAAATAAAGTGATAAGAAGGTATTATTTTCACGTATAAGAATTGGAATGCCACCTTCAACTTACTTCTCATTTCGTTTTTCCTCAATCCTTGTATATTAACTCCATTTTCATAGTCTACCCAAACAAACATACAATCATGTCAAAAGTGTTATCCCAAGTTATAATTGGGGAGTGACAATGACCATGAAAAACCAATCACACTCTTTGACATCACAATTCACAATTTGCTATCGACTCTAATTCTTGTTAATGTGTTTTAGGATCAATGACAGTGCATACCTAAATTTTTTTCCTTGATTTCGTTCTCAAGGATTGTGATTTTGCGAAATATTTCATTTTTTGGAGGTCCCGAAATTTAAAGCATCGAAATAAAAAAGTACATTATTTAAAAAAATTATTTCAAAATATTTTTGTAAATTTTGACATTTCCGTGTAAAACTAAAAAAAAATTGTGAGAAGCAAATTACATTTTTCTGTGAAATATTTCATCATTTACCGTAAATTTCAATAATTTCATGTAAAACCCATAAAATTAAGAAACAATTTATATGTACAAGGGCAATTGTGTACTTAGACATCATTTAATGCATTTATTAGTTTAATATACTTGTATCTTAATTTGACATATCCTAATTTTTTTTTCTATGAATGAAGAAATATTTTTCAAACCAGATCGAGAAGAAGAGAGAGAAGGTGTGATTGGCGGTGGTGGTGGTGATGGAGCGAGGCAATGCGGTGGTGGTGGTAGTGGAGCGAGGCAATGCGGTGGTAGTATTGTTCCCTGTGAGATAATAGAGTTTAAATTTAAATTTATATTGGTAGTATTCTTCAGTAGGTGGCGGCAAACTTAGGAAATAGGGGGTGGATAGTGTTCTTCTTGTATTAAAAACGTAATTGCCATTTTTTTTTTTTTTTGGATTAAAGTGCTAAAATGCCCCTACATACTCACTCTTGTGTTCTCTGTTCTTATTCTCCGAAAAGTTGAAAGAGCAGAGCGAGACCGAGAGCGAAGAAGAACGAAAGGCATGGAAGGCGCATCGTATCAACGGTTTCCAAAAGTAAAAATCCGAGAATTGAAAGACGATTTTCTGAAATTCGAGCTTCGCGAAACGGACGCGAGCATCGCAAACGCACTCCGGCGAGTCATGATAGCGGAAGTCCCCACAATCGCAATCGACCTGGTCGAAATCGAGGTTAATTCCACAGTCCTGAACGACGAGTTCATCGCTCACCGTCTCGGACTCATCCCTCTCACGAGCGAGCGAGCCATGGCCATGCGCTTCTCACGTGACTGCGATGCATGCGATGGCGATGGACAGTGTGAGTACTGCTCTGTTGAGTTCCACCTCTCCGTGCGTTGTGACCAGGACCAGACGCTCGATGTTACTAGTGCAGATCTTTTGAGCTCCGATCCGTCTGTTATGCCTGTTGATGTTGCCAGGGCTAATGCTGGGTATGATCAGTCTGACAATCGGTGAGTTTTCTATCACTCTTTGATTTATGCTTTATTCATTTCTTGTTTTTGTTTTACACATTTGGTCGTTTTTTTGGGTTTTAGGGTTTATGAAACACATTGTGCTTTTATTGGTTGATTGATACTTTGTAAATAGCTTCTTGTTTGGTTTCTAGGGTTTATCAGACATTCAACTCGTCCTACATTACAAGAAACTTTAATCTATCTGATATGGAGCTATTTTGGGGGTTTGGGGTATAATTAGGGTTTTGCTTTCTAAAATGTAGTTGTTTTTGGGTTTCACATTTATTATGAGAATGGGGTTTGTCTATGATATGGACTGTTTGTTTTTGTTGATTGAATGAGTTTTGTCTATGAGAATGTCTTTTGTCTAATAACCCCAATTTACGAAAATAGAATGAGTTTTGTCTATGAGAATGGGTCTTCTCGAAACCCCCGATTTAAGAATTACCATGGTTAAGGTGGTTTTGTGAGTTTGGGCTTTATGTGGAGATTATAATTCATATATTGTTCGTTGGTTTATTGATACATTGTAGCTCGCTTCTTATCAACTCAAATTTTATGAGAATCCTAAATTACCCGAATCCCTAATTTATTTGGCAGTGTGAGCATATCTAGGGGTTTTCTCCTCTTGATTTTATAAATGTACTTGTTGTAGGGGTCAATGTTATGATTTGCTCATTTATCAAATGGTTGATGTGTTTTTTGTGAGTTTATGCTTTTTGTGGAATTTATAGTTGTTTGTTGATTGTTGGCTATGTATCTCATATCTCTGTTTATACATTTACGTAAATTTCAAAATGCAGGTCATTTGGGTCTTTTTTTAAGGGAGGGTTTAAGAGAGATTAGGTGTATCTAGGGTTTAGGAATTTCTCTTTCTCCAGTTGGTCGGTTGTTGCTAGCATCTCTCAAGTTCTTATTATTTTTTCATCAATCACACAATCACATGATATCAATTCATTCTAGCAAGATTATATTTTATTTTGGGGTTTGGATTTTTTTCTTGGTTGGCTGACAGCTTATTGCATGTATATAGGGGCATTATAATTGTGAAATTACGTAGAGGACAAGAATTAAGACTTCGGGCCATTGCCAGGAAAGGGATTGGGAAGGATCATGCTAAATGGTCACCTGCTGCAACAGTCACGTTTATGTATGAACCTGAAATCCACCTCAATGATGAGATGATGGAATCCTTGTCATTTGAGGATAAGAAAAGTTGGGTCGAAAGCAGTCCCACTAAAGTTTTCGAGATTGATGAGCAGACTCACCAGGTTTAGTATCTGTTAAGTCTTAACACTTTATTTTTATTATACCTTCTAGATGTGATAGTTGGAGTGTTGGGTTTGATTGAATTTCTTGAACTGGATAGATTTTTTCGGGAAAATAGACCTTCATCTCCCTCGTGCAATTGATCAAGGAGGTAATCCCAGTTTTCACAACTATTTGATAAACCCTCAGTGACAAAAGAAAACAACCAGGACACTAGAGAAAGGCGATGTAAACATATACTATAACATGAAACCTTAAACTGTTAAATCATGATTACTTACAAGGTAGATTGGAAATCACAATTCAACAACCCATAGTGACGATCTCTCCAAGTGATATAATCCTTACTACTATGATCTTCATCATCTCGATAAAGTCTATAATGGGGAACTAAGGAAACTCTCTCAACGAAGAACTCTTATTTCCGTCCCCTTCAAATGTATCAAAAAGTAAAAATAAAACCGTACGTTTGTCCTCTATTCATAGAGCTAGAGTAGATAAATGGAAATGAATAACTGACAAATGAAATCGTGTGTGCAGAGAAAACTCTTTGGAAAATGTGTGAATGCTATGGTACAGTCGTCTGACAATGATTGATGTAGGGGATGACCAGGCTTACTTGAATTGAGCATTTTTTGTTACTTTTGTAATTGCTTCAGGGTATCATTTTCTTTGTTAATGCAATCAGCAGCTGACAGCCTTCCGTTTCTTCATTGTTCAACTTATGAATCTTTTTTACCTGTTTTCAGGTTATGGTGGTTGATGCAGAGGCATACACGTATGATGACGAAGTAATCAAGAAAGCGGAAGCAATGGGAAAACCAGGTCTTGTAGAGATCTATGCCAAAGAAGACAGTTTCATCTTCACAGTTGAATCTACAGGTGCCATTAAAGCTTCACAGATGGTCAGTAATGCGATAGAAGTCCTTAAGGCAAAGCTGGACATTGTTCGTTTGTCTGAGGATACTGTAGAAGCTGATGATCAGTTCCTTGAGCTTGGTGCTCATATGCGAGGGGGTTGATTGACAAACTGATTGTTTGTCTACAGGTGACCCATCTATCCCATGTCATCGTTTCCCTGTAATTAGATTATGCATAATGTCTTTGCAATTTTAATGCGAGGTTCTTGGATACCTCTTCTGGATTTGAATACTCTAATCATGCATGTACTAAGAGCTTCTTAGGTATTCAACCGTTCTTGCAACCTCCAAATGTGTATTTTGCATACTAGTTCTATGAGCGAGTTTTTGGAAAACCGGAGCTGAACCTAGTTTTTGGAAAATCGGTGTACAATTTTTTTTTTCTTTTTCTCAACATTCTTTTTATCATTATTATCAGTTTTAACTTATTTTTGGTATTGTCAGAATGACAAGCTTTTGGAAAGTTCAATAACCACCCTTATATCCTCTACATTCTTGAGTTTCAAAGGCAATTATGAAGATTTGAGATCTTGAAAAAGGTCCCAAAGGTGGGATGGATCGAGTCTGTTAGCCAACTGTAGTGGGGTTATTGCGCTTGTGGCAAGAGTTAGGACTTGAGAAATCTAACAACCATCTCTCTTTTAAGGTTGATCATCCCCATGAACAAATGTGAAGGAATAGTTGAGAATCTAACAACTATGTTAAAGGATGGAATGCGAGGATGCCAACTCAGCGTTGTTAATATGTTGTCATTCCCAAAATGCTATTGAAAGTGACACTTTTTGTCTTGAGTATGAACTATGAAAAAGTAGGAGAGTAAGAGGGTAAAAAGAAAGGGAGTTCTAAAGGTGTTTATTAATGAAGAGCCCTCTATTTTGGAATGTGATAGGATTGGGTAACCAACAAAAACAAGGGTTTGGTCAAGGAGTCGGGGTGAGGAAAGTTTGATTGGGTATGATCATCCTCATTGATACTAAGGTGCATTTCTTAACCATAGATTGAAGGGTGATGGCTGAGGGATTAGAGATACGTTGGAGTGATCTTTCTCCATGGGTGCCTAAAAAAGGATTTGTCACAAACTTCTACATGTCTCGGGTTTTCTCTGAAGGTATAGGGCTAATGATGCGAATGATTAAAATTCACTTACCCGCTCCGTTTAGAGTTAATTCATGTGATTTAAAACCCCCAATTCTAATGATAATATTATAGAATAGTGAGCTTCTAATAGGGTGAAGGGAGATCTAGCTATGGCTTTGCTAGAAAGTTAAAACTTTTCAAGAGGACCTTAAGATATATAACAAAGAAGTGTTTGAGAGGATAGGGGTTAGGAGGGCAAACTTGATGAAAGAAATTCAAAACTTGGACTAAAAGGATAGGACAAGATGAACTTTGGAATTGTTGAATAAAGACTAAAGAGAAACATGGGGAATCTCATTGGAAGCACAAGCCTAGGGAACATAAATTTAAATAAGGGGATCATTGCTCTACTTATTTCTATAAAGTTGAGAATGCAAGAAGATGGTATTGTTAATTTTATTCGAGAATATACTGGGAGATGAAGGTTTATTGCACGTATTGGTAATATTCCTTTGTGGCGATCTCTGATGATATGGTTGTACGAGAGTATATTTTATGAGGGCCAGTTTTTGAAGCCATTAAGAGCATGGAAAGGGATAGAGCGCGTGAGTCTGGACCTATGGAGTTCTAGTTTAAGTTTTGGGAGGTTAGGAGGAGAGATTTCATGAGTTCATTGACAGATTGTTGTAATCTGATTTCTTTGAGTATAGTTTTAATTTACATTTACTCTTACCCCAAAACCAATGCAGGGATACATCAGACCTGATTACTGTCTTAGTATTTCACTTGTAGTTTGCGGATGACATTGGTGTTCATGGCAGAGAGAGATTTCACTTTGCTATGCTTGAAGGAGTGGTTTCTAGGATGAAGATTTAATTTCGAAAAACTAGACTTCTTACAATAGGTGAGGTGCATAGTAAAGAGTTAGCTAACATGTTTGTGTGTGTATGGGTGAGTTTCCTACGAGATACCTCCCGTCTCCTTTAGGCGTGTCTAGCTAAACTATGGAGATTTGGGTCAAAGCTCTTGATAGAGCTATCTAATTTCTCCATGAGATCTATAAACTTATCTTGTGGAATGATGTATCATATCACAAAAGCAGCATGATGGCAACCTTTTGATTAAAATCTTCGTGCTATGAACGATACTTTATTTTATAAATGGTCATGGAAATTCAGGGAAGTCAATAATTTGTGTATATGAGTGTTGTGTTGAAGAATGAGAACAAAGTTAGTGATTGGGAAAGTGGTGATGTGAGATGCCTTGCATCATGAGTGGGATAGATAATTTGAAAATGGACCAAATCCAAGCTTAGGAGAGGCGATAATATTGTACTCCATTACAGATAAACATTGTCTATTCCAGGACGTCATTTCTCAGTCAGCAATATACCGTTCATGGAACTTGGGAGTTCAAAAGGATTTTGAACGATTTGGAGTTTGATAAACTTGCCTCTTTTAGAATTGATTGGTGATGATTATCACATTTGTAAAATTCTTGGATGACTCATTAACATAACTATCGATCATTCATTGTAGTTAAGGCGCTGTGGCGGAGGCGGACGAGCCTAAAAATGCTTGAGGCGTGAGGCGAGACGCCTCAGTGAAGTAAGGCGACCTTAATATTTTTTAAAGATTTTTTTATAATAATTTGAAAATATATTATCATTGTGATAATAATCATAAGCAAATATGTATAAGTGGCGCAACTACCCAGAATCAAAATGAAAATGTAATAAAGTATAGCATATAGCGAAATGATGCACTACATAAGTGTCAAGTAATTTGCAAACATCCACGAAATTATTAAAAATCAATAATCTTGAAAGAATATAAACTTGAGAATATTGAACATTTGTTAAAAGAAATTGTTGGAATGTTTGGTAAAAATTCACAAATATGGTCACTATTGGTATTCCAAAAGCATAAAAGTCATCGAATTATGCTATGAAAAATCAAGATTGATGTTGATCACAGATTGATCAAAACATGATTTGTTCTCCTAAAAATAATTTTAAAAAGTTTGACATATTTATCAAAACTTAAAAATGTTTTATCTTGTTTTTATCAAATTTATCAAATATTACACCAAGAAACATAAAATTTTATTATAGAGTAAGTCACAACCTCTTTTTGCTGCAATTGGGTGCAAATGAGCTGCAGTTGGGCTACCTGCAACCATTTTTGGGCTAAGGCGGACACCTCATTTCACTACACTGCATTGCGTCACTTTAAGGTGGAATTTTGTAAAAACGCCTTGAGGCACGCCTAGGCAGTCGCCTTGACTACACTGTTATTGATATTGTTTTAATAGGACAAACCACCATCCTTTATTCATTACCTTTCCACATGGTGTCTTTCTTGTATGAAGTTTAGTTCTTAAGAAAATCCTTACTGAATACAATCTTAGAAAAATAATCATTGTCAATGTTTTTCCATGTGTCTTCTACGTTGGCCATATTCTTCTTTTGTTTAGTCTGCCTTTAAAATTATGTAGTAAATTAGAAAGATGGATTATTCTTGTAATTTTTCTCCTTTCATCGGGTTGTCTGAATTTTTGTGTTAGGGTAGCCTACATAAAAAAAAAATATGCTTGAATGGACTAGGGAATGAGTGGATCGTCTGATGGAGATTCATTGTCCTAAGAACGCTAGATTTTTTTTTTTCAAGGGTAACGATAGATTTTTATTGTTTTTTTACCGTCAGCTTTAATTGTCCATCATAAAGTCTATTAGAAATGATTTGTACTTTTGTGTGAAAAAAAAGGAATTTTTTTATTAATGATACAAGGTACTTTTGTGTGTGTGCTTGGAGCTAAGATGAAAGAATATTTATTTTGTTCAGGCCAAAGATGATGCAAAACTTGGGATGCGGAGGAGGCCGAAACCGGATCTATTTTGGAATCATAAAAAAGGGTGAAACAAGTGAAAAAGATCCAGGTACTTGTCAGATTGTGAAATGTTCTCTTTTGTCAAAACTTGGATGAATGTATATGGGATTTTTGGCATGTTTTTTTGTTGATCTTAGGATGTTGTGATCTCGTTATAGCCAAACACTTCCTTTAATTGCTTGGGCTCGTCTTTAGAGTGGTATGCTCTTAGATTACTCACTAGACATATGATTGATCAGACTCCAACCATATGCAAGTTTAATTTTTAGCCACGCTAAATGTTGAGGCATGAGACGAGGTGTTTAAGCAGTCCATGCCTGGAGGCATAAGGCACACTCCATGGAAGATTTATTTAAAGGGCATTGGTAGTTAAGGGACAAAAAATGATTTTTACTAATGCGGGAGGACCTACTTCATTTTTGTCTAGAAAAAAGGACATGACTAGTTTTTTAATTCGGTTGAGTTGAATTTTTCAAGAAAATTACGGGTAGGCACTAAAAATGTGCTAAAATTTCGGCTCGTTTCAACATTGTTTCTCGAAGTGTGTGTTTAGATCCATGCTATTAAATGTCTTGATAATCGGTCTGTGGGTATTTAAGAACCACCCTTTCGGGGCGATCTTAGACGATAGGTACTGGCCGGCCATCCCGTGTCGCACCCAAGGTGGTCTTGCTTTGTGATTATGCCACTTTTCACATTTTAACGTTTATCTCGAGGTACGCTTGTTGAAACTTTGACATGTTCTTTTTCATGTTAGTTTTTTATTTTTCTCAACATTTCAACTCAAATGATATGGTTTTCATTTAGTCATGTATATGTAGTGTCCTTAATTTACAATGAAAACTAAGAGGGTCTTAAATGGGCTGGCAAAATACTTATTTGTCCCTAATTATGTGTCTTAATATAGAACTATATAATAATATGTATATAGTGGACATCTAAAAAAAATTATAATTCGTATCAACTAAAGCTCCAAAAGAAAAAAACACACTTTTAGTTGTAAGGCTATTAGAAATCAGTGGGCATTAAAGATATTATAGCAGGATTCCTCTGATTTATTGGGCTATCTTTTACTCTTTCAGCTTTCTAAATTAAGAACTAGGCTTGAAGTAGAAGTCTACAATATTTTTTACATTCTAGTCAACAGATTGTGAGACCTTTTCTTGCATTTGACTTATACCTAAAATCATATTCATTTGGATGGGCTGGTTCTCTTACCAAAATTTTCATGACTTGTACTCAGTTGTTCCATAGTCTGCTCTTTCTCTTCTCAGTCTGGGTCAGACATTCAGATTTTCAAATTTCCCCAAAGCATTAAGGTTGAGATTGCATATGGTTGCGTGCCTTTGAAATCTGAGGTTCGCCTTCAAATCAGGGCAGCCTCTTTACCTGCCAAAATCAATTTGTATTTTGGGGGCCTTCCAGATGGGACATGCGTTGTCTGTGTGATGCATTTGCCAATTATCCATGTATGTCATTCACATGCATCTTGGCAACAATGCATGCACAGTTGAATAGATTATCAATCTCCATTTGTTCCTGTAGTTGTTATAGCTATAGCTTAAAGTTCGAGCTGCGGCTCAGGATTGATGGTAACACAATGAATAAACAGAAGGTTAGCAAGTGCATCTAGGCAGAAATGATTTCTGGTAAACATTTGTGATGCAGGCATAATCATGTATGCGAACTATCAAAGCAATCATTCACAGTATCTATGTTAATGATGGAGTCTCAGCATTCTCCACAGCTGCCAACGTTGTGCCTCGAATAGCATTGACTAGATGATCCTGTAGAAAAAATTCTCCGTCGTTCCATAGTCTGCCCTTTCTCTTCCCAGTCTGGGTCTGACGTTCTTCAAATTTTGGATTCCTCAGCGATTGTAGATTGAGGCTGCATATGATTGTGTGCCTTTGATATCTGACTTCGCATTCAACCCACATTAGGTTCTTTACCTACCAAAATGACTATTTTAGGAGGGGGTGGTAAGGTTAGATTATTGATCCAGTAGCGTTTGCATTTTTTTATTGGGATGCATTTGCTAGTTATCCATTGATGTCATCCGCATGCACTTCGATGCCCCAATGTGTGGACAATGGATTACATTATCAATCTCGATTTGTTCTTCAGTTATTACAGTCTAGGTTAAATCTTAGCTCACGGATCATAGAACACAATTGTAGATAAACTTTAACAAATACACATACATAACACTAAATTATTTGCAGCATCTCTGTCATATAACTCTGAAAGCAATTAGTTACAATATCTTATTCTCTGGCATTTTTCACAGTTGCTGGACCAGTTGAGCAGCTAGAGATTTCCTTGAATTGCATACATGGTCCTTTTAGGAAGAACATCTCTCATTCGATCCTCTCATTGCTGCCTCATTCGCTTGCAGTTATGACACCTGAGTACTCAGTCCTTTAAACTATCCATTAATCCCTTGTCTTGAGTTGCTCATGAGAATTATGAATGCACGACACATTCTTCGAAAAGTTCTCATTGCACTTCTTTTTTTTTTTTTTTTTTTTACGTTATCACTTATTCGCATTTTGCCAGTTGTGAGCAGTGCATACATCCAGTCCCCAGGTTTTTAATCCTCTGGATCAATGGAATAATTCCAAATCAAATTACTCTTGCAGAACATGGAGATTCCAAATCCCCTGCAGGGGAAATTAGAAAGAGTCCATATCCATGTAGAGCCAAATCTCACGGATTTGAGATGTAGCCAACTCCCAGTCCTGGGGCCTTTTTCTACTAAATGCCCTCTGAGTACTGACTGAGCATCCCTATAAGTGGAAAGGGGACCTCTTCGTGGGCTCTGGCTTGGATAGAGAGATATCTGTCTGTCACCCAAGCAGACAGCATAGCCATGCATGAGATGAAACTGAGGCTCATCCATCCATCCCCACCTTAGTACTCCCACCTCTTTGGACCACCTTGCTCCCGTTTTGCCACAAAGCGTCCTGCTTTCTATTCAGTGCATTTCGTCTGCTTCTCCTTCAATTTATTTTCATGGAAATTTTACTTGGAGTCTCTCCCTCCACTTTCCTTATGTCTGTACATTATGGGGTTCCTTGGTATATGGTCACTTCATGGTTTATTGTACGTATGATTCAGTACACTACCGTAATCTTTTAGTTTGTCTATGTACAGTACACTGAACAAAACTTTAAGTAAGCCATTTTATTACAAAGTTTTGGAATTATACATTGTGTGGTTGTACACGAGTAGGATCTGCGCTTTTGTAGCAAAATTTTTGGCCGAGTATTTGCGGTATATGGATTTTAGAGAAAATAAACAATACATACAAGGCCGTCTTCTAGAGCCATTTTCTGAGGTGAAGAGCTTTGGAAGAGAGAAATCAGGTCTAACATTCAGTTGCAGTACTTAAAGCGAGGATTGTTTTCTTTCTAAAAAGCTTACTGTCTCCTATAAATATTATCTCTTCCTGATTTCATTTCCTATTCCTTGGGAAGATCTGAATTTTGGAATGGAATTCATACATAACTGAAGCTATAATTAAGATCCGTACTGTTTTTTTCTCGTGTTCGACATGTCACTCTCAGGTCTGTTATCCCTTTGTTTTTTTCCAAAATTTTCAAGATCCACATCAAACTTAGCTTAGCCTCAATGTGGTGATGGATTTATGTGTTCATTTTGGGTTAATCGTTGTTTCCTCTAGATTTTTTTGTACCACATAACACAAAACACAACAACAATATGCCTGTTGAAAACGCATCAAGTATACTTATTAATAGTTTAGGTTGAGAGTTGTTGATTTATTTCGTGGAAAGAAAGTTGAAGACAAAGATAGGAAGAAATGAGAGATGAAGAGTGCTCTTTCAGAAATCAGCTCAGTATTCATCCTCAGCTCTTACGCTGGTAACTAGAAAAGGATGATTGTGTGATTTATCAAAGCTGACCCCCTTATATCATGTTGACCTATCATCTTATGCTATATGGTTGGACTAACGCATTAAGCAAACTGATTGGGAAAATAAATAGACCAATGGTCGAGATGCCATTAGGTCAAGGTAACTAATGAAAATGAAATAGAATGGGGTCAAAATCCAGTACTGTGAAAGTAGGACAGACAGCCTAAATGCACAATTGATGGATGGTTTTGACTACTTTGGCACCACATTGTGATGATACATGGGGGGTTGTCCTCCCATAACTGTGGCTGGTTGTATAGTCTGTGCAATGGCACTGCAGCCAGCCAGCCAATGAGGAGATTTAGATCCAGATCTTGTGGTGATGCATTGTTGCCAGCAATCAGTGTAGGTTTCCACAACAAATCACAGACACTTGTGAACTTCTTCTTCAGGGTCTTCTATCTATATACCCCATGCATGAGAGATTTCTGTCATGGGGCCTTTCTTTCTCTGCAAGTGTGATTAATTTCCCTTGTTGTGTTGTTCAAATCATCGCCCCATCCATGCATCCAATCAATGAAGAATTGATTGATGCATTTCTCTAATCCCTAGTTTTCAATACAATTTCAATGAACAATAATATCACGCACTAAATTGAAACCATTCCGTAAATATGGCATGGTACATTTATCTAATGATAAGGTTTGCATTTAAGTCCTACCAAACAGATTAGTAATAAATAGCCTTTGGTTATGACAAAAAGGCGCTTCGTTCTTTCCCTCTTCACCCTTTATCATTTTCAATAAATTTTCATGATATTTTTCTTCTTTTGAATCAAACAAAACTGGAGCGTTTTTTTTTTTTTTCTCCCTAGTAAAGACAGATTATTGTTTGTACAACATTTCTACAAGCACAAATGTTAAAAACTTTGGCATGAAAGATCATATCAACATGTCATATACATGACTTAAAATCCTAGTGATATGAAATTACTAGAGCCATTTGTCAATGGTGTTATGATTAGTGGTTAGGTCTTAGTAGATTTATCTCCCACGTCATAGGTTCAAGACCCACCAACAACAGCATAGAAAGCCATTATCACTGATGTATGAATACTAATGTTCATCACTGATCAGTGTTAAAGGTGGGAGTCCAGTTCGATTGTGTTCAATGAATAGACCCACCCCATACACAACACACCCAAAGAAGTCGATTTCATCAAATAGAGAGCTGATTGATAGAGACAGAGTGAAGGGTTGTCCTACTGTTCTTGTGTTTTTGACTTTTTACAGCTGTATTGAGAGATGGAAAAAGACTCGAGGTGATGGGAAAGTTCATAGTTTTATGAGGATGTGTTTTGTTTAGAGAGCATTTAGTGTATCCACTAGTGATTGTCTAATCCCTACACCTCTGTCAGGTGCCATGAGCCAATATACTCAGGAGGAGGAAGACTCTGATTCAGTCAAAAGAACTCACTGTATATTAAAAGAGAAAAACTAGTATGTAGTAAATTATTTGTATTTTGAAGAGGGATGGACTAGGGAAACATCATATTATTCCACAATTATTGGGTGGGGTCTTACACACACAATCTATTCAATCTTTTAATAAGAAAAGCTCTTGCGTTGAAAAAACACACCCCTCTCTCTTTTTAATTCTAAGAAATCCTGACTGACCCCCACACCACCAACTGTTTTAAAGTTCCATCAACATAAACCACCATGACCCCAAAATCTTCTCAAATAGACACATGTGAGTTTTGTGATAGGGTTTCAGCTTGGGCTAGGCTGAACCCTAATGTAACTAAGAATGAACTTGAGATTTGTGTTGGGCATGAGCAAAGGAAAGATCACTTTACCCTTTTCTACATTGGTTTAGAGAAATTGCACGGTAATGGAGTTGGTATAATCACGTGCAGATCACCCTCACAGTTACAAATAAATGTTTTGTGACCAAATTCTCTAGAGTTTTTCATTTGGATGAACAATCCGATCAAATCTCTGATTCGGGTATTTGAGCAACATGAAGATTAAAAACTTATTGGATTAAGTTAAAAACAACATGGTAGCTGAACCACGATTGGAATGAACAGAGGTTAGGTGTTTAGGCTGTCACAAGCAAACCTTCCAACCCATCTAGCATTCCCCCTTGACTTGTAGCCTTAGGTACAACTTACCAGTTTCAAAACATTTTACTTCTCAGAACTAGAAGTGCAAACAAACGCATAGAATGAGTAACCCAATTCTAAACAAAACTTTGGTTTTAATAAGAAGAAAAACATATACGACTCTCTTTGAACATTACCGATTCAAAACTTTTCCTTCTAATTAGAAATGCAAACAAAAACTCCGAATGAGTGTACTCATTTGTATTCAATCTTACATTCAACTAAGAAATGAAAACACCTCCTTGGTATGTGAAACAACACCACCTACTATCATCATCTTTTTCTGCTTCCACAACTACTGTTATAAATACTATACTCTGTTCATTTATACACCCACCTTAAAAGCAAGAATGGAAAACAGCAAAGTTGGAAAAACATCCTCTCCAACAAAATAATTCATATTGTTCCCTCAAATTTCAAATCATGCACCTCCTACCTCCACACTCCACCTATATATCTCCACCCTTTTTGGCTTTTCAACTTTTGTGTCTTCATGGTGTGGTTCATATAATGCATCCAACCTGTTTCTCTTTCTCTCACTTTCTCCTTTTGGTGCTTAATCTTTGTTTATTGTACTTAATTCCAAAAGTTGTTGCTTTGATTACAAACTAAATATTACAGCTAAAAACACATAATATATGTCAAAGACTCAAAGTACGTGTACCTTCAAATGAAAATTTTACCTTGTACAAACAAAGGAACTTTGGTTAAAATTTAGGACTACATATAGAATGTTCAGTGTAGAGATAACCAAATAATTCATCAAAAGAATGGTATAAGTACATAGATGTAACTGAAGGTTAATTGTGATAGTAACTTGTAGCTTCCCTGCAGAGGTTTTTTTGACTTGCAGTGTTATAAACACCAGAAATTCTAAGTGGACCCAAGATTGGACAATTAGACTTGGGTTTTCATGTGAAGTGATTATGATCCCATGAGATGAGATTCAAATATGAGGGGGGACCAAACATATATATATATACAAAACCTAACTCTAGTTCAAACCCTAAACTTAAAAGATTATGACATTATCAATGCATAAGATTGCTGTTTTTATCGCTTTTCATACAACCGCTTCACGCGCCCTACATTTATTTCAAGATAAATATGGTTTTTATGGATCCCAGAACCATATGGCATGGCGAGTCAAAGACCTATGATTCCATTCCCCATAGGTAGAACCTAAGCTAAACAATCTAGGATTTCTCTTTGAATCTACACTCTCCAACATGTTTCTTAATGCAATCGTGTTTTTATCCCAAAACCAAAGATGATGACAGGTTTAAGGTTTTAGACTTGTGATACCATCCACAACAAGTAATCTTTTACACCTTCCTTCTGCTTACACTAAATCTTACTAAAAGCTAAGCGGCATTCTCATTTCTCACATTGCCAAACTTCAAACTTATAAAAACTCTAGGATTTTGGTTTTGGAACCTTTACATACTTCAAAGCAACACCTAACTCCCAAACTAAACCAACCACAATAAGCTTTTTAGATTCAAAAACATTCTCAATCCAAACTACTCCATTTTGAAATTTCAAGAAGTCCTCAACACCCACCAAACTCTCCTTCCTCTTCACATGGTTGGTTGAATCATTTACTAAACCAAAAAAGATAAACAAAGCAATGGGGTCAATTATAATGCTCAAATTGTCATGTTTATTAATCCATCCACTGCCAAAAGTATTGAAGAAAGTAAATCTTAGGGTTCATATGTATGTCGATTAGTAGTGAATATAATTTAGTAGTAGAAGTCTCATCTAGAGATCTACATCATAACAAGAAAAGCAAGATATAGTGAGCTACATGTTTTCATACTTTATTAATTATTACCATAGTATATATAATAATCTAATAAACATAATAAAGATTAGTAGAGACTTGAGAGATCAAATCTCACTACTATTGAGCTAACTTTTGATAATTGGGAGTGACTGACAATTGAGGGAAGGTGTGGGGTTCAAAGAGTTCAAAAACTTCAAACACAAGAGAGTAGAAGAAAAAAAAAAAAAAAAAAGCTCTTCCAACGAGGTCAAACCTTCTTTCAAATTAAAAGTCCAAATAAACCAAAACCATGAATGGCCGACAACTTTGTTCCACACCTCCTCGTCACATGCATACAAAACACCATTAGATTTCCTTTTTTTTTTTTTTCATAGATTCAAAAACACAAAAAAATTCATCCAAATTTCAATCCAAATTGTTATTCACCATCATCATCATCATCTCATTCATTTCCGATAGTCTCGGAATTAACTACATGTATTTTGGTTCTTCAAATAATGCGGTCATCCAGTGTTATTATAGACATAAAAATCTTACATAAAGTTATCTCTAAGTGATCCATAATTCAATCTAAATGAGAACCCCAAAGTGGCAAAAATGTAGATAAAGTGAACATGAAATGAGATGAACTCAAAATGTTATATTTATGAAACAGAGTACCCTGCATCCATTAGTCTAATAATGCTCCCCACCCTCACCAATCTCTGCATTTCTCAATATGTGAAATGTGGGGTTGGATTGATGAAATGCAGAAAGAGAGAGAGATGAGTGAGCAAATTTTAACAACATCATCATCATCATCATATATAATATGAAATGTATGAATAATAAAAGTCGCAATAATAACTTGGAAGATAAATAGTAATAAAGAGATAGGTTTAACGAGGACTTGTTATGAGAGGCAATCGCATCTGCTGCTCCTCAGCTCTGATCTTCTTGAACATGGTCGTAGTCGAACCTCCTCCGATTGCCCATGAATCATTCGAGCTTTGGCAGCTGAAAAGTGATGCATCTATTACTCCATTTGGGCTATTGGGGATTGATTCATACTTTCTTTTACGACTCTTGTTGAAGTTCACTCCATTGTCCATAGTTTCCAAGATGAACTGATAACAATCATCCACTTTATCCTGTGTTTCGATTAATGGGGGGTTTTACTAGCCAATCTAAATAACAATAAATGACTAAATGATGAAAATTTGAGTGAAATAAATCTAACCTTGTCAACTTTGAGAATCTCCATTAACTGGTTTTCATAATCAATGGGGTTGTAGAGCTCAACTTGGTTGATAACATGCAGCATTGCTGAAGTAGCCAATACAGATGGAAGATAACAAACAGATCGCGAATCTAATAGAAAATGAAACATCATCATGAGGTTTAAATTTTGTTTTTGTTCAAATCGATAAACCAAACCAAACCAAACCAAACTACACTCATTCATTAATGATGGAATGCTGGGTGTTAATGAGGGTTTAATTACTACTACTACTACTACTCACCAGCAATCACAAAAAGGAGGAGACTTTCACACATCCTCATGAACTCCCAATGTATACTAGCCTTCAATCCAAGCCTCCTCACAATATGATCAAGAAATGAAAGTGGTGTAACTGGGTTCATCTTCCAATGGAGTGTTGAGAGCACCAGAAGCTCCATTCTCTGAATCGTCTTAGCTTCGAACACATACTTTGTTTCCTCCACCTAAAACACACAAAAAAACGTAAAAAGATTGAAACTTTGGAAGAAAGGACATGTTTTGAAGATACCCAATGAGCTAAATCAAAAACTTACTTGCAGATCTAACAAAAGGGGCACTTGGGTTTCTTCAACCTTAGCAGCTAAAGAGAGACAAGCAACTGCAGTGAGTTGAATCATCCATGGTTTATCTCTCTGAAAACAAAGACTAGAAATGAACCTATCGAGATAATTGACACATAGAACAGCAGTGAGAGGTGAGAAGCCATAGTGTGCATTCACCCTCAACATCCACTCGACAGCCCCTTGTCTAGCAATCAACAAGTTCGAATCCGATTTTAAGTTATTCTTTATCACTCGATGTGCTTCTTGTTCTTTAGAGAACAAAGTGAGAAGCTCTTCATCTTCCCAAAACAAGTCTTGCTCTAATAACAAAAGGGGTAGTAGAGGAGAAGAAGATTGTGTTGTTGTTGATGAAGTTATTATTCCATTAAGATTGTAACTCTCTTCTTCTTCACTGTCTACTACTAACCCATCATCTCCTTCTTCTTCTTCTTCATCGTCCAAGTTGTCTTCTTGACAGTACAGAGCATCAAAAAGAAGGTTTGGGTTTTGTTGTTCATGGAGAGGAGAAGCCATCTTCTTCTAAGAAGAAGAGGTTTGAGGTTCTACACATTATATTGAAGACAACATTGAGAGAGGGTTTGTTCACTCTCTCTGTCTCACTGTCTCTCACTCACCAAAACTAGTTGTAGATGAGAGACTAAAATTAAGTACTCAAAGAATTGATTTTTATCGATAAAAATTAGAAAGAAAAAAAAAATACCTGATGGAGTGTAACGGCACACAAACCGAGTCGGACCCATGAAAACAACAACATAGAGAGGAGAAAATAAAGAGAAGCTTGTACCCAAAACCAAACTAAACACCCTCTTGGAATTGTAGAAGAAATGTTGGTTGACTTATTTATGTTTTCGGTTCACGACCTGATACATAGTAAGATATTATTCGCTTTGAATTTTATCATTCACGATGCTTTAAAATGCGTCTTGTTATACAGATGCAAACTAACACATATATAGCACATCCACTTTCATTATAATCCTCTTGTAGTCTGTCAACCCGCTACACAAGGAGCTGCTAACCTATTTTGAATTGGACGCATAAAGAGTGAAAAGTGAAGAAGAAAATTTGGTTGGTTTATAACGTTTCGGGTGTAAATGTAACGTATTGGGTAGCAGGGAATTTGTGGTGTAAGATAAGGATGGTGAGGTGGGGTGTAGGGGAGAGAAACTTGGGCAGTTGACTGCGTCGACTTGGATGTCCTATTGTGACACGTATCAGATTTTTTAGGCCTTTAGCGCTTTACTGACTTAGACTGAAAGGGATCTAGTACAACTGCAGGTTTAGTAATGTTATCTGGCTTCGTAATCTATGTTCTTGCCCACGTTGTTATAGGAGTGATTTACTGATTCTACGGTAGATTATGTAAAAAAGCAAGAATATTGTTTTCTGAATTTTTTTTTAGATTGTGTCAAAAGCAAATGTTGATTATGTTATTCTAATTCATAATGGGCTGAATTTTTATTTATTTATTTATTTATTTATTTATTTCTTCATGGTCACTTTAGTCGCTATCCAGTATCGTTCGCGGATATATTTTCCTTCCATGGAGGGTGGTGTATGCATAATTTGTAAAGTTTATCGTACATATTAAATGGATGTGATCAGACTATGCCAATGCTCTAGATAATGCAATGTGAGCTTCATAGTTTCTGTCTAAAAATTGAAGTTTACACTTCTTTTGTATGTGTGTGTTCTTTGATCTTTAATTGTGGATGCTCTCACAAAAAATTGTTTGATGCAAAAATGAGTCAAGGTGGAATTTTGATTTTTGCTCTATGGAATTCTTTGAAAATGGCAATATCCAAATTCTATCTCATTGTTGATGATATAAGAATATATCACTTGGCACCACTATTTTTCGACACCTCGTTTTTCTTCCTCTTATCCATTCTGTGTGTTTTTTTTTTTTTTGTCATTTTTCATTCCTCGATTATTTATTTTATTTTCCTAAAGTTTTTGTTTCAAAAGCAAAATATTCTAGGAGAAACACCAAGCGCAGGCGAACAGAAAGGGGATAATGAAGGAGAATAAGAAATTTAAATCTTTACCATCATGTTTATATATATATTTCATAATATATGGTCATCTTCAACCTCAAACGAATAACATCTCTATTTTTGGGATCGGTTTCCCTCTTTTGCCAACACCATTTAAGGTTTAAGGAGCCGTTACTATTAAAATAAATGGAGTTATCATGTTTTCTACTCAAGATGGTTTTTGTTTTACTTATTGAATTTTGATACTATTTCCCTAATTATTATTACAATTCACTACTTACATTGCATGCATTTCGCATGATCAAATTAATTCATAATTCAATAGGATGTCGTGGTTGAATAGTAATCAATAATTTAATTCACTGCGAGATAAATTATGTCCATCACAACAACTAGAACACTATTTGAAAATGATACGACGGGGCGAATTTTCCATTGGTTTTTTTTTTTTTTTGCTTCTCTTGTCCTAGCATATTACAATGATTCAATAATGATGAAGTTTTATAGAAATCACTAATTAGGGTTTTATTTTTTCAAAACAACCCTTTGAATGAGCCAAGCAAAAATGTCCTTAAATCTCTCTAAGAAATGGTAAAGGACACCAATTTCCTGTCTTCCTGATTGGTAAATTAGGGTTTGTACCCTTAAAAAGTCACGGATCAAGGGAAGGCCCCCTTGCCCATATTGTTGAGGACATTTTATTTTGGCATCTTCAGACACTGAGCCAAAGAGAAAGAATTGGTGGGGAGCCAAATTAATCACTATCATATGTTCACCAATCAAAACCCTAAAAGAAACAACATTATAGCACTCACTTTGCACATTCTCATGCTATACAAAACATTTGAAATAAATTTTGTTGTTTCTATTGTTGTTATAGTTATTCAA
Organism: Berberis thunbergii; assembly: GCA_003290165.1. Lineage (NCBI taxonomy): Eukaryota > Viridiplantae > Streptophyta > Magnoliopsida > Ranunculales > Berberidaceae > Berberis > Berberis thunbergii. Next base: position 105,962 of record QNQO01001025.1, read on the forward strand.
TTAGGTTAGACTATTATTGTTTTTAGTACATTTTGACTGGATTATTATTTGCTAAAAATGTTTCGTTATCATCTCGGTGTTCTTGTTTAAAGAAAAAAGATGTTATTACATAAATGTACAAAAACAACGCGACCACTGCTAATAAACCACCATCAACACATCGCCTAACTCCACTACCGCATTACTTTGTCATCTACATAACACATCCGTGACTATCACAGTACTAAGAAATCAACAAGACTTTACATTTCATTAAAAAAATGGAATCTATTTTCCTTGTTATGCAAATATCTACTATTTGATTGTTTATTTACTGATAGAAAATCGATTATTCACGAAATTGCTCTCCAAGTCTACAAGGAAAGTCTTGAAACTGAATTCACAAAAATAATTTCAATTTTTATATCTATTTTCTGTGCAACCAAACAAACACTGAGAGTCTCAACTTGAGGTCCATTTTTCTTCCAGAAATTCTAACTGGCCTGGGAAACCAGCAAAGTTTCACTGCTTGAGGCCAGCTAGAATTATATTGATTGCTTGATTTCTTTAGGGATAATGGTTATTACTTGGTAAATAATTGTGTGATTGAGCTGTTTTTGTTATCTGTACAATATTTTACTTGGAGAATCAAAAAATTAAAATTTTGAACTTCCATGTCTCCTTGATAAGGCTGCTTGTACTCAAAACATACCTGTGTATGACAATTGGATCAGCAGGCTCCTTATGTGTTCCTGGTAGAATTGACATCTAATTGGTCCCTCAGATTTTATGAGATTTGCTCCCCATAAAACTAGTGTACTATTTCCACCATCATTTTGATGATATAATATATCTTGATTTCTCTCATAAACTTCATATTTGTATATTTGATGATCTAATGCAGCTTGATTTTGATCTACCATAATCTTCATTTTGTATTGGATGATCTAATGTAACTTGATTCTAAACTATCATAATCTCCACTATGTAACTTTGAGATCTCAATGACATACATTGAAAGTGTATATATGTCATTGTGAAATGTATTGAGCAGTATTTAGTAGTCCGTCGTAAGAGTATCTATATTGTGAGACCCTATCTTCTTCCCTCTTTGGAATTTTTTTTTAGGATCTGGTTGATTCGATTAAAAGATTGTTGAATTGAGTGTGAACCAAAATTTCTCGAGAAAAATTTAATATATAGTGATGAAACCGTAACAAAATATGGAGTTTTGAGATGAAGTGGTTGCTCTCCTAAACCATCAAATCCCTAAAAAAAAATTAGGGCTTGGGCATCCCGCCAGAGATACTCTAAAAATTCAAATTCAATATTAAGCATATACAATTCAATTTGTTGTGAAATTTCAACAACCGAGAACCAAACCAAATGTGATAAGCTTTTACAATAAAAACTGAACCAAACTAATTCTTCCTACCAAACAAAACAAAATTCAATTTGGTTTACTCGATTTTGCACGAACATAGTATTATTTTTTTACCTCTAACCCTCCTAACCCCATGCAGTTGATCAGGTTCGAACCTGTAACATGTGATTTTATCCGCCACACTTCTACAAACTCAGCTGGTACACATTTTATTCGCAAATATAATAAAATTTGTATCTTGCTACACATACAATCGACATTGTTAAGTGACATAACACTTACTAAGGAATACACATGTGAATGCTCATTACCTAATGAGTGATTCTACACAGCGAGGAAATGAGCGAGGAAATGGGCGGTGGTGGGAGCCATTCATCCGATCGGGATGTGCATGTGAAAAGTCAACACATACATCTCGAGTGGGGTGAACGGCTCCCACCCCCGCCACCTCACTTCCCTCGCTCATTTCCTTCACACTTAGAATTTCTCTTACCTAATTGTTAGTTTTAGTTAAAACTTGTAAACACTATCTAAAGAGGAATTTATTATTTTCAAACTTATCATTTGTTGGAAAGTTTGGTTTACAAGTGTATGTGTACGTAATCTATGAATCAATTTGCAAAACATGTAACTTTAGGAGTCCTCTAGAGTCTAGAGTACAAATAGAGAGTACATACCCCTTTTTAAACAGCTTTAATCATCAAAACTCAAACCAACATTACATACTTTGATAAGATTTTGGTCCAAAGTCTAAGCTAGTGACCCCATGCCCATGGACTAATAAGTGCACTCAGTACCCTTATTTTACCATGCAACTCCCAATGCAATAAAATTACCTGTCTACCTCAGGTCTCACCCTCTCCACAATAATATTGCTAATTTTTTAATTTCTGATGATTTTAGGCGGCCAGATTTTATAGGTAATTTTTAATTATTTTTGAATTTTTTATACTTTTACCACTTTTATAGATAATGTTTATGATTGTATTTTAAAAAAAATAATAAACAAACTCTTTTTTTAATATAACAAAATATTATATTAATATTTAAACTAGTTGGTACATAGCATATTCTATTAGACGACTAAAGTTTGGGGAGAAAAAATAGCCAACATGTTCCCTTCTCTAAAGAGAATGCAATATTTGCCTACTTTTTTTTGAAAAGAAATGTCAATATTAATGTTTCCATCTAAGAGTCTAGGTATAGTTCTTTTCTATTTTTCTTTTAACCATCTAGATATATTTGTATGTAAAAGATTAAAGAAAAATAATTGTTAGATAATTCTTTAAAGAACTTTGCTAAGGAATTAAAATTTTCAATCTGGATGACATTGGCATCATGTAAGGAGGATAATGAAATCCTCAAGATATGGATAAACATCTTGAGGATTATATCATCCTTCCCGATAAAGCTATGTCATCCTGATTGCTAAAAGGCTCCGATTTTTTTACACCAACATATCTCTTCTTTGACACCACCACTCTTAATTTTGGAATCTACTAACGGACACCGCCAAAAGATGTACTTATGTGCATACATTTGGGATGAGAAAATCCCACACCCTAATGAGGACATTGTGATCTAATTAATGGAGGTAAGCAAAAAAGAATTGAACAAAAGACAAGATACTGTACTGAGTATACGATCTATAGATGTTGATTGAACAAGCTTTGTTTTGATGTTACAAGAGATTTATTCTTGAAAAAACCTAAAAAAAAGAGAGATTTTTATCTAAAGAAGATGAGAATAAGAAGTAAAGATTGTTCTTTCTTTTTTATATTCCATTTCATTCTCTATTTTATTTTGAGAAAGGAAAAAACTTGAGACAGATCAGAGAGAGATGAGAGTAACCTCTCTCCCATGCTTCCTTTGATTTCATTCATCCACTTTTTGTTCTTTATTTCTTTCCTGAGTTGTATTGTGTATGATAGACTTTACATCTCGAGGCAGATTGACAGTCCCTGATGGCGATCGGGCACAACCCCAGGCACACCACCGGGCATTTTAGAATTTTCCTTTGTGTATGATAGACTTTGCTAGGTCTGTCTGCTTTTGTCTGCATACTTTACTCTCCTTTCTTTTGGAAAAATGAGAATTTCTCCATTGTGAAATTTATAGATATTTTCAAGGTGATTGCCACACCTTTGATATCTTTTTGGCTCACCTTATTCCATCTACTTTAATTTATTGGTTTTCATAATCAAATGTTATTAATAGATCTTAAATTTTAGACTTGTGATTTCATCCGTCATAACTTATAAATTTACCACTAAATTTGTAACTTGTTAGTTATTCATTTTACTTTTCTTATGATTTATTTTCTATGTATATTTTCCCTCTCCACATTTGTATTATTGTTTTGGAATGTACTTATGCATTAGGTAAACAACACTCATTAGGAAAAAAAAAAAAACCCTTCGCACTAAGGTTTGTAAAGCAAGATAATTTCGCTCACTTGAATTTAAGAAATATTTTGTGTGAAGTAATGTAAGTTGTACGTGGAAAAAAGTTAAAATGTTTAGTTGTACGTGAACCGTTCGTATGAAAAGAATTCAAAAATACGACTAAGTGAAACTATTAAATGCTTTAAATAGGCCTTAGTACACACAATGTCCATGACATAAAGAAGAGTGATTCTATGTGTCGAGGGAAAGGGCGAGGAAACCAGCGAGGTAAACGAGGTGGCGGGAGGGGGGGTGAACCATTCACCCCCCCTCCCGCCACCTCGTTTACCTCGCTGGTTTCCTCGCCCTTTCCCTCGACATTTAGAATTTCTGCATAAAGAAACCACAAAAGCATAATTGTAGTTTTATCAATACATACTTTAAACTATTACAAACTACATACAATTTTTTTTTTTTTTACAATATAGTTATCTATCTTACAAATTACATATTAAATAAGAGTTACTCACGTATTCATATAACAAACTTTTAATACCAAAACAAAGCTCAAACTGGTTCAAATGTATAGAGATTAAGATCCCCAATCAACATCCACAATGAAAATTATATCTACAAAGAAAAGAAACATAATTTTTTTGCCAAGTTCCTCTTGCTATCCAAAATGTAGACATTATTGTTGTCACAAATAATAGGCAAACTATATCACCAAAATAATAGCTGTTTACATCATTTAGATGGTCAAGTCAAACACCCCTTTTCACCTTTCTTCTTTTGCAATTACTCCAACCCTTTTTTGAATATAACTCATCATCTATATATATATATATATATATATATATATATATAAATATCACTCTAATCTATATTTCTCTATAGTTATAAGGGGGGGCACAAGAAGATAATTAATCAAGAATGGTCAAGATTGGATCAGCCATTCTATGTGTTCAACAAATTTAGCTAAATTGTCCTATGAGAGTTATAAGGTTCATTGATAAGGGCACAACACAAACCCCACATCTCCCCCATATTATTTCTTATTTGGGACCCATCCATTGAACCACTCTACAAGAGTTGATGAAGGCATGTCTGCTCTAATTGAATTCTAGATAACACAATAGCCTTTTCTACTATTGAACACATCAAATCATCCAAGTGATGTTGAAAGGTATATAGGATTTGTATGATGCATTTTTTAAACAATACTAACAAAATTTTTATTTAGGTCACAATTGTACCACCATTATCTTTGATGCCAAATTACTCACATGGTTCAACAGTCTCAATTTTAATATATAATACATAAGATTTGAATTGTTACGGTGTTGTTTATCTTCCTGGGGCAGTTGGACTCATTTTGTCTTTCACTTTGGTGACTGTTTGAGATTGTTTCCTGTTAAATCATGATATTTAAACTCTAATGTTGCCTTGTGATTGATTAATAACATTTTATATGTTACTTGATTGAGATTAAAATATGATAGGAAATCAGGTTTTTGCAACCAAGGTGATGGCATGATCTGAAGATGATAATGAAATCCTCGATATACATGTAATCTTCACAAGATCACACCACGTCATCTTCTGGGATGAAAAAAATCCGTGGTTTTGGCAAGGTTGGGATAATTTTTTTTCTTCTTTTTCTTTTGACATGCAAACGAAGCCCTTGAATTTCTACTACTACTAGATTGGTAGAGTGTGCTAAACTACAAGATTTGTAACGACTCGATTCAAATGGTACAATATTTTTTACTTGGGTTCAAGGCTCGCACAACTTCAAAACGCGTTGTATAATGAAGATTCAACTTCGTAGATATATAGTATATATCTCATTCTCCAACCTAAGCGTTGTAGGACTATAACACATAGGAAGTCTATCAGCTTCTAAGTCTGCACACATACCTTGCTAGTTACAGAGTCCAGTGAATTGTAACATCTTGTATGAGTGGATAGCCGGGAATAGGGCTGAACAAAAAACCGATCAAATCGACCGAACCGATCAAAACCGAACCGAATATTTAAATATATTATATTATTTATATATAAAAATGTTTAAATATTTGGTTCGGTTCGGTTTTATTTCGATTTTGGTTCGATTTTAGTCGGTTCAGTTTGGTTACGGTTTGCATAAATTGGAATCGGTTCGGTTTCGGTTTGAAAATTTTAAAACCGACCTAAGTCGGTTCGGTTTTCAGCCCTAACCGGAAAGGGGACTATTGCTGACAGTTACCCGAGTGTTATAGTCTCACATCACCGAGATAAGAGAAGGTGATGTGTTACTTATGTAGTTATGTGCGAATTTAGATATCATTGATACAACGTGTCTTAAAGTCGTATAGGCCTTGAATTTAAAACCAACAATATTATACCATATAAATCAAATCGTTAAAGGGAATATACTTTGAGACTATATAAGCATGACCATCTAAACAATGACTTCTTCTAGCTGTTATTCATGGGTTATTACTATAAAAAAAAATTACTAGTTATACAGCCATACACTCACTTTTTGTAACAACATGCCAGTGCTTCTAAGGATTAAAAAACACCCTTCTTGACCAATTCTCTTCAGCCAAGACTATTTTCACCACAACTGGACTCCAAGAATCCAACATGCTACATGCTAAACTTTGGTGGTCACCAAAACTCCCTCCAGATCAGAGGCAGAGATGGCATTAAGTAATAAAACACATTGGGTTTCTCACATTAATTTTCTTATCTTTGCCTGCACTCCTTATGCTTTGAGATGCCTTAAAAGAATGTAATTGATGTAGTTTTGGTGATCAATGAACTTCATCCACTTGGCCATTTCTTTTTGTTGCAATGGATACTAACTAGTTAAATTTTAGTTTAATTAAGTAATAAAACACATTGGGTTTCTCACATTAATTTTCTTATCTTTACCTGCACTCCTTATGCTTTGAGATGCCTTAAAAGAATGTAATTGATGTAGTTTTGGTTGATCAATGAACTTGACCCATTTTTTTTTTATGGCAATGTATACTAACTAGTTCAATTTTAGGTGCTTTTTGAGTAAGTAAGTTATCTTATGATGTTAAATGGGTTTGCACGAAAAACTTAGGGTTTTGAAAATGAGGGTATAATTTTATAAGGTTTCATGTTAGGTTAATTTATTTTGCTTGCAAGATATCATATATTTTTTGCTTATTTATATTTATTTTTTGAGGAGTACCATGGAGGGACAAATTCCTACTAAGTTAGAGCCTGACATTTCACTGAATAAGTAAAAAATGAGAGAGGGGGGACAGATGGTGAAGATATTCAAAACCATACAAAACTGAAGAAGAGGGTGAGGGAAGCATACAACAAAAATTGGTAGGGAATGGGGTGAAGACATAATAGTGACATTTTTGTTTTCATCAATTAAATCTTGTATTTTGGGAAACATGAAAGATTTTTCTATGTCATCATATTAATAAGAAATTATAAAATTTTGGCATTATAAGGCAAAGTCTTACTAGGGCAACTATTTTAGTTACTCCAAAGGATCTATTAAGAACAACAAAGCAACTAAATTTGTAGTATTTGTAGCATTTAGAAATAGTGAAGGCATAGGTGGGGATTGAAAGTTTGAGTTCAATACAAGCATATCATTTTATTCTATCGTTTTTATTTTAAGGGATACAAGATTTTTATCAATCCCCGATTCATAATTTGTTCTAGAGGGTTCAAATACATGACTAGTAATATCATCCACCAAAAGTTACACTAATGGCATTGTTCCAACCCATGCATCCCAAATTACTAACTAAACTAAGGGTGTTCGTCAGGCTTCAAATCCAGGACTTATAATATCATATGTCATAAGTTAGCAACTAACTTAGTTGGTAAGACTTGCAGTGAAATATATCGCAAATCCAAGTTTCGGATAAAAACCCCAACCTAATTAATTTTTTCAAAAATAAAATAGAAGCATGGGATGAGATCATATATAGTCAGCATTGTGCATTTAATGAGAGTAATGTCAAGTCACATACATCAACCACAACAACAAACCAAAGCCACCCCCAACCCCCAACATGCACTCAATATTATCTCCATTTTGCTAGTTGTGAATTGCAATTGATGATGATCCCTTTTACTTTCAACAGTGGGGATACATGCGTGCTATGAGGTCTCCATAACACTTTGGTTTCCACTCAAAACACATTTGTAAAGCTTTCAAAGCTTCACCCTCATCATTACGTTGACTATAAGTGCCCCAACCATTCATGTTGAAGCCAATTCAAAGCCCAACCTTGAAGTTGAAATAAAAATGTCTTTGACAGCAAATGCATGGCTCTTTCATGGACTCTCCATTCTAAAGTGGATGAGTTGTGACCATTCATGAAAATGGAAACAGTTGGAGAATGGAAGAAAAGGCGAAGTGCGATAAAGTCGCTTGGTTAAGCTTTTAGTGTGGGATTCTCTGAGATTTTCTTTCAGTCTGATGTTTTTTGACTTCATGAAAAAATGTGCGAAGGTAGTAATAGATGTGTATCATGGGGTTCTCATTGAAAACTATGCCTCTTTGATGTCGGACAGAATAACGATTATTCTGTAGGCTAGTTTCAACAGATAATTAACTGAAAAGAACATAAGAGAATTGTCCATCCTAATTAAATTGAAAGATTACGAATAAGTTATTTAGTAAATAACTTTAATAGCAAATTAGAAATCATAGAAATCCAAATTAGAAACCCTAAAAATCCTCATGTATCATTCTTCTTGAACAATTGTTGTACTGGAGTAGATTAGCCGAAGAGAGCTTACCAAACTTTTGGCCATGATGTCGATCTGAACAGTAGGTCTAGCAAAATTTTGCATGCTCATTTAAAATGGCAAGTCAGACTTAATCCTGCAAAGAACTTTACAGACGAGTTAAGCCATTAGAAATGAGTGAAACATGCATCGTTCGAGTCTTTGGCTTTGAAATCTTCTGTTTTACTCAAAATTATAGTACTCTTTATCCAAGTGAAACAATAGAAGACACATTTGACAATGCCAACCTTTTTCACAAGTTCGTAATATCAAAATTTTCCAAGGTGCTCCTGGAGAAAGATGGTGTGTATACGGAAGATAATGTCGAGGAATACAAGAGCTACTGTAAACTTGCAACTGTATTTTCATGGAAGTAACAAAGGCATTAATCCCCAAGCAGGGATGCTGGTAGTTGCTTATTCAAAGGTGTATAGATCACAATCACAGTTTCTATTCCTAATAACGTAAAGTGAGGAAGCAATGGGAATCCTCTCCAATTTGAATAAATATAGCACAGCCTGGAGAGTTAACTAAAAAACTGGTGACTCAAAAGGTTAGTCAACGGATAGGTTCTCGACTACGTCGGTTATAGTATTCACGGAAGAACCTTTCAGCATACTGCGGGTACTCTGTTCGTACATATGCTCGAATACATTTCTGGTATGAAAAATCTATCCATCCACCATCTGTCCGTACGACGAACAGGCATCTTGAATTCCTAAATTCAGGGTGCCGATCAACCTTCAAAAGGAAACAAATATAGAAAATATGTTAAACTTCATTTGTCTACACAAGTCAAAAAATGCTCACTAAAAGTTAACATAAGTTCAGTTCCACTACTTCAAGTTCAAGAAAACAATTTCGAGTTGAGAATTCTGACAAAACATAAACCAGCCATGAGAAGATTTATTTTTAGCTTCAAACACTACTTTAAGCAGTGTGTTCACAAACACAAAGATGTTGCTCTAAAACCAATTTCTAATGAGAAGATTTATTTTTAGCTTCAAACGCCCTGTTATTTCATTACAGCCAAAACTTTCAAAATCCAGCATGCAACATTCTATAGGGAGTCCCTTTTTTCCTTCCAAAATATAGCACTATTATCAAGAAAAACACATGCCGATACCAAGAAGCTCATACAAGGTAAGTGATCAATGCTTGTGAGGTCCTGGTAAGCTGCGTATTTCTTTGAACTTGATTCTTCAAAAATTAAGTATGTGGTTCTTATCTCCTTGTGGGTTGTGTGGGACTGTGAATACATACTACTTGAATGATGATTGTGTAAGAAAATAGGATAATCCAGAATCCTTAAACTTAATTCTTACACAATATTTATACAATAGATCTTCACTTCCCAACTGCCTTCCATACTTTGATTGTCTGAGACCTAAGCATGAAATAAGGTAATAACTAACTGGACATAGGAAGACATGTAACTGATCAGTAACTGCATGATGAAGATGTAGATTGGTTGTTAATTTTATGCACCTATGACCATGGATTGTTATAACAATCATAAGAAAACCCTTTGCATCCCAAAGTGAAGGCAAGGCACATTTTAAAATTTAACATCTTTGGCACCTTGGGGGTCATAGGTAACAAGGTGGGAGTGGGCGCTTTTAAGAATAGTTTTAAGATTGTATCGGTTGTGTTTTCATTAAAATGACATTTTAAATAGTTTTGCTACCAGTAAGGGAAAAAGGGTCAATTTCAGTGTCCGCTTTAGACTTTAGAATAAGGGTCGATGAGAGGAAACTGGGAAGGTAGGGGCTTTGGCAATCCTTAGTTTTCCCTCTATGCAAGTTACGGAAATAAATGCTTCCCTTGTGGATTATGCAGGAGTTTCCTCACGGGCTTGTATGGAAGAAAATTATTTCATCCAAGACTGCCTGTTTTAGATTAGAATCAACACCTACTTATGATATTTTGTCTCATAAGGGTTTGAATGGGGGAGGTCGAAACTTGGGATCATCTCTTTTTAAGGTGTATTTTTGCGAGTGTGGTCTTTTTCTTCCCACGTAGGTTTAGGGTTAATTGGGTGTCCCGAGGTCTAGCTGTTCAGACCCTGCATGGGTGGATTTGCCATGCATTCGATAAAGAGAGAGGGAGGAAAAACAAAGTGCTTGGGGATCTCATCCCCTACGCCATCCTTTGGAGCATTTACCGTGAAAGGAATTTGCAGGTTTTCGATAATAAGGTGGTTGGGGTTCATCAAGGTGGGTATGCAAGTCATGGCATTCTTTGGCATTTGTGTACATTGTACAGATGTGCTCATACATTTAAAGAAGTTTGGTCTCAAGAAGCTAGTGCAAATGAGGATTCCTATGTTTGTATCCCTAATCCATTGTTTTGATTTTTAAGAGATCCCTAATGCCTTGTTGGGCACTGGTCTCTTGTATTATGTTTCCTTTGCTTGAATATATTTAAATCTGTCTCAAAACTAAAAAAAACACAAATAAAAATGAAAAATGTTTAGAATTAACAAATAAGACAGTGCCAAAGCCAAATAATTTCTTGGTAATCTATGTTATCAAAGATGCATCCATCAATTTTCTGGTTACCAAAGATGTATCCTGGTCTTTACCTAGATATCTTGGTTAAGTTAGACAGCCACAAATTTTCAAAGATATCCTGGTCTTTACCTAGATATCTTGGTTAAGTTAGACAGCCACAAATTTTCAAAGATATCCTAGTTATCTAGAAAAAGTCCTAGTCTTGGTCAAAATCTATTATGCCAAAATATCCTGATTATCGAAGACATATACCAGTCTTTATCCATCAATGTCCCAATATATATCCCAAACTTTTCAAAGATATCCTAGTTATGTAAAAAATTCCAAGTCTTGGCCAAAATCTATACCAAGATATCCTGATTATCGAAGACATATCCCAATCTTTATCCATCAATATTCTAAATTCCTAATATATATCCCAAACTTTTCGAGTCTATATGGCTTATCAAAGACATTCGTAGAAAAAATTGGTTATAGCGGACTTATTTGATATTCACATAATTATTTTATAAAATATCTTCTAATTTATATTTGCTTGTATTTTGAATATAATATTTTATTCTAATTATTTTCGTTTTTATGTTTTTGCAAGAATTGGAGCTTAAACGATGAAATCGCATTAGCGCAACGAGTTTGGAAGAGTTAGCCCGAAGTCGCGTGGACGATGAAGTTGATGATAGAGCCCAAGCCCAAAAATTGACTTAAAACCCAATTCCTCCTTTGTCTTAACCGAAACCCAACTTAAATTGGAAAAAGAAAAACCTATTTAATTTTCTCCCCTCTCCTTTCCTGGGCCTCTCTGCCTTGCTCCCTTCTCCCCTCTCCCTCTTCAGCCTTTCTTCCACTTCTCTATCTCGCACAACCACCATCACCCACCTCGCCATCGGCTCTTCCTCGCTCGCTAGGATGACGCCACACCCATGACCACCTCGCAGCCATCTTACCCTTGTGTGGGCGGACCTGAGGGGGAGGGTGAGGGTTGGAGCCCAATAGGCCCAACAGGCCCGTGGATCCCAAGAGGGGTTGGGCTAGCTACCAAGGGGGATCATAGTCCCACATCGCCTGGGTGCGGGATGGTTATGTGCTATATATGTGCGAAGTTGGATCCCCATAGTAAGAGGCCTTTTAAAGCCGTGCGGGCCGGTTGGGCCCAAAGCGGACAATATCTTACTGTGCGGATCGGGTCGTTATAGAATGGTATCAGAGCCTGACCCAGCCGGAAGTGTGCCACGTGGAGGTGGGCCCTCGGGCAACGTGGACGTTGTGCCTGTGTGGCCAACGAGGACGTTGGGCCTTAAGGGGGGTGGATTGTGAGACCCTTGTGTGGGCGGACCTGAGGGGGAGGGTGAGGGTTGGAGCCCAATAGGCCCAACAGGCCCGTGGATCCCAAGAGGGGTTGGGCTAGCTACCAAGGGGGATCATAGTCCCACATCGCCTGGGTGCGGGATGGTTATGTGCTATATATGTGCGAGGTTGGATCCCCATAGTAAGAGGCCTTTTAAAGCCGTGCGGGCCGGTTGGGCCCAAAGCGGACAATATCTTACTGTGCGGATCGGGTCGTTACAAATTTCTTCTTAGCCTCTTTTTTTTTTGGCTTTTACAGACATCACAGACCTTGCTTTGTTCTTCTTCCTCTCCCTCTCTCACCGTCTCATATCTTCTTTTGTCTCCATCTCCTCTTCTTCCCTAGACATAGCCAACCGTCATGCCACCGTCCCGCTTCATCGCCTCACACACAGTCTCCTTGCCAATCTCCATGTTTTCTCCCTCTCTCAGTCACGAACAGACCCATCTCAGCCAACTCGCCTCCATCCTCCCTATCCCGCATCTCTCTTTTCCCTCTCTCTGTCCCTGTCACACAACGAACCAGCAACAGAACATACGCAGTGAAACAGACCCACAGACCATCTTCTTCATGGCTTCTCTCCCTCTCCCTCTCGGCTCTCTCTCTCGTTTCCCCCTCATCCGTTTCTCTTTCTTGTCGGCCCAGCTGGAACACGCAAGTGCAACAACAAAACAGAGATGCAGACGAAGAGACAAAGTGAGGAAGAAGAAGAAAATGGAGGGAATCGCTTCCATCATGGATTTCTAAACTCTCCGCTAAGGCATGGATGATTTCTCAGGCTTAGTAAAATTTACTTTCGTTTTTATTGTTTTCCAATACATTGACATTAGGTTGATTTATGAACAAATGCATATTATTTTCACCATATATGTCATGCATCCATGGTAATTAGAATTACTCTATGTTTATGTTCAAGCATGTTTTATTCATATTAGTTAAACTTGTGATTAATTGTGCCTTAAAGAAACAATTAATGCTAGAGATTTGCATCTTTGCTAAAATCAATCCACTACATTATTAGGAAATAATAATTGACATTATAATAGTTTTATGAACCTGATTTGAAAGCCTTGACATCTCTCTTTGATTCTCAAACACAATTTTCAGTTATTTTTTTTATTTTTCAGTAATTTAGGAACTTTCAATCACTATAACCCTTTTTAAATTACTTTAGGTAGATCTTAGTTTTCGATTGTACCTTCAATCCTCGTGAGATCAACACTTATTTGCCATTGTCTATCAGTTAAACAACCATGCACTTGCGGTATAATAATTCGGTTAAATTAACCTATTAAATCAGGAGTAAAATCTACATCAAGTTTTTGGCATCGTTGCTGGGGATTGTAACGGTACAATCGAAATCTAAGGTCTATTTTCACTAGTTCATAGATTAGGTATAATTTTATTTGTTTAGGAACAGTGTTAAGAGTCGCTTGCTTAGTTATTTATTTTTTTGTTTTTTTTATAGTTCAAGTTCTAATTATTTTTTTTACATTTATTTTGCAGGCGATATACATAAAGGAGCTCAAGTGGGGACGAAGTGAATGGTAGGTGTAGTAAAACACAAACTGAAGGAAAAATAGCAAAGTAAAGAAATAAAAAAATATATATATACATATATATTGCATTGTAAATTTTCCTTTTCAGATTGTGATTCGCATGTGTCAGGACTAGTACCATTGGTTAGGGAAATCAAGGTTCAGAGGCCTTTCAAGACTTTCCTAATGGTCTCAAAACTCAATGTTCCATTTTGAAAAGTGCCCAAATGCTTAGCATCTATATTATAGGGGGAAGGTTTGAGCTCTTGACTGTGAGGACGTGTTGCCTCCATTGCATAGTCGGGTCAGACTGTACCGCTAGCATTTTAATTGTTTTCTTTGCATTGCTTTTCAACTTCAAACTTGTATTTTCTTCGATCGATAGCATCGAACTAGTCTTGAGCAACGTCCTTCCGAACGTTCCTCCCCATTGTAATCTATTGAATGTGAATGAGAGCTTTTACTGACTATTGTGCATTGTTATATTGTCTACAGATTGATATTGTGCATTCTCAAGTTAATATTTGTGTCCGTCAAAGTAACTACTCATAGGCTTACTAGTGAATTGGATAGCTAGTGCCGCACGGATTACTAGTCCGTGACAGTTGGTATCAGAGCCAGAGGTTGTTGAATGCAAACCAGGATGCAGGAAATAAATGAGCGCCTTAGCGCTATGGAGGAACGACAGGCCAGTCGAATGCATACACTGGAAAGCAGAATGGACCAGTTGAACACTTTGGGAGAACAGATTAGTCGTTTGGATGGACTCTTTTCACTGGCAGCCAGAGTGGATTCGCTGGCTGAGCACGTTGATAACTTAGAGGGACTAACAGTCGCAATGGAAGAGTCGCCTCACCCCATAGCTCAGGTGATGAGTGACTTCCAATTACAGTTGGAGGATTTATTTGCAAGGGTTGGCTTGCTAACTAAGGCCACAGGGACGACTGATCACCCTAGGATGAAAGTACCCGAGCCAAAGTCATATGCTGGGGCACGAGATGGGAAGGAGTTAGAGAACTTCTTGTTTGATCTAGAGCAGTATTTTCGCGCGGTGAACCCCCAATCAGAAGAAGCCAAGGTTACCATGGCGACCATGTACTTAGCAGGTGATGCAAAACTATGGTGGAGAACCAAATATGCAGATATGGAAGAAGGTCGCATCCTTATTAGAACTTGGGCAGACCTCAAGAACGAATTCATAAATCAATTCTTGCCTGAGAACACTGATTTCTTAGCAAGGAGGAAGCTCCACACCATCAAACAGATAGGTAATATTCAAGACTATGTCCGACAATTCTCAACTTGCTTGCTAGATATTCGAGACATCTCTGAGAAGGACAAAGTTTTCTGTTTCATGGAACAAGCTCAGCCGCTTCTACAAGCAGAATTGCAAAGGCAGAAGGTGACAGATATTACAAGTGCTATTGCGGCAGCAGAAAGGTTTAGTGATTATATGCCTATGACTGGATCCACTTCGCTCAATCACTCTACAGCTAGAACTGGCAGTACCAATTCAAGCTCAGGGTCGAATGCTCACTCACCTCACCAAAACTGGGGAAACTCAAGTCAGAACCGAGGAAACTATAATTCCCGGCCGTCCAACCAGAATTGGAGTTCCAACAAAAATTGGAATGTCAGCTCTAGCAACTCAAATTACAACAACAAAGGAGGGCAAAACTACTCTGGGCAGTGGAGACCATCTGCCCCTGGCCCATGCATTCTTTGCAATAGCAGAGATCACCCAACAGGCAAATGTCCATCCAAACCAGCTCTACACTCATTAATGTCCTTGCTTCAAGCAGAACCTTCTAACCCAACCGCATCGAGCTCGAACCCCACCAACAGTGAGACCTCCCAAATGAGAGCTCTACGCAAGCTCAATGTTGTCAAAGAATAAATGTATGAGCACCCACACAAGAAGGCTTTACAATACATCGACATCACTATCAATGGGTTCCCTTCCTAAGCATTGTTGGATTCCGGAGCGACAGACAATTTTATTGCCCCAGATGAAGCTAGACGTGTGGGTCTGAACTTAGAAGGAGATGTGGGTAAGTTGAAAGCTGTCAACTCTGAGGCAATCTCTATTAATGGTATGGCTAGAGCTATGCCACTACAAGTTGGTCCATGGGAAGGAAGATCAAACTTCTTGGCCGTTCCACTTGATGATTTTAAGGTGATTCTTGGCCAATAATTCTTCCGAGGAGCTGCAGCAAGACCATTACCTTTCATGGACTCCTTGGGGTTTTTCGGACCCAGACTACGCATTGTACCAACCTCAATTCGACCAACAACTCATGATAGAATATTGTCGGCGCTCCAAGTCAAGAGGGGCTTGGCCAACGGAGAAGATACATACTTAGCTGTGGCAAAGCTAGAGATGGAAGATGATACTAGCAAAATCCCTGAGGAAGTTGCCCAAGTTATTGTTGAATTCAGCGAAGTGATGCCAAATGAATTGCCAAAGAATCTACCTCCCAGAAGGCTCATTGATCACGAAATTGAGTTAGTCCCTGGTGCCAAGCCACCCGCACGTAGTTCATATCGCATGAGCCCTCCAGAGCTGACCGAATTGAGAACACAACTAGATGGCTTGTTGGAGTCAGGATTCATTCGGCCCTCTAAAGCACCTTATGGGGCACCTGTTCTTTTTTAGCGGAAACATGATGGCAGTCTTCGCCTTTGTGTTGATTATAGAGCCTTGAACAAAGTCACTATAAAGAACAAATACCCGCTGCCGCTCATTGCAGACTTATTCGACCAACTTGGATTCGCCAGATACTTCACAAAACTCGACTTGAGATCAGGTTACCATCAGGTCCGCATTGCTGCTGGTGACGAACCCAAAACTGCTTGTTCTACTAGATATGGGTCATATGAGTTCTTAGTAATGCCCTTCGGCTTGACTAATGCTCCAGCTACATTTTGCACCCTTATGAATGGTCTGTTCCGTCACCTTCTGGATAAGTCTGTGGTTGTCTATCTTGACGACATTGTGGTTTATAGTTGGACTATAGAAGAACACCTACATCATTTGCAAGAAGTGTTCCAAATCCTTAAGGATAATCATCTCTTTGTCAAGAAGGAAAAGTGCTCATTCGGCCAGACCCAGATCAATTTCTTGGGTCATGTTATTGGCAATGGCAAGATTCGGATGGACATGGAGAAAGTCAAGGCAATCCATGATTGGAACTCTCCTAAGAACGTGTCTCAACTACGTTTTTTCCTTGGACTCGCAAACTATTATCGTCGCTTCATAAGGAACTACTCTAAAAAAGTTGTTGCCTTGACAAATTTGTTGAAACAAGACCGAACATGGGAATGGGATAGGCAGTGTGAAGCTTCATTCCAAGACTTGAAATCGGCCGTGATGAAAGATCCAGTATTGGCCTTGCCAGACATCACCAAGCCCTTTGAAGTACAAACAGATGCATCTGATTATGCCTTAGGGGGAGTTTTACTTCAAGATGGTCACCCGGTAGCATATGAGAGTCGAAAGTTGAACGATACAGAGTCTCGTTACTCAGCTCAGGAAAAGGAATTGCTAGCCATTGTACATTGTTTACGGGTGTGGAGACACTACCTCTTGGGATCTCAAGTTCTTGTTAAAATGGATAATGCTGCAGCAAGCCATTTCCTTACTCAGAAGATGCTAACCTCCAAGCAATCTCGATGGCAGAAAAAATTAGCAGAATTTGACTTAGTATTGGAATACAAGCCAGGGCGCACTAACAATGTAGCTGATGCACTCAGTAGAAGGGCATACCTTGCAGTGCTAACCCATATTGGTCCGAGTCACACCATCTTGGAGAAGATCAAAGTAGGCCTACAGACAGATCCACAAGCGAAGGCGATTACAGAGTTGATCAAGCAGGGCAAAACTCGACGGTTCTGGATAAAAGATGGAGCAATACTCACAACTGGTAATCGCCTCTATGTTCCGAGAACTTCTGGTTTGACGAAAGAACTTTTGAGAGAATGCCATGACACCCATTGGGCGGGACATCCAGGTTGGAGACGGACACTTGCATTGCTAGAGAGGGGGCACTATTGGCCGCAGATAGTTGCCCCTTCTAACTCGTCATTGGGAAAGTGTTTCCATGGACTTCATTACTGGGTTACCGAAAGTGGAGGATTTCAGGAGTATCCTTGTAGTTGTTGACCGATTCTCAAAGTATGTGACCTTTGTGCCGATCGGACTAACTTGCACAGCCGAAGATACGGCGCAATTGTTCCTCAAGCATGTAGTAAAGTATTGGGGACTGCCCGAAAACATTGTTAGCGACCGTGATGCTCGATTCACAGGAAAGTTCTGGAAGAAGTTGTTCAAGCTCTTGGGATCCAAGCTTAATATGTCAGCAAGCCAACATCCCCAATCTGACTGACAGACTGAGCGCTTTAACTCTATGCTTGAAGAATACCTTCGTCATTTTGTAAGTGCAAACCAGAAAAGTTGGGTGGGACTACTTGATGTTGCACAATTCTGTTTCAACTTACAAAAGAGCTCAGCTACTCACTCCAGCCCCTTTCAATTAGCCACTGGTCAGCAACCATTGACACCACATACAGTGCTGACCGGATACCAAGGACCCAGCCCAAGAGCTCTTGAATTTGTCAAAGTCTGGCAGAAAAACATTGAAGTTGTTCGAGCCTATCTTGAGAAAGCCTCCCGTCACATGAAGAAATGGGTCGACAAGAATCGATCCTTTTGAAGTCGGGGACTTGGTATTGGTGAAGCTAGATATGTTCAACAAGTATAAACGGACAGCTAGAGCACACAACAATTTCCAAGGACCAGTACAGATTATTGAGAAAGTAGGCAAAGTCTCCTATCGCGTCAAATTACCACATTAGCTCCGTTTCACCCATCCTGTCTTCCATGCAAGTAACTTGAAGTCTTACCATGCAGATGCCGCTGATCCCACAAGAAATGTATCTACCCGAGCATTGCTTAAGCATCCTACTAAGCCAGATCGAGAAGTGGAAGAAATCTTAGCTGACCGCCTCATCAACAACACAGGCCCGGATAGAGAGTATTTGGTCAAGTGGCAGGATGAACCCCCTTCAGAGATCAGTTGGGAGCCAGTCGAGCATCTGCTGCCATACCTCTCAAAACTGGAAAAGTATTTGGAAAAGTTCGCTGCGAGGGCGTCAGCGAATTGAGTGTGGGAGTGTCAGGACTAGTACCATTGGTTAGGGAAATCAAGGTTCAGAGGCCTTTCAAGACTTTCCTAATGTTCTCAAAACTCAATGTTCCCTTTTGAAAAGTGCCCAAATGCTAGCATCTATATTATAGGGGGAAGGTTTGAGCTCTTGACTGTGAGGACGTGTTGCCTCCATTGCTTAGTCGGACCAAATTGTACCGCTAGCATTTTTATTGTTTTTTTTGCATTGCTTTTCAACTTCAAACTTGTATTTTCTTCGATCGATAGCATCGAACTAGTCTTGAGCAACGTCCTTCCGAACGTTCCTCCCCATTGTAATCTATTGAATGTGAATGAAAGCTTTTACCGACTATTGTGCATTGTTATATTGTCTACAGATTGATATTGTGCATTCTCAAGTTAATATTTGTGTCCATCAAAGTAACTACTCATAGGCTTATTAGTGAATTGGATAGCTAGTGCCGCACGGATTACTAGTCCGTGACAGCGTGGATACTCTTAGAAGTCAACAAGCTATTTGGTGGACAGTGCTTTTAATCGACGGCAACTCGACTTCTAGTTGACGTCGCAAGTAATCCGAAAGAGGTTCACGCCTGAAGTAACTTCTCCCCACCGCATCTGCACACGGTTTTTTGTTGTGATTACTTGTGTTTTGGTTGTTTTAGGTAGCATTGCATGCAAAATTTGAATATTGACAAATTGATTTGCAACTTTTGTGCCCTCTCTCGCAGATAGGTTAACCACCTTTTATTTTAGTCTAAAATTTGTAGCAATATAATTGTTAGGACAGGTATGACGCTCATAGGGTCCCTCTTTGAAAGTTTGAAAGCTTAAAGTAGTCAAGTGAAGAAACATATCCTATGTGGGAGTAGTTCTTGAACTGCATTTCACTTTGAGCTGGAAAGTGAAATAAGAGGTAGGAGCAATTTTGTAGTGGCGGATAAAGAGAAAATTACCATGCCTCTCCCATGGTTGGGTAAATTGAATTGAATTTCAGCCCTACATTAGTAACAAAACTCTAGGTGTCCTGTTTTTAGGGTTCCGTTATTTTTATTTCTTTAGAGTTGGCTCATCTTCATATAGAGGTTAGGCTTGCATTATAAAAGACTTATTGAGCGAAACAAAAATAAAATCCAATATGCTCGAGTTTAGATGGCTTATCAAAGACATATTCGCAGAAAAAATTGGTTATAGAGGACTTATCCCAATCTATTCCAAGATGTTCGGGTTTTCTAATATATATTCCCCATACTAAATTTTTTTTTTAAATTAGAAACACTGTAATTCATATTAAGGGAGTGCAAAAGGGGTTCGACAAGTGAAGCACATATAAGAACTATACATTCCTAGTTAAGCATACAAGAATCCAAGTTGAGATGTTGTCCTAGCTAGAGCCCCACAACCATAGAGTGACTTTAAAAACGTATTAAGCATATCAATGCATTCCCATCTGTACAATAATATTGCTAGGAAGTGGCAACATATCCAAATTTTCACTAAGATATCCTGGTTAGTAAAGATGTATCACAATTTTGTAGATATCCTGATTATCTAGCAGATATTGCAATCTTGGCCAACATATCACAATCTGAAACACAATATCCTGGTTATCAAAGATATCTCCCAATTTATTCGTAGATATCATGGTTATCAAGAAGTAACTCAATCTTCACAAAAATATCTTAATCTGTACCAACACACCCGAACTTTACAAAGATATCTTAATCTGCATCAAGATACCCTGGTTTTCTAATACATACCCCCAACTTTATACCCAGATTTTCAAAGCCATCCTGAGTATCAAAGACATATCTCAATCTATACAAAGATATCTTGGTTTTCTAAAACATTTCAATTTTAGCTAAATCTTAATATTGCAATCCCCACCTAGATGTCCACTATCTACGTATATACCCAAGTCATGTAGGTAGGAGATAGGCCTTCAAAGATGTCCCAGTTATCTAGGACATATCTTAAACTGTACCTGAATATCCTAGTCCTGGCCAATCTATCCAAATGACCAAATCTGTACTAACATATCCTGGCTATCTCAGGCATATCCTAGCTTTTGCGAATCCATATCCCAATCTCCCAACTTGTAGGTCCTAGCCTAGTTCATTTTGTTGTTCCTTGCCCAAAATGGGGTTATCCATTTGGTGATTCCATGCATAAAGCTTGATACCTTGCCCACAACTTTGTGGTTTCTGGATCAAAATGTCGTGCCTGGCTCATTTGGCCCCTTGAACCAAATGTGGCGCCTCACACAAATTTGCAGCTCCAGGAAGATGTAGTGTGTGCCCTAAGCTGTGGTTCAACAATGTAACTTGTTCACTTTGTGGTTCCTTGCACAATTTCTTGGTGGTAGGTTAAGATCAGGTCATGGGTTACAATGATTAAATTATTTATGTTGTTGAAGTTGGATTTTTTTAGCTGTCTTTCTTTTATAAAAAATTTTCCCTTAAAACAGGGTTCCCAGGGGCATTTGACAACATGTACAAATTAACCATATAAAAAGCCTCTAGAATACGTGAAATAAGGATTACCATAATAGTATCAAGTCCACATCCAATTTTATCTTCTAAATGTGGATGAAAATTAAGAAGCTTCTCTACCACAGTTTTCTCGTCTTCAGATGACAGTAGCTCCCCATCCATATACCTGAAATCAAGAATGTATGTTAAACATGCCAAAGCAAATCCAGCAACTACTTGAAATTGTAAACTAACACACATGAGTTTGCTTTAGTTCAATATCTACAGCACATCCCCGTGTTCGTGTGTGTGTGATAGAGAGGGACAGGTGTTGTAGCAACAATATAGCATCATCGAGTCAATGTTGTGTCGATTCTAAACCCAATGCATGTGATTCTCATGTTCACTTCCATTTTCACCATTGATCCCAAAATCAAATGGTATGTGGAGTGATACCTCAAATTAGCCTAAAATATAGGGGTCCACTCATAGATTCTCATGGCATAGAATTCCATGCAACAAAACACACCCTGAGATCTCTGTGTCTTCCTACTCATCTTGCTTAGGAAGATTTTAGAATACTTTCGATACTGTTGGCTAAAATACACGATAATCTTGAAGCGAAATATCACAAAGTACATAAGTAGATGAATTAAAAGCAAAACAAATCAAAGTCACATGCAAAATCCACATTGAGTTAAAATCAATCTTACTTTTTTTTCTGTTTTAGAGAGTCATAGGAAAAATAGCTCTCACACACTCCAATCAGTGTAGAACCAAAAACCAAATAACCTTACGAGAGAGTCTTATCTTTATACAATTCACATCATAACCTCGAACAAGGTGCTTATCTATTAATGAACATATTCGTGGATATGTTAGGAAATGGTTTACAAAGTCATAAAACAATTAATGTGATGAGATTTTTGCATAGGTTGGGGGAAAAAAAGGATGAAACTTGGTTTTCGAGTTTCCTTTCAAGATAACATCATAAAGAGAACGTTCATCCTAGCTACCCATGTCTCCTTTATTTACAGCTGGTAAATAAATTGACTGTTCGTTTACATAATGCACATATGATCCTCTTTCCAATCTGCGGGGAAAATCGGACTTTGCTTCACAAGGTGAGGGAGATGTTTGGTAAATGGTGCTTGTACTTCACAATGTAATGTTTTCCCCCTTCAGTGGGAGATGGATTGATAAGAACAAGATTCCCTAGTATTGGAATTGTGTTTATCATATGGTATTGATTGGGACGGAGTTGTCAGGAAGACTAGTATTAATGGGATGTGAACGCATAGTTATTCTATTAGACAAGGACATGCACTGAACTCGGGAGGGTTTCATCTATTAAAATTTCATGTTAAACACAGGGCCTTCTGTGTGTTCGACTAATTGTCCCTTCCTAAACAACAATTCTTTCCAATAGCATGATCTCAACACATTGCCTTCGACGTGTTTGATTAATTGTCACTTCCACTGGGTAGCATTTAAATCGCCAACAACACCCATATTTCAATTCTTGATTAACCAAATTCAAACATGTTGAAATTCCTTCCATTTCACTTCAATATAAAAACCCATTTGTAAAGACAACTAAAGCAAACATATCAAATACAAAATCTTTAATTGCAATAAGCATTTACCTTTCAGAATGGAGAATGTCTTTGGCAAGATTAGTGATAGAAAATATGCTTTCAAGAATCTCCGCTTTTCTATACTTCCACTGACGGTTGTTTAGGGACTTCTCCAGAAGAAGAGAAGATACCTTGGCTGCATCTGACGTAGCTGTGGCGGTGCTGTCGAGTCCTCCATTGGTGGTGGTGACATTATCATCTTGGGGTTTAATGGTGGTAGTTGTTTCGGTGGAGAAAGACGGTCTTCCTAACACTGATGTGATGAGGCCGATGGACAAGGTACGTTGGTGAGGACGGAAGCGTAGGCGGATGTGTGGTATGCCTCTTAGAAGTAGAGGCGCTGCCATGGCCGATGGAGAGTGTGAAGGTGAAGGGATGGTTTCTGAAGCCTAAGAAATTAACGGCCATTGCTAAATAACACCGCCACTTCTACTAAAAAACACCACTAACCCCTTACTTTCTGGAGAACACCACCGCCTTCCTTTCTGAATGATACCACCAATATAAACAAAAAAAACTCTAACCCTTCCTCCCCTCTCTCCCTTTATTCTCCGTCAATCACAACCGCCTCCTTTCCTTCATCGCCACATCTTTTCCTCCTCTCTAATTCTTCTTAAATCACCACCACCACGCCACATGGAGAAAAAAAATAGGAGGAGAATAAGAAAAAGAAAAAAAAAAGCATATATGAAGAATAATAAGATGAGAAGTGGGATTAGAGGTGGCGGTGGTGATTGATGGAGAAGAAAAATAAAATAGAGGAAGAAAGGTGACGTGGTGGTGGTGGTGATTGAAGAAGAAAAAGAATAGGAAGAGAGGTGGCGAGGTTGTGGTGGTGAAGAGGAGGAGGAGGAGAGGTGGCAGTGGTGATTAATGAAAAAGAAAGAGAGAGAATAATATGAGTTAATTTTTTTATTTTTTTTATATATAGTGGTGGCGTCCTTCGGCAGATAAAAAAAAAGGTGGGTGATTGCGTCATTCAGTAGAATTGATGGTGTTATTTAGCAGATAAAAAAAGGTGAGTGATTGCGTCATTCAGTGGAATTGATGGTGTTATTTAGCAGATGACTAAATTAACCTAAAGTCTACAAATTTGGAGAATATGTCAAACATATATCAAAAAATAAGATACGAGTAAATTAACATAATAAATACATTAAACATATTAAATGAAGTCTAAGTACATAAGTATCCATATACATGTAATTTTCTTAGTAATTTTTTTGGGTTTCACATAAAAGTGTAGAAATCTAGAAAAAATGACAAAATACTTTAGTCGATAAAATGTAATTTGTTTCATAACATTTTAGGCTTTACATAAAATGCTGAAGCTTACGAAAAAAAAATGGAAATAATGTACTTTTAAATTTTAGTAATTCAACTTTCGAGATCTTTATGAAGCTAAATGAACCAAAAAATCAAATGAGAAGTAAAATAGAGACCAAGGAGTGGGATTTTACTCTTAATGGGACTTCTCATGTTTCACGTATCTAATGATGTAGAGTGTTATCTTATTGCAGAGACGGTGAACCAAAAATTTGGATCTCACAGCAGAGTTAAAAAAATGAGAGAGAAAATGAGAAGAGTGGTGGTTGGTACTCTTCTTTTATCTATAGAAGAAAACACAAAAATAATAATAATAATAATTGGTGGTGTCAAAAAGTCGATGCCATTCTAAAATCATGGGACGCTGATTAAGAAGATACAACCCAAATTTGCCTACAATAATAAATAAATAATTAGATGCTCAAGTTGACATTCCTTGAGTAGATCCATTCAAACTCCTCCATTATCGAAAAATAAAAATTAGATAAATAATGTGCAAGAGGCATATCCAATATTTCATCAAATCTATTTGTTCATTGATCAAGTAAACTAATATTTGGGATGAATTGAATACTATACCTATATGAATGATTGATTTAATCAATTTTAGGCTATAAGACACTATTCTTTTTTGTTAATGTATAAGAGAAGGTTTCAAGAGTCCGCGAAAAATAGAAAAAAAGGACCATCTCTAAGCTGATATCCTAAATGTACCTAGTGTATTTTCCAATGTTCTAAAAATCGGTCTAGGCGGCCGCCTAGGCGGCGCCTAGGCGCTAGAAGGTGGAAAACCGCCCAGATTAATGGCTGGGCGGGCTGTCTGGGCGGCTGGGCGGGCTGGGCGGGTCTGGGCGGGTCTAGGCGGGTCTGGGCGGGTCTGGGCGGCCTAGGCGGGGTCTAGGCGGCCTAGGCGGACTCTAGGCGGTCTGGGCGATTTTTATTTTTTTTTAAATTTTTTTAAATTTTTTTTAAAATTTTTAATATGGTTAATTGTGTTCTTATTTTATTTTATTTCCTACTTTTTAATAATAAACTATTTAATTATTTTTTATTCAGTATATGTCTAAATGTAGCAAATGATAATTACTTAATGGAATTCTCGAATGATCTGTTGGTACCAATTTTACTAATGTAAATTTTATCAAATATAACTGAGGTTATTTATGCAATTTGAAGAAAAATAAAAGAGTACACATTCAAATTTATATAAAGTACCCATCATGACCAACTTCAGTCATTTGAGTTTTAATAAATTTTGTTCATTATTGGTAATTTTTCATGTTTTTAAATTTTGCATATGTATACTGGCATTAAATTGGATGTAATTGATAATGTATTATGCTTAACTTTTGTAAATTATTAAAGTAATAATACAAAACCTAAGACCGCCTAGGTGCCGCCTAGGCGCCCGCCTAGGCACCCGCCTAGGCCCCTGGGCGCTAGGCACCAGCTCGCCGCCCGCCCAGCGCCTAGCGATTTTTAGAACACTGGTATTTTCTTAGTTTAATTTGCCGATTTATGGTTCCCATTAGGGATCTATTTTTTCTTGCTTTGTTCGCTCCGAGGCCTTGGTTTGATATTTTTAATCCACTATACCTTGTACTATTCCGCAAAAGGCTATTTCATATTACTTTGGTTGCAATTCTCTAATTTGTCATTTAACTAACCTAACTCTGCAAAATTAAAATGCATCTAAGTCATATAAGGACCCCCCATTGTTAGAACAAGATTAGGATGACCTGGTATTATATTTGGTCAACCAGCTGACTGGCTATGAAAAAACTGTTAATAGTTAATGAATAGTGGAAATAGTGAATGTCCGATAAACTGAGCTATAATTAATGGACTACAATTATATACATGAAATGGTCATATCCGACGAAAAACGTGATAGACCAGCCAATGCTATAATAAATTATGCATTCTAAATAACGGCATTTTTGTATTACAATATCGTTCTTTTTCTAACATTTAGAAAAGAATATGTCAAAGTCATGAAATTTCAAGTTTTTGAAACTCCCTATAATAGCATGTTTCATGCTAATGAATTTGGACTCTTCATTTAACTTTTTTTTTTTTTAACTTATACTTCACTTCATTTAACTTATACTTTACTTCATCGACCTAGAGCTATTTTCCGCCAATTTTATGAAAGCATATTCTTGTTTCATACGAGTCATCCATTAAAAAGAAAAAAATTTACATGCCTTTATGTATCGTGAGGTTTATCTAAGAATGTTGACACTAAACATGCCTGTCGAAAAAGTGTTGAGAGTAGTCCTGGTGATTTATGCTTACAACTTGTAGATAACTATTTCATTAATAATGCGCGTTTGTTGTCAATGCTTCTTGGGTGGAAATTGCTTGAGTATGACTTATACGTGAGTGAAATGGTTGACCAGAAATTTGGAACACTAGTTTCGTAAGGGGTCAATGCAGCAACAACATCACTACAAAACATCATGAATTACAAAATCATGCAAAAAGCCAGCAAAGAACAACCTCAATCCTCAACTCCTCAAGCTCATCAAGAAACTTTCAACTTCGAGGACTTCAAACTCTAGGACCACAGAGACAACCACTAATGCCTTCTTCAAAGAAGCGTTTGAGTTCTTCTTCATTCCCAGCATGCTCTGGAAAAAAAACAAACCAAATGGAAAACTTACGCCATTGACTGCAATAGCAAGTTGTGTCTAATTTCAAAAGAGGAGGAAAGAAAGTTGGCAAATATTCCACCAAAGTCAGTTTACAATAATAATCATTTGATACTTTTTCTACAACGTTAGACTATTCTACAATTTGGATTCTCTTTTGTTAATGTCTATTGTATGTTTTTTGTTTATAAGCATTTGGAGACATATAGATGTGGGTGCCAATAATAAAAAATGCTAAGAAATCAGGTTTTTGCAATTATGTTTTGCAACCAGGATCGACGTGTCATGATTTAGAAAGAATGATGAAATTTTCAAAGATTTTATGTGTATCTCAAAATTGTAAAAAACTCTTCTAACGATACCACATCATCCTGATTGCAAAACACGTTTACAAAACATGGTTTCCTAGCCTAACTCGCCAATAATTGGATCCAACTCCATTCACAATATATACCTAAATAGGTTGAACTCAAATTTGGAATAGTTAGGTCTGAGTTATACATCATTCACGAGATATTTAGCTAATTTAAAACTAATTATGTAAAGAATTTTAATCAATCCAAAATGGACTTGTCCACACAAGTACTATACTATAGTTTTCTAAATGCGCCAAATTACTTGTGTCATAGGACAAGATTTTGTACAAGCAACCAAAAAAAGCAAAGCAAAAATATACATTAACCATATTAGTAAATTAATTGTACATTTAAAATACCAAAAAGAAGAGTAAAGAACAATGGGTTTGCTGTTAACAAGGGTTACTTCCCAATTAATGCCAAACCTAGGCAGTTGAGATTTTTTGTTTTTATATTAGTTGCGTGACAAAGGATATATATAAATTTTTTTTTTATAAACCAGTTTTTGCAATCAGGAATTCAGGATGATGTAGCATGATTAGAGAATTTTTTTATCAACCTCGAGATACATATAAACACTTTGAAATGTCATCATTTTACAAGATCATACCATGTCACCGTGAATCTAAGCGTAAAATCCTGATTTCATAATATTTATGATAATCTCGGTATCTGTCATTTTCTCTTTCTTGTTAATATGGTTATATTTTTGAAACATTTTTCTTTATAATCAAACATAATTTAAAGCGAAAATGGCAAGAAAGTGATGTTCGGTTCCAAAGAATTTAATGCCGCATATCATTATAGAGTAATGATACAGTGCTCGACAGGATGTCCGGTGCACTGTCTCTGATCTCGATGCAGATCTACGGTGCATCGGGCATCCAGCGGGGCACCCTAGAATTGTTGATCATTATAATATAATGGAATACACACTTACTTAAGAAGTGGCGGTGTTAATGACTTGATTCAATTTTTCATATCCAAACATGGTGAAATTTCAATCTGATTGACAAATAGGTAGAACCAAAATGGAAGTCATTTGGTACCTAGTTATCCATCGGACACAAGATATTTCAAACTAATGTCTACGTTCATTAAAATAAGTAGAGCCGAACAAAAAACTGATCAAATCGTTTAGACGACTGAAATGATCAAAATCGAATCGATCGATTTGGTTTAGGTTTTAAAAAATTCAAAATTGAAATGGTCGGTTCGGCTTTCGGTTTCTATATGATTTTAATCGATGAAATATATATAATATATATTTTGTGTAAAAACATTATAATATGTTTAAAATAGTTGGTCGGTTTGATTACGATTTGTATAAATAAGAATCAGTTCGATTTGAAAATTTTGAAACTTTACGATTTAAGTGAAAAATCGAAGCGTCGGTTCGATTTTCAACCCTAAAAATAAGTAAAGGAAATTAAATCATCTACGTGACAAATTTCTTAGGAGTGGGCAATGTCGGTTCAGTTTGGTTTTGAGCTCCGAATTGATTTCGAATCTATTTCATTCTGTTTACCCAAAATCCAAATCGAAATCGAATTTTGTATTTGTAAACTGATGAAATTGGTTGAACCAGATTTCGAATTGATCCAATTCGATTGGACCGAAATTTAAGACTAAAACACTTAAAAAGACTTTCATTAAAACATACTTAATTTTTTTTACAGACTCCATTTTTTGAAAGACCCAATTGTATTTCAAAATTGAAAACCGACAGAGAATTTGGTGATTCAATGCAACAAATGCACTTCACTGATCGGATATTGACATGTAAAGGTACCCAATTCATAGGCTTTGGACGTGGATGTTGAGATATTTCTGCACTCGTAGTTGCGTAAAACGCGTGGTACCTTTCTCGCTCATATGTGATTCACTCCCCATATAATGCTCCCCACTCCTTCCTTCTTCATCTTCCAAAGTAATATGATAGCATAGTTCAGTTCATTAAAGGATTTCTTGGAATAGAGTCCGGGCAGTTATCCTTCTTTCACCTCCTCAGTCTCTCCCTTCTTTAACCAAATCAAAGCAATATGATAGCATATAGTTCATTAAAGAATTTCTTCAAATAGATTCTAGGCAGGTCTGCCTTTCTTGCTTCACCTCCGCCTCTCCCTTCTTCAACCAACCAAACTTATCGTTTGATTGATGGTGAAGCTTTTGTTAAGCTGAAGCGCAGGATAACCCACTAAGGGTGCTTAGGATAAGGCATCTCCATCTTTTTTTGTTGATAAAGTTTTCTCTTCTCCGTTCTTTTTTAATGGGACAAACTGTGTCATCAACTTCTTCTTCTTCAAATTCATTGAAGCGTCGAGAAAGCCGCGAGAGCGGCTCGACAAGCCACCGTATGAGGAACAAATCAGCGGGGGAAATTTCGCCTCTGACCACCACTGCCACTGCCGAAGAAAGCATTGGAGGAGGAGAGTATGACCTCATCTCAGATCTACCGGACGAATGCTTGGCCTTGGTGTTTCAAACACTCGGATCTGGAGACCGGAAGCGCTGCTCGCTCGTCTGCCGGAGGTGGTTGCTTGTAGAAGGGCAGAGTCGCCAGAGGTTATCTCTCGATGCAAGATCAGATCTACTGATGGAGGTTCCATCTCTGTTCAATCGATTCGACTCTGTATCGAAACTCACTCTGAAATGCGACCGTAGATCGGTCAGTATTGGAGACGAAGCTCTAATAATGATTTCCCTTCGTTGCCGAAACTTAACTCGTCTAAAGCTCCGTGCTTGCCGTGAGTTGACTGATACTGGGATGGCGGGGTTTGCGAAGAACTGTAAGTTCTTGAAGAAGCTTTCATGTGGATCTTGTACCTTCGGAGCGAAAGGGATGAATGCAATTTTTGATAATTGTTCGGCTTTAGAAGAGTTGACGGTGAAGAGGCTTCGTGGGATCACTGATGGGGCACCAGCGGAGCCAATTGGACCTGGGGTTGCTTCTGGTTCACTGAAATCGATTTGTTTGAAGGAGCTTTACAATGGGCAATGCTTTGGACCGTTGATTGTGGGATCGAAAAATCTTCGAACCCTAAAGCTTTTTAGATGTTCGGGGGATTGGGATCCCCTTTTGGAATCTGTATCCAAATCTGTGACTGGATTGGTTGAGGTTCATTTGGAGAGGCTGCAGGTGAGTGATCGCGGGCTGGCTGCGGTATCGAGCTCAATGAACTTGGAAATTTTGCACCTTGTTAAGACCCCGGAGTGTACCAATGCTGCTCTTATGAGTATTGCGGATAGGTGTAAGCTTCTGAGGAAACTGCATATTGATGGGTGGAAGACGAATCGGATTGGGGATGAAGGGCTGGTTGCAATTGCAAAGAGGTGTGTTAATATTCAGGAGTTGGTTTTGATTGGGGTGAATCCGACTTCGATGAGTTTGGGGCTTTTAGGAGCTAATTGTCCTAATCTTGAGAGATTGGCACTTTGTGGAAGTGAGACAATTGGGGATGCGGAGATTTCATGCATTGCTTCGAAATGTATGGCTTTGAAGAAGTTATGTATCAAAGGGTGCCCTGTGACTGATCATGGAATGGAAGCCTTTGCAGGGGGGTGTCCTAATCTCGTGAAGGTGAAGGTGAAGAAGTGTAGAGGAGTGACATGTGAAGGTGCTGAATTGTTGAGGGCTTGTAGAGTGTCGTTAGTTGTGAATTTGGATACCGTTGTGATGGATCAATTGGAAGCAAGTACTAGTGATGGCGGGGTTGCGGAAAGTGGCACTGAAATTCTACCTGTGGAGAGCCAGATTACAGCATCAACTGATATGCCGTCCAGCAGCAATGGTGGTCGATCGACCTTAACCAGGGCAAGGTTAGGATTGTTTGCAGGCAGGAATTTTGTTGCCTGCACATTTCGAAGGTGGTCCAACAGTAATGATGAGGAAAATACTTAGGCCAACTGAAGAAATATTGAAATGGAAGAAGATGTTCTTGCCATGCATCGTTGCCCTGTCTTCACTGTATCGCTCGTTACTTGTTTTTGTTATTTTCTTCAAGATTTAATGCCATTGCTTGAAATTGTTGCTTCACAAATTTGTGTTACATTTAATGATGCCTTACATGCTCTAGCTCTGTGATTCATTGTCTGGCAACAGGACCTGCAATTTGCTTCTGTGTGAAACGTTTTTTTTCTTTCTTAATCTCTGATGTGCATATTTATATGATGTTTGGTTGAGTAGAATTGTTTGAATCTATATTTGCAAAGATGTTCAACATTATGTGTTTGTGTTCTGCAGTTTGGTTTCTCATAATTTATACATTTAGGGGAAACTTTATTCATTTATTTCCGGTAATCTTGAAAATGAATTTCAAAGTTAGTTTCGTGAAGCCTTGAAACTTTCTATCCGCGGCAAATGAAGACTTTTGACGACTATACGTTCTATATTACTTAAACGATTCTTTGCTTTGAGTCTGGTATGGTTTATTGATGATTGTGAAACTCAAATTGTGTGATACAGACAGAGAATATGCATTTCTTCTATGTTTCTAGTCATTCTTAAGTACTGCCTTTCATTTGGTCAAGATCTTGTAATATATTGTCATTCGAATGTGTCATTTGGTACCTGGTATTCCTGGAGTTTAAGAAGATTTATGTAGTTAATTGGAGGAGTCTCCTTTGTTTGTGTCTTGTGTAGGCATTGTCAGCCTTCTTCGTTTTCAGGGTTTCTCAGTTTGTGGCAATGATGTTTTTTTTTCCGACCCCAAACAGGGTTGAGGAACCGTATTCTAAGCACAGTCAAATGAGCCAAGTTAATGGTCTACACCATATAGGAATATAAGATTCTGTATTTTGGAAGCGTGAAATTCAAAATTAGTTTATTGAGCGACTTGAAACTGACCGATTATAATAAAGGAAAACTTTTGGTGTTGATGCGACTTCAAAAACTGAATAAGCAATTTGGTTTCTTCACACCTGAGATGGTATACCAGTGATTGTGACTCAATTCATGTGATATATAGTATCAGAAATATTGTCATTTCTTCATTCGCTACATGCATTCTTACAGTATAACATTTAGAGACGCATTGGCAGTGTTTTCTTTCTTTTATACCTTGTATTTTGTGATCCCTGTAGATTTTGGTGAGTAAATGTGCCCTTTGGGTATTAAGAAGCAATTAGAGGTCAATTCTGTACAAATCTGTTGACTATAAACATGGCAGGATCATATTATTGAGTCACTCTGACTGGGTCATCTAGGTTTCTGAAGGATGCCGCTCTGTGTCACACTTGAAGCTATATCCTTCAACATAGAATTGGCAGCAATTCTACCATGTAGTAGGGTAGTTTTTGTCTCTGCTGCCAAAGTGGAAGAGAATTATTCCATGGTTTGCTGATTCCTAACCCCATCTTGTTGAAAGAAAAACATTGTTTTCAAAATTTCCATCTTTTCTTTTGGGTGGTTAGATTGAATGAAACCCCCAAATGATACTGTCTTCATCTCTACAAATGTTCTATATGTTGAATTATGAAAGCAACTTGGGACAATATTGAGAGATTTGTTAGTTTTGGATCTACAGTTAACTAAGCGTCTAAGTCAGTTTTCGAAATGTTAATTGCAAGATATATTCGGATATAAAGTTTATGATATACTGTATCACTTGTTGATATGAAGTTCTAGTTTTGCATTGCCGCAATCAGTATTTCAAAAGCTGAGAATTTTGCAGCAATGGAAGATATTGTCAAAGCTCCCCAAAGTTTGCCTTCAAATTGGTCCAAACCCAACCAGTTGTTCCTGCCTCAAGGTTTGTCTCGGTAACTGTTCGATGATAGGAGCATAATTAGGTTGTTTTAGTACCATATTTCTATATATATTTTTGGTTATCATTTGTTAATTATGGTACTAATTGTTATTTTCGTGTTTGTGTAGGTTTCCTATTACAATATTCCGGAATAGAAGCTAAGTGAAGCAAATTGATAATTTAGAAATACTGATTTTAAAAGGAAACCACGCAAAGAAAGAAACCGAGAAGAAAACAAGTATAAAAATGGACGATACCTTAGTTTGAAGAAATCACCCATCCATAGTCTCCTCACGCTTGTAACCACAACAAGCCGTCACCCAGCCATAGCCTCCTCACTCTTGCAACCACAACAAACCGTCACCCATCCTCAACCTCCTTATCCTTGCGACATCAGCTACACCACCACCAACATCCATCATCCATCTCTTCTACTGTTCATCGCAATCACACAACCCTAAACCCAATTGAGACCAATCATCCTCCACAGCCATCACCGCTAGCAACCCAATACCGCCCCTCAATCTCTTCATTTCTCTCCATTAGAATCCCTCATCGCAATCTAGCCAACACAACAGTCCATCACCAACATCAATCCACCTCATCGCCAACCCACCGTCACCGTCTTCGTCCACCAATTCACAGACTACCATCGATCACCATCGCCAGACCACAACCCCCCTTTCTCTCTTCATTTCCTTCTCACCCGATCTCTTTTTCAGCCGATCATCGTCCTTCCGTCGCCATACACTCGCAACCCCTCTCGTCGGCTAAGCACCCTCGTTCATCTCTCTCTCTGTCTGATTTCTCTATTACAAAGCAGAAATCATATTGACGAAGAGAAAATAGATCGTGAAGAAGAGTTATTTCTCTTCATCTCTACTATTCGCACCCTAGAAGACTTTTTCCGTCACCACGGATCAGGCGACAACGTTTTTCATCTCTAAACCTCTATTTTTCTTATTTTTAGTTTGATAATTAATTATGGATTATTGTTTGAACATAATTAATATGTCTAGCTAAACTCCTCTTAGTTAGGGTGGATTCGAAGCCCCGAACATGTGTTTTATAAACTAATTGAATTTAATTTTCCTTGTTATTAGTGATCGTGTTTTGCTTAACTGTTTTATAGAGAATTTTTCTTTATATGTTTGTTAAGGTGACCAACTTAGTAAGCATGCTAGGATTTGGGGCTAGAGTATAGGAGAGTTTCACCTGATTGTTATAATCACGTACTCACAAGTAGTAAATACCAAGGAACGTTGGTAAGGTTAAGTAAAACCTAAGTAAGAACAAGATGTTGATCATACTTGTAATTGCCTAGTCAGTGTTCATATTTTTCACAAAACTCAATGATCTTAGATTGTTATCTAACTTGAGTGATTAGATAGCATGATAATAATAGTTTGAAAGCGACGCTGAGTTTAATTCAACGAACTTGAAAAAATAATAAGATTAATCTAGTGCTGGTCACAGTTAATCTTGAGCGTTGTCACTCACGAATTAGCAAATGATTATTGAATATTGATTTATGAGCATATGTTTGGTGTGTGGAGATAAATCCTTAGCTAATTTCTCATATTTTCCATCATTTTAGTTTTATTATATTTATAGTAATTTTCGTAGTTATTTTCATAATTTAACCCAAAAAATTCAATTACCCAATATTTACTTAATTAGGTTGCTAGACTGTCTTTTAATTATTCATAGTGTTAATTGGTAGACCCTTTAATTCCTGATTCAAAACGATTCCTACTTATTCTATACTATAATCACAAAGCTGGATATTAAATTGTGTGCTACTAAAATAGCGCAACATCCAATTTCTCTCTTTATTTGACAAGCATATTATGTCATTACCACATAGATGATGATAAGTCTCAGTTGGGGTGTAAACTAAAGATGCATGCCTTATGGGAGGGACATTCAAGTTCATGTTTCTGAAGTTGGAAATAGGTCTGCGACCATTGAAATTCATGAAGATTATGTAGCAACTCTACATGCTTTCTAATATGCTTCCAGTTCTTAATCTACTTGTATTGATTTCACCTATACGCTGAGTTGCTAACTATGGACTGGACAACCAGTGGTTAAGATGGCAGAATCTACTCCGTGATTATACCTGCAAAAGTACTAGTCTTTCTTGCAAAAGTACTGGTCTTTCTTGTGAATAAATCCTATTAAATCTTTGACCACATCATCTTTCTGGTAATGGTTTTGAACACTCAAGTGTATTCTTCCCTCACAAGAGGGATTTTATTTATGATACTTTCATGGCAAGAAAGGAACGTTGCCTTTCCATCATAGAAAAGGTGGAGAAAGTGTGATTCACACGTGGAAAATAGAGTTCATTGTTTTTTTTTTGTTTTTTATGTTGCTTTCACCTTGTTAAAAGGTTTCCATGTGTCGCTCCTTTGAAGGGATCTGATTTGACAATCTGTGAATGGGACTGACCTTCAAAGTTTGCTCTGATTTGAATATCTGTGAATGGGACTGAGGTAAAGAAGCTGAGAATCAACAGCTATGGCAGTGAGATCCTTCACCAACCATACATTAAAGAGTTCTGGCAGAAGGTTTCGTTTCATGTATGTATGTTAGACTGAAGGTCGTATATCCATGGATGTTTTTTACAGGTTCAAATGAATCACCTAGCAAGAACTAACAGTTGTGGGTGCTAGTGATGAGCAATGGTGCAACTTCCACCTACTCTGTGGTCTGGCTGTTAATAGATTATGTTTCCCTTGAGTGCCAAGAAACCCTGGACGCAAATCCACTCATTGAATCGTGAAACACATTTCACCTTTTGACAGAGCTCCGTCTAATACTTTAGCGGCAGTAAAAGGTTTCAATCAGCAATTTTCTAATCTGCCTGCCGGGGTTTAGTTTTTTTTTTTTTGTGTTCATTTTTGCATTCTGTTAGCAGGGAGTTGGATGTAAATGTTTTCTGGATGGATAACCCCGCATGCCATGGTGGATGGCATTCAAAGGGATGAAGCAGGCTTACGTTAAGCAGCTATAGTAGCCAAACTAAAAGACCATATTACTGATGCATGATATATGGAGTTAAATTTGTCTACACCATTGCATGATATATGAAGCAAAAAATGTAAGCTCGAATTTCGCACTGCAGATAATGATGAAAGTAATGGTGCCACTCAACATGAGATCAAATTGTTGCATGTGCAACCATACTGATGCATCTTATGACAGTGTACATAGATGGAGCCAGGAGTGCTACTAACCTGAACCTTTACAATTGAACTGCTTTTGATACAGTAAAAACAAAAAATAATATATCACTTCAGGTTTTACAAAAGTATACGTAACCTTAGTTGCCTACAAATAGCATACAAAACCTAGATAATGTACATGTCAACAAAGAATTCATCTAGGCACTTGCAATCGAACATGGACCTGAATGTCAGTTTGCTGGTGGTGATCGTCATGGTGGATTGGTTTTGATTGCTCATTTGATTTTCTTCTTGTTTTGGAGAGGCCTCCATTCCCATTGCTGTCACTGGTGTGTTTCAATCAGTAAGGCGGGGGATAAGTTCTTGGGTAAGGTCCTGCAAGAATGTAATACAGAATCAATAGACATCCACAAAGATGAAACATTCAGTACAACGAGTGGAATATAATTTACCAGGCGTGTAGTATGGCGATGCTTGCTGGGGAGGCGGGTAAGGTTGTGGAGGGTAGGTTGCAGGTGGATATGCTTGTGGAGGATAGACAGATGCATTGGGTGGGTAAGGAGAAGGATATGCCGATGGTGGATAGAGATTAGGTGGGTACACAGACGGATACGGTGATGAACTAGGGTAGGCTGAAGTTGGAGGATACGATGACGCTGCAGATGCTGGAGGTACACCATATAGATGTACTTGAGGTGGAGCTCCATAAGGAGGTGCCGAGGGTGCTACACTAGCCTGCAATTGTCAACAATTGAAGAATTATATATCTAGTTCTTATATTCATCTGTGTGTGATTGCACAATCTCTTCAGAGCAAGTCCATTAGTTTGAACAAACATTTTCAAATCTATATTTGAAACTGTAAAATATTATTGAGATGTTTGTTTAACTCCTTTCCAAGTGGCTATTATCATCTTCAGCTTTTCCAAAATTGAAAGCTACAGCTTTGCCATTTCGGCTGTGTATTTCAAAAAGCATGATAGCATATGCCTTGAGATAGGGTGTTGGCTGTCACATGTGTTTCTTGTTGTGTTATGTTTTAGTTTGAAATCAAAGATTTTTTTTTTTTTTTCCTTTCTTTGAAATCAAAGACAGCATTAGAATCGGAGGTCCTTTTTTCCACCTCCATTGTTTTTTAGTTTGAATTAAACTTTGTCCAAATTCATTT
Source organism: Berberis thunbergii (assembly GCA_003290165.1). Classification (NCBI taxonomy): domain Eukaryota; kingdom Viridiplantae; phylum Streptophyta; class Magnoliopsida; order Ranunculales; family Berberidaceae; genus Berberis; species Berberis thunbergii. The sequence goes on from QNQO01001025.1 coordinate 143,598, forward strand.
TGCTTTCTTAAATACAAATTTGACAATGACAAACTCCTGGACTTGTTCATATACCATTAAAAAACAAAAGGTCCTTACTTTAGCATTTGAATAATGCATTATAAGGCGAACTTCACCTGAGAATCTGCAAATTAAAGAACAAAGTAATTTCAGACATTCAAGGATCTTGATTGATCAAACCTTATCTAAATTTTTTGTTCTTGATTTCCTTACCTGCCAGTTTTAGTCTGAATTGACCATGGGGTGTCATCAAAACCTTGAGAAATTACCTTTTGAAGTTGAACCCTAGGAACACAAGAACCAACTTATCAACTTCAAATTTGAAACCAAAGAAGAAAACCTCAAAGGGTCTCTAAGTGAATCTATTATGGTTCATTAAACAAGATCAAAAACTTACTTCCCACTGCCAATGAAGTCATCATAGGTTAAAGTATTGCTGTTCCATACATGAACATTAAGCTCTCTGAGACCTTCAATGAGGGGGAACACAAACTTTTCTTGAAAAATAGGATTTTTACCACCATCTTAAAAAAAAAAACAAAAAACAACAAAAGGGTCATTGAATTGAAGAAATTTAAGTAAAACCCATATTCACAAATTGAAGAACATAAATTCGAAATCTGAGATTTCACCTGTATGTGTTCTTGTACGGACCTTGGTGCTTCCATATTCAAGACAAACATATGGGTCTTGCCTCGATATCCATTCTGTATCTTTCAATTTGTTGCATCCAACAACTACAACAAACCCAGAACAAAAATTTCATAAAGATTCAATTTTTAACATGTAAACACCATTATTTTTCATAAAAACAAAAAGGGGTGAAAGATTAAAAGGTTAGTACCTGTGATCTCAAGAAGGTGGCCTTGAATTCCAGAAACAGCAGACATTGAAGATGATGATGGAGGTGGCGTTGGATAATGATGATGTGAAGTATGGTAATGCATTAAACCTTTTATAATCCTTCTTTCTTGATAGAGAAGTAAATTAAACCTTTTTAAATAAATATATATTTTTGATTTTTTGTACAAGTTAATCCGCAGAATTTTTTGAAACGGTGGAAGAATTTTGGTTGGAGAAAACAGTGGAAGAAGATTGGAAAATTTTCTGACATTTCGTACCGGGTTAATAAGTCGGTCTTCAATTAGAAAATATAAAGAAATTGTTAAAGGCACCCTAATGTCTATCTAACTTTAAACCTTTTCGATTGGGACTAATTAAGAATGGTTACAAGTCATTTTGTTTATAGATCACTTAACGCAACATGGGCCATAGTTTTAAATATATATATATATTTTTTTTTTTCATTTTTTATGATTTAAAAATTCGACAAAGTCAATGTTTATCATTCCACGACCATGTTTATTTTGGTTATATGCTTGTTTGAACAAACGCGTAGTTAGTTCGAAGAATAAACGGGGAAGAAAACGTTATCAATCTTTTTAGTTTTTTTTTTTTTTTTTTTTTGAAAATTGAGCTGGGTTTTAAGGACCCCTAAACCTTTATATAAATGAAACAAAATTAAAAACAAATACTAAAACAAACTCTCACAAGAGAGAGAATTCACCAAAACAAGCCTAGACTATAAACAAAATCAGCCTTTGTACCTTTTGTTTGCTTTCTTAGTTCTATTGGATTTCCGGGGACAAAGGCTAAAATCTTTGGTGTGGATGTTAGAGAACGTCTTTGCCGGTTCTGTAGACACATCATCATCACTAGAGAGCCCTGGCTCATGCTCTTCTTCAGGAACCTGACAATTTTCCTGTCTCGATCTATTGCATGTGCGGTTCTTTTCCTCTTCCCATGCATCTTTTAACCAATTGTAGTCCATCTTCAGTGTTTCTATGCCACGGCTTGCAATAGCTTCTTGCATTGTAGAAGAAACTTCGTTGCCCATTTCATATTCATTTATCATTACTAACGCATGTTCAATCTCAGGAAGAGTAAGGATACCTTTCACTTTATTCATACCTGCTTCGGTGAGTTTTGTCACACTGCAGTGCCCGATTTCCTTACCATCTATAGGTGTATTCAAGAGTTCTTTAGTATTGCACTCATCAGCCATAGGCACTACCCCGTCATTGCTAGGAGCAGTCTCACTGTCGACACTGCTAGGATCAGCCACACTGTTGTCATCTGTATGCTGTGTAACTTCTGCATGGTCAGTCCTGGATTTATCCTTGAATGTGTGTCTACGGGACGACGTTTTCCAGCCCTCATCTGTCTCAAGGAGCTCCCTTGCATTCGCTGAGACAGTTGTGCTAGTGGTCGGCTTCCTTGCTCGATCGATATTGTTCCCGGTTGCCTTCCATATCTTTGCAGGCTTGCTATTGGTTTTCTTTTGCTTGGGACATCCCAATGAAGAATGCCCAAAGCCTTGACAATGGTGACAATTAGCCGGTCGCCAAGAGTATTCCACCTCCACCGTTATAAGCTTCCCATCATCAACGACAACGGGTATCGTCGTTGGAAAAGTACTGTTAGAAGCTATTTCGATGCATACTCGAGCAAAAGCAAGCCTAGATTTGTTCGCTGTGGTCTTATCAAGTATTATAGGTACACCCAACGCACTAGCAATCGATTGTAATCCTAATGGATTCCATAAGAACAACGGGACTCGTCGCAAGTGCACCCATATAGGGACTGAATTTTGCACCTCCACGTTGTCTTCCATGTACGGTTGCCATGGCCGGACTACAAATAGTCGGCTAGCAATGTGCACAGGTCCTAGATCCATAGCTTTTGTTCTGTCCTCATCTTGCTGGAACTTGAAAACAAACGCGCGATCACCATAGACCGTCATATCAAAATCACTTTTAAGATTCCAGAGGCGTTTAAGTTTCTCCTTCACAAAACCATAAGCTAGTCTCCTGCCGACAAAGTTACCAATGAGGAGATGCTCGCACTCTGCAAGGTGTTGTTTATGATCAGCAAGGCATATGCGTACAACTTTGTTATTCCCATCCATGGAGGGAGGGACATATTGTAATTTGGTGGATTCACTGGTCGAGCGTCTTGCGAATAAGGATGCCCAGTTCATGGGGGTCCCTGACTGTGCTCCAGAAGGTGCATGTGCATCAATGGAAGTGTCCATGACTGCTTGTGGCGATTGAAGTGCTTCAACTGTTTGAATCAGTCCATTAGGTTGGTTAGGTGCGAAACCATGAAGTTCGCTCTCTTTGGTTAATGTCGTCAAGGTCTGCGGCGTGACTGCTTGGTATTCTACTTCAGTCTCTCCCCGAGGGGGAATGGATGGACAGACTGTTGGAGTGACTAGATCTGTCATCCTTGGTCGATTAGTCCCTGGTTCATCATCAATCTCCTCAAACCCTAGAAGCTCCTCAAACCCTTGACCTCCCTCTTACTTCCTCCCTTGAATCGGAAGACAGATCTGAGCCCTGCGGCTTCCTGCGACAGATCTGAGCCCTCAATCTTTTTAGTATTAAAGAATATAAGTCTACCTATATTACAGAATAAAAAAAGTTACAAAATAGGATATGTTAGAAAAGTTATAATATAATAGAATATAAATCTTAGATTTTCTATCTCAATAAAGTTATGTTAGAATTAGCTTTATAAGTTTGTATTCAAACAATGATATTACAATACAATAATATTTCAATATAATTATTTAAACAATTCTTTAATTGTTATTATAACAAGGTTATTTGGTGAACTAAATTCTAGTCACGACTTTCTCCAGTGGTTCAAACCCTTCAACATCTACAAACACATTGTCACAACATTCCCTTGTCTCTGTAGAGATCGCACACAAAGTCTCGTCTCTATCGCACATCTAGTTCTCCTTTTCTCTGTTGACAACTGCTGCATGAAAGTTGCAATTGCAATTGAGCACTCTGTTGTTGTTGAATCTCTATTGCTACTGCCAAGTTTGCTGTTGAATCTCTATTGTTGTTGTTGAATCTCTTTGTTCGTTCGGTCGAGAAACTCATCTCTGTTGAATCTCTTCCTCTTTGGCTGAATCTTTGTTCGTTCGGTCGAGGAACCCATTTTTGCTGTTGCTAATAGGTGGTGTGAAGAATACCTTTTTATTTAAAAAATAAATAAATAAATAAAAATTTACACAACAGAGATTTTGAACACAACATCAACTTTGGTGAGTTATCGAATTCAAACACAGTAGCAGCACGGAGGCCTGATTTTCACACAACAGAGACTTGCGCGATCGTCTTCATCTTGATCTTGCGTGATCGCCTACATCTATTTGATCATTGAAAGCATCACATGCAGGATCAAAAGCCCGTGCCTTTGCGGTGGCAAGCGAACCACAGCTTTATAAAACCTTAAGGGTGTGTTTGGTTGCATGAAATCCTATGTCATGGGAATTCATGAGGGGATCCATACATTTTAGGTTAAAATTGATATATCACTCCACATCCACTATTTGATTTTGTGATCAATGGTTGGAATGAAAGTCTCATGAACATGAAAATCACGTGCCTTGGAGGACCAAGGAATAGGATTTCCATGTTCACCATTGATCAAAAAATCAAATGGTGGTCAAATAGTAGATGTGGAGTGATATATCAATTTAACCTAAAATATTAAAATCCCCTCATAAATTCCTATAACATAGAATTTCATGAAACCAATCACACCCTAAGTCTTCAAACACCCGCTTAAATACCCGGCAAACCACAACAACAATGCCAACATCTATTTTCTCAACTTGAACAGAGAGGCCAGAACCTGATCTTCACATCATCACATTAGCAAGGGCTATTAGCACCCCAATATTCAATATCTCTACCCCCACAGGTTATTAACACCCTCAAAGTTTATTCAGATCCACCAGTACATTAAGTACTCGTTGCCAACATGGGCAACAATACAAACAGTGATTCCAACACCAACACATCATCATATAACAAGTTCAAGGCTCACAATATTAGCAATGACTTTTCTATTATAGAGTTAACAGGTAAAATACTCTCTCTCAAATCTCATGGTTTTCGTTCATCTTTGATCCTTGATAGGGGTACAACTGACCATATAGTTCATAATCCTCATTTACTCATATTTTTCAAACCCGTCCATAATTGAACCGTTGAGCTTCCTGATGGTACACTTGTTGTTGTTACACACATTGGCACCGTGATTTTCTCTTATATTTTTACCTTGCATGATGTTCTTTATGTTCCCTATTTTAATTTTAATTAGCAAACTCACAAAACATTATCTTTTTGTCACCATTTTTATCAACAATTCTCGTCTGATACAGGACCTTTATTCAGGGAAAATGATTGAGACAACAATTGAGCTCGATGGTTTGTACTGCCTGGACGACACCACCACCACAACTTCCACCACTTGTCACATCACTCAAGACAACAACCCTATGTTATGGCACAACCGCCTAGGTTACCTTTCAGACAAGACTCTTTATCTTCTTACTGTCTCTTTTCGTGATGCTAGTACTTGTGTTTCCAATAAATGTGTTATTTGTCCATTGGCCAAACAAACTATAAATAAATTTATTTCGTCCCATATTTCGAGTATTATTCATTTTTCCTTATTACATGTTGACATTTTGGGAGGATATCACGTTATTTCCCTTTCTAGAGCGCGTTATTTTCTCACCATTGTTGATGATTATACACGATGTACTTGGATTTATCTCATGATACACAAGTCTGACACGCGTACACTCTTAATTTCATTCATTAATTATGTTGAAAACCAATTTTCTTCCAAAATTCAAATCATTCGCAGTGATAATGGACTTGAATTTTTTTTTCACTGACTTTTTATGCTTCAAAAGACATTACCCATCAAACTTCTTGTGTCTTTACTCCCCGACAAAATAGGGTGGCGGAGCATAATCATAGACATATTTTGAATGTCGCTTGTGCTCTTTTATTTCAAGCACATCTCCCTAAACATTTTTGGGGATAAACGATTATCACCGCTGCCTATCTCATTAATCACACACCGTCCTCTGTTCTTAATGGCAAAACGCCTTTTGAACTTATTTTTAACAGACAACCCAACTACTCTCATATTCGAGTATTTGGTTGTCTATGTTTCGCTTCCACACATGCTCCAACGTCCTAGCAAATTTGATGCTCGTTGGTCAATGTGTCTTTTTTGAATACCCTCACGGGCAAAAATGATACAAAGTCTATAATCTCACTCACAAAAAAGATCATTGTTTCTTGTGATGTCATCTTTCATGAGGAGATTTTTCTTTATTTTTCTGACAAAATGCACAATCACCTCCTCGACCGATCCAACACACTTCCTCGACCGGTCACTCATGTTCTACTTTTTGATCCTTCAACAATGCCTTTACTACACCACATATCCTTATTAATAGCAAAAGTCAATAGCGTTTTTTTTTACAATTTTGCTATTAAAAGTAAAATTTTAATCTTTTAAAATAATAAAAAAAACGTTATCTAATTTGGCGGGCTTTTTGGCGCAAAAAAATTTATTTTTAGCTCGACCTTATGTCCCCTCTCCCCCAAATTTCAGTTCAAACCTAAAACATGAGACTTCGATTCGCCCTCTCCTTACGCTAGCTCTCCCCTGCGTTGCTAGCCTCTTCTCCACTTCTTCTTCTTCACATCTTCTTCAGTTCTTCTTCACATCTTCTTCAGTTCTTCTTCTTCTTCTTCACATCTTTAGATCTTCTTCTTCTTCACATCTTCTCCAAATCTTCTTCACGTTCTGATTCCTCTCGTTTCGAGAGAACGATCAGATCTTCTAATCTATCGGTCAGGCGGTGTTCTCTATAGATCTGCTAATTGATCAGGGAGCTTCATTTTATGAGTTGAGAATTTGGCTATCTATATCTTTGTTATTTGTAGTTGGACAAGTTCTATGTATCTATGAAATTATTTTTTCTGGTAAAATGAATGTTTCTCTATATGTCCCCTGTCACTTAGTTACTTAATTCAGTGGTTGCATTGGACTATGCATTCTTAACTATTTAGATCATCTATGAATCTTATCATGACTTGAGCATCTTCAAAATAGGTTGATATCTTTCTAGATCATCTCTTGTGTATCACTAGGTGTTTGATGAAATGTTCCAGTTGTATACTAGATTGTACAAAAGACTTATGTAATTTTAATGATGCTAACTGATATTTCTGTTTTCCTTTTATTAGTTGTGCGTATAGTTTGCAATGACACTTAGATACTGTAGTAATTAAGTTTTGTTATTGAGTTCTTGTTTGTTCAAGATCCTAAGTGCTCATCTATTTGAACTCTAACATGTTCATCTTATAATTGCAGTAAGATGGGTTCCCATTTTTCACCTTGTGGGAGATTTTTAGCAGCTTGCTTTGCATGTATGCTTCCTCATATGGAAGCTGATCGTGTTTTGTAGTCACAGTTGCACAATGATGTCCCTGGTGCTGCAACATTCCCAACACAACACCCAATTTCAGCTCACCGAGTTATGTACGAGTTTTGCATATATTGCCTCGAGGAGTCAACATATGTTTCTTTCTCTAACTTTCTGAACGATATATAACATTTCTGCATTGTCTATTGAATCTCTATTTTTATCACCATAAGGCGCATAACAAATTGATGCTTTATTGGTGTACAACTTAGGTCAGGTGCTTGCATCACAGGCAATCAGAGCTGCTCACTGTTTGACTTCAATTCAGGTGAGATGCCTCTTTTTATGTAAAAGTTCATCCTATCATCTTTTTCTTGATTGATTAGGCAAAACATTGGAGGCACAAAAAGACAGTAAAGTAAGTTGAGAGAACCTACTAAGAATCAACCCCTTCCCCGTCCCCCTCTCTCTCATTATGATTACTGTTATTGTTATTGTTGTGGGGGTTTGAGCTTTCACCATTAAAGGGTTTATAAAGTTTCAATTGATTCAAAGAAGAAATGTTGTGGGCAATTTTTATGGAACTGAATTAACAGACGAGCAAAGGCATATAGGGGAAAGTTCTAGATGTTGGGTCCGAAGACATTTCACGATTATAGGATGCAAAATCACAAATAGGTGGAAGGTTAAAATAGTTAAATATGGGGGAGGGGGCTCAAAATTTCTTAATCCTGTAACAAGGGAGGTTAGGCAAAGCCTCGAACCGGTGCTAATATCTCTACATTATGATCACCTCCTGCTACTGTTTCAAACCACTTTCGCATAGTATTTACATTTCTAAACTCTGGATTGACAGAGAAATGTCAATGCTGCAAGCATTTATTGTTCATAAAGATTCAATCCCCCCTCCCCCACCCACGTACACACACACATCCACCCCCAACAGTAGGAAATGCATAAGATTTGTTAGACCCTTAGGGTGGTCTTAGTAGTAAATGTTGGTGTGAAAATTTTACAGAGGTTTTCCTTAATCACTCCCTGACTACAGTTTGTTCACAAAACTACTTTTTAGTTGTCCTGAGTTTGACTCTCCTGAAGATATTTTAGCTGACTAGAGTAATGGGATTTCATGTTTCCATCTACTGCTTGTGTCATTTTCCCTAGACTGTTCAATTAGTTTACTAACAAAAATTTGGGATTCCTCTTGCATTTAGTCTGTTTAGTTTTTTCACCAACATCACGTATAAACACTTTTTTCATGTTCTTTATTTTTTCTTTGGGCAAGTAAGAACTAAGAAGCATTACTATAACTGTTAACTTTAAATTTTCTTCAGAAGAACAAAATACCTGACTCCTAGAAGAGGTTTCTTCATGGTGACTAGAGTGTTCCTTTGGGAAATGATCCAAGAAATATAAAAAGGACTAGAGAGTGAAAAGATAGCACTCCTAGTTGTTTTGTGACATGAAGAGTCTTTGACTCTTTAAATATTTCTTGGTATAATGGTATACGACTTGTTTTGTGACATGAAGAGTCTTTGACTCTTTAAATATTTCTTAGTATAATGGTATACGACTGATGTGTTAGTCAAATTTTTAATGTTAGAGACATGGAACGATTAATAAAAATCCAAAGAAACATAATAAATCAGGTTTAAAGGCCTTGAAAAGTCATCTAGGGCGCATATTGTCAAACCATGGATCATGGTTTTGAATACGATTTGCAAATCAAATCGTATGATTTGTTTGTTTCCGATTCTTTCATTTGATTTGAATCGATTGCAGTAAGATTTGATTTGAATCATAAGATTTAAATTTGGACTACACTGGAAAAAACCCTGAAAGGAAAACAAAAATATTTCGAAATTTGAAATAAACCACTTTTAAGGGGAATGCCCGATGAATAACTAAACATCCTGTTATACATAAAAATGAAAAAGACAAAAGAAGAAAGGTAGCCGTCAGTACTTTATTTCTTTATTTATTTATTTTTTATGATGATACAATTTTGGAGACAATAAGTTATAATTGAACCAACCGAAAAATAAACGTGAGTTCTAAAGTGAAAAATCATGACTGACTCAATCAGGGAACACTAACATAGAAGACTCATTAAAAAAATAGGGATAGAAGATCATTTGGCTTGATCTATCTGAGTGGCCTCACTTTTTCATAGGTTACTTGTCAATACTTGAGAAGGAAGCAAATTTTTTGATCACACTATAAGATATATGGAGGTATCAACAGTTTTGTGGATGGTCAGTTTGTTCTTTTCTTTTTTTATTGCAGCGTGAAGGGAAAGCTGTGCCTGAAGCATCACTACCATTTCACCGTGCATTGCCAAGTTTGACTCATGTGGCTTTAGTTGAGCTAGAGAAGGCTGGTATTTTGAAGTTCGTTTTAGCCAGGTAGAGTTGCAATTTTTAGTGTCACACCATGATTTTATTTGCCGTCTCATGGAAATCATCTCCCACTGAATTTTTGTTGTTGTTGTGAAAGTTAGATTTTGTGGTCTCCTAATTAAGATTTCTTTTATTTATTTATTTATTTATTTGAGAGAGGGGGGTTAGTTCCTCCTCCTTAGGCTTCAAACTTAACATATGATCTAGATAGTTCCTCACTCTTAGGCTTCAAAACTAACATATGATCTTGACTATCTGATGTGAAGTTAAGGGGAATGCTTACTTTTCAACCTCATAAAAGTATCAAAAATTTTCATAAAAATAGGCATCCATAGTATTCTGTGCAATCTGTGCAAATATCAAGAATGAAGCTAATGAGAATGATTTTATTCAATTATTGTGATGTCTAAGCAACACCACATAATACATATCCACCGATGTGACAATCATTACTGATTTGGAGAAGGCCTCTTTTTTTTGCGATGGATCTCAAATTTGTTGGATGTTCTTGTTAGTTCTTTCTATATGTTGAATACTATTATGTAATGATTTATGAATAATTCGGAATTGTGAAATTTATAATTGTCATTGGCTCACATTTCTGTTTTCTAAATTTTACATTTCTAACGGAATATAGATAGCCTCCATCTTCGATCGGGAATACCAAGGGAAAAACTTTCTGAATTACATGGAAATTCCTTCAGGGAACTTTGTCCTTACTGTGGAGCCGAGTAAGACTTCAACTTTTAAGTGCAACCTTTAAGATAAATAAACTGAAAAAAAAGAAGTTGCACAAAGCTTAGTAGTGTGGCATGCATACTCAGCTTTTGAAGTATTCATACAAGACATACCTTCTATCCATTTTTTTGTAACTACCATCTAATGCACTTACTTTCTCTTAGGTATTTGCGGGATTTCGAGGTTGAGACCATTGGCTTGAAAGAAACTTCACGGCGTTGTTTGAACGAAAATTGTGCTAAAAAACTGAAGGACACAGTTCTTGATTGGGAGGCAAGTCCTTTGTTGCTTTGCTTGGTTAAAATGTAGTTTTACCATGGAATAAAAAAATGTCAAGGGTCTAGAAATAGTTGAATGGGTAAATCGTCATATATATAAATATGTTGTGTGTATGTGTGTTTTAACTCTTACTGTTCGAATGTATCATCTTCTGTAGGATGCTTTGCCTCCAAAGGAGATGGATCAAGCAGCAGAGCATTGCAAAATGGTAGATGTCGTGCTTTGTTTGGGAACAAGGTGATTGCAGGACTATATTATCACCGAAGAGTGCATGATAATTTTTCATCTGCATTATTATGTTTAGATACATGATATGTTATACACACACATGATGCTCTGTGAAAAGTTGTCTAGCCTCTTATTATTGGTAAAAAATTCTTTCATAATATGGAACTTTCTTCACATATCAGCAAGGTATCTGTCTGTCGTTTCATACCCTTTAAAAATGGGGTTTTGAATCTGATATAAAAAAACTAGGATATTTCACTGTATTTTAGTGACCAAAGACACTTGCCTTGCAGTTGCAGGTACCCATGGGAAAATAAGAACTAGCCTTTCAGTTTCTTCTTGTTAGATATCAGTAGATACAAATTTCTCTATTTGCATCTCCATACTGAGCTTATGTAGATGAATTGGCTGCAAATTATTAAGTTTGATGCTTCTTAGCATTTATATTTAGTCCTGAGATTTTATCGATTGATTTGTTTCCAATATTTCTGCATTATCCATCAATTATTGTAGATATGATGCTTATGTTTAGGTAAATAATGGTGAAACATTCGTCTTTAAGCCCACACAACCTTTACTAGTTGTTGTGTTTATGATCTTAGCCTTGCAGAGAACATAAAAATTTGTTGGTGGCCAAACAAAAGATTACAGAACATGGGATCACTCAAAGATACATGAAGATGAGAACTCTATCAGAGGTTGTGGCAGCAGCATGCTCTAACCTTCATAAAATATTATGACAACGTGGTGCATCTGCTGCTCAACTTTCCATGCATACTACAGTTAACAACCAGCAAATCACACTTGATCAGAAGCAGGGAGATATAGCAGAAGACAATCAACAACCTTTGGTAGATAAAGTTGTTGATACTGTTAAACACTTGAATAGATATGATGTAAATAGCATAATGGAGAGTAGCACTCTGCCGATAGGTGGAGCAGCCAAGCGTTTGAAAGAAGCAGAGCAGATGGAAACAAGCCTTGAGGGAAGGAGGACAGATGACGATACATAGTAGCTATGGATGGGTAGAGATCCATCACGATCATCATGGGTAGAGATCCCATCACGATCATCTACAGATACTGAAGATGAGTATGGAGGATGGCTCTGTCAGAAGATCGTGTAAGTCTTGGGATTGTTACTTGTGTAAATAATGTGTTTGAGGATGTCAGAAATGGGTGAGTTACATTGTCCATGTATTTGATAGATTTTGTGACTCAATGTAATACATTACTTATTAATTACATTATTGTGCCTCGCTGTTCATGGAAATGTTCAAGTGTTTAACACATTTAGGTTTTTATTTTCTAGAAATAAAACTTATAAGATGTTATAAAAAGTCATTTGATAGCACTTGATGAGTGCTATAGAAAAAAAAGGGCCTTGAGAAACGCTATAGAAATTAATACAATAACATTTGTTAAATGTTACGTGATGGAAGACAATAGCGTTTCTGAAACGCTATTGGTAACTATACAATAGTGTTTTTAAAAAGCTATAAATACTGTTACTATAGCGTTTCAGAAATGCTATAAATAGTTAGAGCGATTCTATGTGTCGAGGGAAAGGGCGAGGAAACCAGCGAGGTAAACGAGGTGGCGGGGGGTGAACCGTTCACCCCCCTCGAGATGCGCGCGCAGAACACATCTCGAGGGGGGTGAACGGTTCACCCCCCGCCACCTCGTTTACCTCGCTGGTTTCCTCGCTCTTTCCCTCGACATTTAGAATTTCGCAAATAGTTAACTTACAATAGCGTTTTTAAAACACTATAATATACTTTAGCGTTTTAGAAATGCTATAAATATTGTTATTATAGCGTTTCAGAAATGCTATAAATAGTCAACTTACAATAGCGTTTATAATAAACTTACTATAACGTTTCAGAAACGCTATAATAGTCAACTTACAATAGCGTTTAGACTCTGTATTTATTATAGCTCCGACAGACACAACGTATTCTAAAACGCTATGGTATCCTATCATAGCGTTTTTGAAACACTATTAATGAACATTTTTCTTGTAGTGCTTTCTATGACTAGTTAGACCACTCCACCGACCGGTCACCCAATCCGATGTCTCAGTCACCGACCGGGCGGAAACCCCAAAAATTCAAACCCAAGCGGTTGCCCCTGCCCCTGTTCCACCCTTAGAAGACCCCCTTTCCCACCTCGCACCTCCACTCGTGCCACCCGTAAACCGTCTTATCTTCAACAGTATCATCTTGATGCTCGATTGCCTTCCCGATCGTTTCACTCATCTGTTTCGAATGTTGGGCCTTCTACAGGTATTGTTTACCCCCTTTCTGATTTTCTTTCCTATGACCATTTATCCACCTCTCACAAGGCTTACACCACTTCCCTTTCTTTAATCAAATAACCCACCAGTTTTATGCAGGATCCAAAGTGACGTCAAGCCATGAGAAGTGAGATTGATGCTTTAAAAATCAATTATACTTGGACTTTGCAACCTCTTTCTCCTGGCAAGCATCCGGTTGGTTGTAAATGGGTCTATAAGATCAAGCTTAATCCAGATGGTAGCGTTGAGCGCTACAAAGCCCGTCTTGTGGCTAAAGGATACAGTCAAGTTGAATGTATTGATTACGAAAAGACATTTGTTGATGTTGCTAAATTGACTATTGTTCGTATTCTCTTTGCTCTTGCAACCACACAGGGTTGGCATTTATGTCAACTTGATGTCAACAATGCTTTTCTTTATGGTGATATTTATGAGGATGTGTACACGAGTCTTCCTCCTGGATTCGATCGAAAGGGGGAGATTCGAGTATCTAAGTTGAATAAGTCCTTATATGGTCTCAAGCAAGCCTCGAGACTATGGTTCCTTAAGTTATCCTCCGCTCTCATATCAGCCGGCTACAATCAGTCTAAGGCTAATTACTCATTATTCGTCCGAACCAAAGGTAACAATTTTACTGCAATTCTCGTATATGTTGATGATGTAATATCGGCAGGTAATGATCTCCAATACATTGAAGAAACAAAGAAATTTCTGGCTGCAAAGTTCAAGCTCACAGATTTGGAAAAATTGAAATATTTCCTTGGCATTGAAGTCACAAGGTCTTCCAAAGGGATTGTTTTATTTCAACGAAAATATGCACTTAAAATATTGGAGGACACATGGTATCTTGGAGCAAAGCCTTCATGTTATTCTATGGATCAAAACTTGGTACTCACACAGGATGATGGAGATTTACTATCAAATCGCGCAACATACCGCAGACTTGTTGGAAGGTTGATATATTTAATGATTACGAGACTAGATTTGGTTTATTCAGTACATGTCCTAAGTTAATTTATGGACAAGCCCAGAATACCACATTTGGATGCTGCACACAAGGTCTTGAGGTATATCAAGGCTTCACCAGGACAAAGTATTTTAATCTTCCACCAGCTCATTACAGTTGAAAGCTTATTGTGATGCAGATTGGGCTAGATGTAGAGATACTAGGAGATCCATTACAGGTTATATTGTCATGCTTGGTGATTCATTAATTTCTTGGAAAACTAAGAAACAAACTACAGTGGCAAGATCTACAACTGAAGCAGAATATAGGGCCATGGCTTCTACATGTTGTGAGTTAACATGGTTGAGGTACATTCTTAATGATTTGTACATTAATCATCCTCAGGCAGCTCTCTTGTTTTGTGACAATAAGGCTGCACTCCATATTGCATCTAATCTGGTTTTTCATGAGCAAACAAAGCATATAGAGATTGATTGTCATTTGATTAGAGAAAAGATATAAGAGGGTACTATTCAGACTAACTATGTTGGAACACTACATCAACGGGCAGATTTGTTCACTAAAGCTTTGAACACTTATCAATTTGATAATCTTCTTAGCAAGTTAAGTATTACAAATATATACTCCACCTTGAGGGGGAGTGTTATAAAATAGAAGTCTACCTATGTTATAGAATAAAAAAATGTTACAAAATAAGATATGTTAGGAAAGTCGAAATAGAATAGAAGTCTTAGGTTTACTATCCCAACAAGGTTAGGTCAGAATTAGCTTTATAAATAAGTTTGTATTCAAACAATGATATTACAATACAATAATATTTCAATACAATTCTTTATAGATTAATGGATTCTACAGGACAATCAAAATACCTCAAATGCATATACATCATGGAAACAGAGGATTCCATTGAACACATTCATTTTAACTCTTAGAAATCACTAAGAATCAACAGCCATTGCTTATTCGCTTTCATCGTCTTCCTCATCACCAAAACTAAAAACTGAAGCATCTGCCGCAATTGCCTTGATATCTCTTGCTGCAGAGTCCAACTTTGGCACTCTGAGGTCAGACGGCGGTGAACCGCTACCATCAGTTTTTGTTCTTTCGCAAGGATTTGTGACCTTCTGTTAGTTGGTAAACTCTGTTCAGTACCATGTGTTGCAACCTTCGTTTCTTGTGTGACACTGGTTTTGGAATCTATGGGACTACTATTTGCAGCTCTTGGACTAAAAGTTGCCTGAGCTTGCCTTCTCTTTGTAGACCCTTTCTCTTCAGAATCACTGTCTGAAAACACATACATTAAAGAGTTCTGGCAAAAGGTTTCGTTTCATGTATGTTAGACTGAAGGTCGTATATCCATGGATGTTTTTTACAGATTCAAATGAATCACTTAGCAAGAACTAACAGTTGGTGGGTGCTAGTGATGAGCAATGGTGCAACTTCCACCTTGTTACTAAGAGGACTCTGGTCTGGCTGTTAATAGCTTATGTTTCCGTTGAGTGCCAAGAAACCCTGGATGCAAATCCACTCATTGAATCGTGAAACACATTTCACCTTTTGACAGAGCTCCGTCTAATACTTTAGTGGCGGTAAAAGGTTTCAATCTGCAATTTTTTAATCTGCCTCTGTTAGCAGGGAGTTGGATCACTACACCATATTGGCATTTTTGTAACACCCTCCAAAACAGTATCACTTTTGAAGTGTAACAATTCACCTAACAACTTTACACATTTTCACAAACAAAATGATACAATAATAGTATCACCATGAAGAGTATCATTATAAAAGTGATACTATTCATGGTGATCCAACTTATCGTATCATTTTTTTTTTGTTACTGTTTTCATTTTTTTGACTAAATTTAGTTTTGATTTGAAATTGTTTGGTGAATTGTAACATCTAAAAAGTGATACTGTTTTGAAAGATGTTACAAAAGTGCAAATTTGGTGTAGTGGATGTAAAATGCTTTCTGGATGGATAACCCCACATGCCATGGTAGATGACATTCAGAGGGATGAAGCAGGCTTGCGTTAAGCAGCTATAATAGCCAAACTAAAAGTAGACCATATTACAAGAACCGAAATTGCTTAAGAAAATCTAGCTGTAAATGTTGAAATTAACAGTCATAAGTGCATCTAAAACACACAAGTTGCAGTCTTGGTGCGGACAGATTCCTGATGAGTGTTGTATAGCAATTTTTTATCTGTATTGATGGACTGATGTATGTATGAAACATCAGCTTTGTTGTATGTAGATTATTATGCAAAATGTAAGGAATGCTTTACAGAATTTGACTTCCCATCCTATGTACTTTTAATCCCTTCATTGTCAAATTTACTCATCTTGTTATGGATACCATACAGCAAGGATGTTATGGGTTAATCCCAAACACCATTAGTTTTGTTTGGTATCAAGAAAATAAACTCTTGTAAAAAGAGAGAAAATGGCAGAATTCAAGGATGAAGATTTAACTTCACATTTTCTCCCAAAATTGTTAGTTGAAAAAAAAAACATTCTTCTTCAACCTCAGTATTTCCCCTTGTTTCCTTTTGATTGTATATATATATTTTTTCTATATAAGGAGTGTGAAATTTGTCGACACCATTGCATGATATATGAAGCAAAAAATGTAAGCTCGAATTTAGCACTGTAGATAATGATGAAACTGAAAGTAATGGCGCCACTCAACATGAGATCAAATTGTTGCCTACAAATAGCATACAAAACCTAGATAAGGTACATGTCAACCAAGAATTTATCTAGGTACTTGCAGTCGAACATGGACCTGAATGTCAGTTTGCTGGTGGTGATTGTCGTGTTGGATTGGTTTTGATTGTTCATTTGATTTTCTTCTTGTTTTGGACAGGTCTCCATTCCCATTGCTGTCACTGGTGTGCTTCAATCAGTAAGGCGGGGGATAAGTTCCTGGGTAAGGTCCTGCAAGAATGTAATACAGAATCAATAGACATCCACGAAGATGAAACACTCTGTACAACGAGTGGAACATAATTTACCAGGCAGGTAGTACGGCGACGCTTGCTGGGGAGGCGGGTAAGGTTGTGGAGGGTAGGGTGCAGGTGGATATGCTTGTGGAGGATAGACAGATGCATTGGGTCGGTAAGGAGAAGGATATGCCAATGGTGGATAGGGATTAGGTGGGTCCACATACGGATACAGTGATGAACTAGGGTAGGCTGAAGGTGGAGGATATGACGATGCTGCAGATGCTGGAGGTACAGCATATATATGTATTTGAGGTGGAGCTCCACAAGGAGGTGCCGAGGGTGCTACACTAGCCTGCATTTGTCAACAATTCAAGAATTATATATCTAGTTCTTACATTTCATGTGTGTGATTGCACGATCTCTTCAGAGCAAGTCCATTAGTTTGTACAAACATTTTCAAATCTATATTTGAAATCGTAAAACATTATTGAGATGTTTGTTTAACTCCTTTCCAAGTGGCTATTATCATCTTCAGCTTTTCCAAAATTGAAAGCTACAGCTTTGCCAATTTTTCCACCTCCATGGTTTTTTTAGTTTGAATTAAACTTTGTCCGAATTCATTTTGCTTTCTTAAATACAAATTTGACAATGACAAACTCCTGGACTTGTTCATATACCATTAAAAACAAAAGGTACTTACTTTAGCATCTGCATAATGCATTATAAGGCAAACTTCACCCGAGAATCTGCAAATTAAATAACAAAGTAATTTCAGACATTCAAGGATCTCGATTGATCAAACCTTATCTAAATTTTTTGTTCTTGATTTCCTTACCTGCCATTTTTAGACTGAATTGCCCATGGGGTGTCATCAAAACCTTGAGAAATTACCTTTTGAAGATGAATCCTAGGAACACAAGAACCAACTTATCAACTTCAAATTGAAACCTAAAGAAGAAAACCTCAAAAGGGTCTCTAAGTGAATCTATTGTGGTTCATTAAACAAGATCAAAAACTTACTTCCCACTGCCAATTAAGTCATCATAGGTTAAAGTATTGCTGTTCCATACAAAAACATTAAGCTCTCTGAGACCTTCAATGAGGGGGAACACAAACTTTTCTTGAAAGAGAGGATTTTTACCACCAT
Source organism: Berberis thunbergii (assembly GCA_003290165.1). Taxonomy (NCBI): domain Eukaryota; kingdom Viridiplantae; phylum Streptophyta; class Magnoliopsida; order Ranunculales; family Berberidaceae; genus Berberis; species Berberis thunbergii. The sequence goes on from QNQO01001025.1 coordinate 161,909, forward strand.
CTAACAAAAAAAAATCAAAAAACAACAACAACAACAAAAGGGTCATTGAATTGAAGTAATTTAAAGAAAACCCATATTCACAAAAATTGAAGAACATAAATTCGAAATCTGAGATTTCACCTGTATGTGTTCTTGTACGGAACTTAGTGCTTCCATATTCAAGACAAACATATGGGTCTTGCCTCGATATCCATTCTGTATTTTTCAATTTGTTGCATCCAACAACTACAACAACAAACTCAGAACAAAAATTTCATAAAGATTCAATTTTTAACATGTTAACGTCATGATCTTAAGAAGAGAATCACAGTAGAAAAACAAAAGTGAAGTAGTCAGTCAGTCTGGCGCGAAATTAGATCGCCAAAGTTCACATATTCAAGTCAAGGGTATTTTAGTCTTTACCTTAGCATTAGTTAGTTGCAATCAGTGGTGTTATTTCAATTGTTCGTTAAATTACAATTCAGAGTGGTATTTTACTATTCATTGCTCACTCGAACAAACTCAAATTGAAAGGTTTAGAGATAAAAGATGGTTATGATTGAAAGTTGGGAAATGTATTGAATTTGAGGATTGAGATTCATTTTCTATGATGACATATTTGTAAATATAAAATATGTAGAAAGACAAAAATAATGAAATTCAAAAGATTGTAGAATGTACATGTGGCGGATTTTATTTTCTTTATAGCAAAATGGAAATTATCATAACTATTTACATCATTGTCGGATTTTGATAAACTTAATATCGTTGAAATAAAATTATGTGAAGTGCCAACGACACGGGACATACTCTAGTATTAAGAACAGAACATAACAGAGAAGATATGTTGTATTTGCAGAAAAGCTTTTAGGGAAAAGATTAAGAGGTACCTTTTATCTCAAGAAGGTGGCCTTGAATTCCAGACATTAAAAGAGATGATGATATGCACTATGGTAATGCATTGTCTTGAAAAAAAGTGGAGACCTTTTATAAAAAAATATTTGAATTTTCGCAGAAGTTAGGGCGTAGAATTGTATGAGAGGAGAAAACAGTGGAAGAAGATTGGAACTTTACACGACCTTTACGATTGGGACTAGAAGCTAAGTCTTGGACAAGTATTAATGAATGGTTACGAGTCATTTTGTTTTTAGATCACTTGACGCAACATGGGCCATATGATTTGCACTTTTAATGTAATTTCAGAAATGATTTGTAGTTATAATTAATCATAGTTTTAAAGATAATGAACCCAAAATAATTTGAAAATGTGCGAGACTTGTCTCTAATACAACCTTTGGAAGGGATGGTACTGTAGTTTGTAGGAATGGTAGTTGGCATTGCAAGTGATCGTTGGGTTTGTTTTACGGGGTTGGACCAGGAAGCAATGTTGGTCCACCCTGCATTGATGGTTTGGTCACAAGTGCGAAACATTCACTCCGCGTTTTTGTGGAAATCGATCAGTCACCCTCATTTTACACCACTTCAACGATTCAGAAAGGGCTACAAAGAAACTTTCTTTTCGAATTGGTTGGATGGTCATGATCCTGATCGCTTTCCACTTTGACAAATCAACTTTGTGCTACTTGGCTCGGTCGCCATTGTAGGCTTAATTAGCCTGATTCAGTCATCCTGACAACGAACCTCAAATTATGCGTTCAGTCTAATATCGGTTATGCGCTTGTTTGAATAAACGGGTGAAGGATAAATGAGGAAAAAAAACTTTATCAACCTTTTCAGATTAATGGATTCTTCAGTACAGCCAAAATAGCTCAAATGCATATACATGGAAACAGAGGATTCCATTGAACACATTCATTTTAACTCTTACAAATTACTGAGAATCAACAACCATTGCTTAATCGCTTTCATCGTCTTCTTCATCACCAAAACTAAAAACTGAAGCATCTGCCGCGATTGCCTTGATATCACTTGCTGCAGAGTCCAACTTTGGCACTCTGAGGTCAGATGGCGGTGAACTGTTACTATCAGTTTTTTGTTCTTTCGCAAGGATTTGTGACGTACTGTTGGTTGGTAAACTATGTTCAGTACCATGTGTTGCAACCTTCGTTTCTTGTGTGACACTGGTTTTGGAATCTATGGGACTACTAGTTGCAGCTCTTGGACTTAAAGTTGCCTGAGCTTGCCTTCTCTTTGTAGACCCTTTCTCTTCGGAATCACTGTCTGAAAACACATCGTCTTCGTCTGCAGAGCCTTTGTTATTATTTTTGGAAGTTGGACCATTGCCGGAGGCAGGTCCAGTGCTTGAATTCCCACCTGATTCCTTGCTGGTTGTTTCAGTTGTGGAATTTGTTGGCATGGTACCGTCGTAGTCTACTATTACAACTTCTACCTGGAATCCTGGAGAAGGCAATCTCTGCGAAGCAAGTCCACAAATGTAGTAAAACCACTGCTGAAAGCTTACAAAATTTATTCATACATGGATAAATAAAATAGAAGCTCGAGGAGAAAATATCTATCACTCAAGTTGTGTCCAAAAATAACTTCTTTTACTTCACTTAGAGCTGCTACCGTGATTAATTGTATTGTACCTTGTCAAACCCATCAAGATCAGAGGTGCCTAACAATTTTCTGTTCTCCATCATTGATGTATTTAGCCAACTGAAAAAGAGAAAATGAGACATATAAAAAAACTATGAAAATAAGTCCCATAACAAGGGGGGATACAAGTAATCAAGCAAATTAGGAACTTATCTTTTCTGGCAATTACTCAACAAAAACAAAGTAATAACAACATTCTTCTGATAATCATTATTGCTTCAGTAAAGGATGTGTATGGAGTTGAATATAATCCTCATTGTCATCAAAATATATCACTGTCTTCAATTTAAGTGGAAAACTTTTCCCTCAATCTAGCACTTCTCTATTTTTGGTTGTTTTCCTCTAGGATTTTTTCTTTAAAAAATAAACACGGGATAAATAAATTTTGTTTACAAAGGGCATGTAACTATACTTTGTATCCTGTTGAATATATGTGGAGCTTTGAACTGTGATATAATCAACTCTTATTGGAAGGTCTTATAAAGCAGAATTTGTAACTGATGTCTGCAGGGATCGAAGTATCATCCTCACACAGATAATCTTGAAAATGGATTCAGATGATCAAAACGAGGAAACTGAGAAAGGACAGGTAATATACCAGTAGAAATCTCCTTGACGATCATGAAAATGGATTTTGAAGTCACCAATCAATTCGGTCAGACCAGGTTCTCCTGGCAAAGCAAAGACTAAAAACCCTTTCTTCCGTGCATTGATCCAGAAGTCCTCTGGCTGCAAAATAAATGATGTAAAAAATGGTGAAAGAACCCAATTGCTGTCAATAAAATATTTGAATTGTTAGATGGAGACGAGGCAGCCACATTTTGCTCAATGTTCTCAACACTAGAGGATGCAGACTTCGATTCTTCACATTTTGCATTTTTCTCAGAATTGGACCTAAAATCCTTTGATCCAGCATAATTTTGCCAAAACCCGTCAAAAAAATCCCTGGGTCTAACATCTAATCCCCACTTTCACCACATAAAGTGTACCAGGAAACTGCATGTTTCTGTCTTTCCTTTGAGACAATCGACATGCTAGACACTTTATGTGGGGATTTGAAGAACCAAGCTTTCCAATGTGTCAGAAGTCAGAGTTTTCTGATTTTAGAAATATGGTGGGTAATATATATATTTGTGACAAATTATTATCAATGAAAATTGACTGCCATACCTGACAGTTAGATGAAATAAATACATAAATAATTAAAACTGCAAATGCAAAATTTCACAAAAAGCAGTCAAGCAATGAGAGTCTTAAATATGTATATTGATCATAAATAAACATGACAAAGCAAATGTAGTCAGAAAATTCACCATTAGACTCTTGGTTTTTGAGTGTTTTTGTGTAGAAAATAGAACTCCTGTATAAAGAAAGACATCATAATCAATATCAAAAGCAATAGACATAAATATGAGAACAAAGCAAACTGTAGTATATGCACCATAGCAATCAAAGATGAACTAAGGTCATACCAATTGTTGCGAATGAGAATTCAATAGAAGAAACAATGTTTCAAATGGGATGAGGCAAGCATAGAAACTTAATAACCATAAAAAATAAACATTATTTTATAATATACTTTCAACAAAATACTACAAGATATATTTTATGTAGAGCATCCTTGATCATTTGGAAGAACTTAATCGAAAAGAATTTTATGAGTATGGCACACTTGTTATGAAATGGTTCCACATATCTAGCATACAACAAGTCACAATCGTGTATCATAGTTGAGGTATATGTGTCATAAAGAATCCACCTCTCAAATTATGAGGATGCCCTAACATTTTGAGAACAATCATGCAAATTCTGATTGTTCCGAACATTAATTAACCAAAACTTTATCTTCTCAGTTCCGATTCATGCAAATTCTGACTCTGTTATCATGACAAATAGATATAGGAAAGGTAATCACAGCTGGCTTTGAAATTTTGACAATGATTTGGATGTTTTGCAGAAGAATCTAACAGACGAATATATATACATGAGAAGATCCCTGTAAATATCTTAAAAGAAAAAAAATGTAAAAAATGGCCAACAAAGCATAATAGATTGACCAAAACCAATTTAAATTGCTTTTTATAGCCAATATATCATCAGCTTTTGAACCCTGAAAAGGTAGGGCTAAGAATGAAACGTTATCAAGAGAGGAAGTTTAAATCAAAACACAATAACTTAAATGTATAAATGACAGTCATTAGTGTTATGTTTCACTCATCCAAGTCAAGGTACACAGATGTCTATTGTATTTTTAGTATTCATTGGCAATCCAACAGATAAACATATATGCTGTGTGATCAGTGATGTAAGCTATTGCTGTGCAGGTCTGAATATGTTGAAGCAACAACGCTGAATTTCATTTTTCATGCATGATGGTGATTAATTAAATAAAATGGTATTTTAATCAATTCTTGATCGATTTTCTTGCATGCCTAGAACATATATTGCCTGAAAAAACAAGGGATCATTAAGCATTCAACAAATAAGGGGAAAAGGCAGCATCTGTGAGACAATACCTTTGTGATTAGATATGGTAATGGAAGGCCTAATCCAAAAAGGGCATTTGTGAAGCCGAAATCCCCGAAGCATGCATCTACAAGATGTAATATTACCAACTATGAGCAGAACCCATCACTGTAATATTAAAGACATTAATAACGAGCAACACAATCCTGAAGAATTAGCACACCTTATTCTCCTATCACATCATTATTCTTTGATCCATATATTGTTACTTCTTCTCAAAAGTAAAATAAAACTATACCTGCGCATATGCGGAACTTCGCCATTGTAGTGATTTATGACGCAATCGAAATATTTGACATACCTCTGAAAAAGAAAGAAAAATAAAATACTCATCAAACATATCGAAATTATCCTTTTGATGATATTTTCAGTGCTTAGTAGAAATAAACTGACAATCTGACTAGGAAGAACTAGCCCCTTCCCATCCAAACATCTTTTCTCATTGTAGTGGTCAATTGCTTCTTCGGCTGTCTGGGAAAACTGCAGAGATTAAAATATAGTAAATTACAAATGTGAACAAAATCAATTACATCATTTAAGAGGATTATCACAAGTCACAACATCTTCATGGTGTGGTTAATAACTATCTATCTAACCTTCGTATAGAGAAGAAGGCTAGAAATCATTAACCCCGTTCTTGCCATGCCAGCCTTGCAATGAACTACAACAACATTCTCATCGTTCTCCTTCAACCATGAGGATGCACTTTGACAAAATGATAATATGAGTTGGATTGGTGGGCAGTTATGGTCATCAAATGGAAATGAGGCAACCTTGAAAGAGCAAAGACACATCCATTATGAGAAAATAATATATCAGCCGATAGAGCAGCTCCTAACAAATTAAATTCTAGCACTTCTTACATCCAAAGTCGATGCATAACTGCCAAAGATGTCTTAATCCAGGAATAATCAGTATTAAAAATAAATGGGAATCCAATCTAATGACTACCGATAGCTATCAAATCTCAGGAAAACAATAATCAACTAGCAGTTCTGCCATGCAGATGTCAATTGTCAAAGACTCTCCAATCTATCATACCAAGCAAAACACCCTCAACTGAACACCATGAGAATAAGTCAACATATAAAGAGAGAAAACACACCTTCCCTTTAAATAGTGATGCATCATACAGCCTCTCCGAGCATATATTGTATACTTTGTATTTCCCCTACATTCGGAAGGTGGCTCAGCATTAGGCATTTGTCAATAGCAAGTCACAATGCATGGAAGTCCTGATGGCATTGTAACAAGTACCATGACAGTCACATTATCAACGAAGTTGCATATAACGATATAATACTGTTAACATAACCCTGCAGAGCTTTGGGGAGCACACATATCTTCTTAGATGAGCAGTATACCACAACAAATACTATGTTCATTGAGGAGATCATACAAAGAAGCACTAACTTGCTAATAAGAAAACCCTAGAGGACATGTTGAGGAGCTACAATGATAGCCCCCAAAAAGGAGCGATATATTGCTCAAAGCATGCTATACTGCACCTAAATTATGCATGTTATCCTTCAGGAGAAATGAATAAGTAATCATTCTTACCTTGTGTTTGGTTTCAAAAAAGTCGATTACTTCTTCCATATGATTTCTGTAGAATCCCTGCATAACATTTTTTGAAAGTTTAAAGATAGTCACATAAGTTGAAATTCATCTCTTCCGCATTGATGTAAAGCTATTTTAAAGGCTTACTTCAATATATCCAAAAAATCCCGAGCTCATATCACCAGCAGGAAACCCCATGGCAATTATGTTATCAGTTATATAAGTCAAATCCAAATCAAATCCCCCTTCCTGCAAAAATGATACAGCCCATGGTCATAAAGTGCTTTATGTTTATACGATAAGATAGCAGACACGCAGAGATTGGATTTGATCATTGAATCTGAATATTGATGTAAAGCTATGTCGTCAGGAGCGCCGTCAAGGCACTGTTTTTTCCAAAATGCGCCCCGCCTCGGGTTTTCCTCGCCACAAAATGTTTTTAGTGCCACGGTGCTCCGCCTCGCATGGGGAGCTAGGTGCTTGGGGTGCTTGAGGCACCAATATCACTTTAAAATGTTAAATAATTTAAGTTGGCTTAAAATGTTAATTAGTTTATTTAATAACGAAGTCAGTAATCAAATGAGATTTAGCCATTTACGGGATGGTGGAGATGGAATTGATGAAATAATGAAATTAATTAGTGGAATATTAAGGATATTTTACTTTTTCGAGGGATGGAGTTATGACATATCGCTTTGTTAAGTTTTAGTTTTAGTTATTTGACTTCTTGGTATGAATCTAATTTGGTCTATGTTAAATTTTTTTGATTGAACCCTTACCTAGGGCTGAAAACCGAACCGACTTAGGTCGGTTTTAAAATTTTCAAACCGAAACCGAACCGACCGACTATTTTAAATATATTGTATTATTTATATATAAAATATATATTATTTATTATATATATTCGGTCGGTTCAGTTTGGTCGGTTAAAATCACATAGAAACCGAAAACCGAACCGACCACTTTGGTTTTGAATTTTTTAAAACCGAAACCGATCCGAACCAAATTTAAACCGAACCAATCGGTTAATCGGTTTTTTGTTCAGCCCTACCCTTACTAATAGAGTAGCTATTTTGGATATGTTGGGTTTGAGATTTATGATATTAATTATGTACTACTTAGGGGTTATGGCATGTGACAAGACATCAATCAGTCACTCGATCACAGTTGTACACGTGGCATGGGCTAACCCTAACACATGAAAGACTCCAGCGCAGTCCCAAGCAAACTCATTCATAAACTGTCGTTCAGCCGGTATGTCAGGTGCTTCGGCGCAAGACACGTCAACCCAAGAGGCACGAGTCTTGGGGTTTGGCTCAGGACAATAAGGCTCGAAATGCAGACCTCAGAGCTATCACCGGCCCGAGATTCACTCGCACAAAATCAACTCTTAGCCCAATCAAGCAGTGGGTCCTAAACAGAGCCAAGTCCCGAAGAGACTCAGTCATGCAAATGTAAGATCTTATGCAAGATCCCCTCCCTCCATCACACCCTGGATCACAGGGGCAATTGGTGAAGTAACACTCGCTAAGAGATGGTGAAAGGAAGAAGAAAGGTACTTTACATACAGTCTTCATTCTTTCTTGCATCGATATCTGACTTAAGCCTTCGGCCACCACAACGGTAGTCCCTGACTTAACCGTTGCTCATTTTTGCAGGTTTGAGATCATCGGGATCAATGAGGATAGATTTGAATACATCAGCATGCATTATTTATTATACTCGCATGTTTGTTGACTTGTTTATGATATCTTGTTGATGTTTATATTGAAGGAGGAGTTAGAATGAAATAAAAACTTAAAAACCTCTAAGAAAATGTAAAAACCACTAGAATTATGACAAATGAGAATTTTTTTTTTCTTTAGCGTGATTTTTGTTGTCCAGGGCATCCCTGAGGCGCTCTCTGAGGTGCCACCAAGGCGTTCGAGGTGCTAGGAGACCCCCTTAGCGCCTCACTGTGCTCCGCGCCCCTGAAAACGTAGATGTAAAGTCCTTATTGGATATGACCCATGACGCTCCAAAACCAGTCCAATAAGTGTTATCAGATAGGATACTAATCGGTCTGCAAGGTCCATTCACCAAATATTGCACCAAATATTCTACAAATGACATCTAGACAGTAATGAATTTTATTGAAAAAAAAAATCATTTCCACCTAAACTAGTCGTACCTGGAATTTTATAGTCATGAAAGATCATAGGATGAAGACCTATGATCCCAGACATTTGACTACTGATCCAGGCTACGTAGAATCCTTAGTTCTATCACGAATTTCAATCAGGGCCTAGATTTGAGTCTAAATTGGGACTTTGAGTTGAAAATTTCTTAGAGAATACATCAGTGGGTACAAAAGAAGATATACTTGGGGGTTTAGTGGCTGGAAAGTAGGAAGAGAACTGGTATGGCTTTTATTTAATGGACTCTCGATTCTCATTACAGCCAAGGTACCTGATGATGAATATATTAAGTTTGGAATTATTCATTTAAATTGTCCTCGGTATTTGATGCTTCTGCAGAAATATTGGGTAGGGAACAGGTAGATAAAAATCTATAAGATGAGATTGTTACTATATTCCCTAAGACTATGTAACAACGATATGGCTACATTATTAGTATCCCACATGGGATACTAAGTAGGTCGGCCGAGATACGAGATACGCTAGGGACATGCTTGTAAATTTTAGTATTATTTAATTTTTCAGCAATAATTTTGAATTAGTAGTCATTCATTCACTTGTAGGTTAATATTGCTACTCATGTGCTGCTAACTACCATAATATGCTAGTAATATTAGTATAGAATTGAAACTTTCAAGAAAAAGTTGATAATCTAAGCATCCAATGTCTGATGAGAGAATCCAATAGTGCCGACATGCTTTTTTTTGTTACATAGCCCTTAGATGGAAAAGAGGTTTCATGATTTCAAAAGAAAGTTGATTGAGCTGATCCGGTAAAAGAAGACTCAAATACAATTCATTTAATTATTATACAAATAACTGAAGCAAAAGTTTATTGTGTACAGTCCACATGGAGAAATAAATGTGAAGCAACAATCAATTTTCTTGTACCTTGATCCAACTAAAACAAAATCCAACCCGACTAAAAGGTAAACCTAGATCCTTAAATCCGACCCCTTATGCTAAAAAAAAATATCAATAAATAAACAACATAAACCAACAGCAAAGTAACATTAGAAAGCTACCTGATACCTTCGCTTGTTTTGAGATACAATATGTCGAGCCTTGACCTGTACAGCCTTCACTGCGCTCATAGATGAGTCAACCAACCCTTTTCTAAATGATCCCATAAGACCGGTTTCTGAAGTTGTAGAGTTGTTCTCAGCAGTCAAAGTCTTAGAGTTGTTCTCAACAATTTCATCTGGCTTAGAAGCTTTTGTAGGCAACCGCAATCCAAACCCATTAGTAAAGCGTGCGAAGTTCAACATCCCATCATTTCCACCCTGTGGGTCCTTTTGTGCTGCTGTCAAGGGCTGTGTAATTTTAAGATTTTTAGCCCAAGAAGATATGCCAGAGGGAGATAATATTGATGGTTTCTCATGAGCATCTTTATCTTGTGCAGAAACCATAGATGGTTTATCGTGAGCATCTCTATCTTGTCCAGAAACAGTAGAACTTTGACCATCAGGGCCTTTAACAGGAGATGATGCTGACGATGAGGAAGTTGCTGATTCTGAATCCATTTCGTACCCAACTAGCAGACTTCAAAACACACAAAATTAGAGGTCATACTACACAGGATCTAGTGAAACACAATGTCAATGCCAGATGTGAAGCTGCCCAAAAAATCATAAAGGTAACAAGTATGTAAAGGAAAAAAATGATGTTTCAAAACTGACCTAATTGCAGGATTGGATAACAATTTAATTGCACAAATATTCTACAATGCTGATCCATATTTAGAATAATTTAAGAAGTGATGAAACTTAGGCCAAAGTGCAATGTGCTGCATGTAAAGGACTAGAAGGACAATTAAGTTTGTAGATGTGTACTGCCTTAAAGGTACTACACTATTGATCAACAGAATTAAATATCACTGATTCACTGTAGCCATTTCATCGAGTGAACATCAATGATCTTAGCATACAATGCATGTGTGTTTTTGCGGCATGAATGATCGAGACAGGCATACAAACAATCTGATTGAACTCTAACTTTACATACAATTACAGCTATTACACAGCATAAAGACATCAAATCTCACAGCATTGTGTCAATGTAGAAATGCAGTATTACCCTCTCTCATGGTAGTGTATTCTGAAAGATGCAATCAAGCATCTAACCACGGTTTCACCTATGGTCCTCATTGTTGACTCTTATTGTTAATACAGACACCATATCTGAATGTACTAAACCCTAGCATATACTCAGTAGAGAAGACTGAATGATTGAATCTGCCTATATTAGTATCTATTTGGTAACTCCTTGTTAAAAGGATGATGTTTATAACGTGACCTGCTCCTACATGTCCTCTGAGCTCGAGTTTCTTTTGAGCCTATCAACCTACATATAACTTTTGGAAGCAAGACTGATGTGTGTATATGTTCATTAATTTGGATCAGTTTCACTTTGTGTAGACTACAAAAAATCTTTGAAAGAGAAAGTCAATTACTCTTGAAGACAAACTTGACCTTCAGAGATCATCCAACAATAAGGAAACTTTTCGAAATGCTCAACACTGATCGGCCGATCATAAGTTCCTGTACCAAAAAATAGGACTTCACTGTCTGATTAATGATGATCATTCCAAGCATTGAGCTCCAAAATCCAAACCCAATAAATAAGATAAATCATCATCATCCATACCACCAACATCCCCCAAGCTTGTCTCAACTCTCAATGCTAGTTGATGAGCTTTAAGGGCATAAATATTACATACATAATTTGATTTTTTTTCATTGAAAATCACCACTGGAAGAATGAAAAAGAAACGTAAGATATTCAAAATACAAATCTAGTAGTTGTCTGATATTTCCATATCATAAAAGTAGCATTTTTTTAGGTTGCCAAGATTAAGAATACGGGAATTACAAGCTCCTACTAAATCCAAAAAATTTGGCGCCCAAACACCCAAGAATCTTTTTCTCCTCATAATACCCAAATTATACATTTACCAATCAACCAGGGTCTCATGTCTCAATCATACATGTTCCACTTCTTAATTTTATCAATAAAATTGTATACAAACTCCTATCAAAATACTTAACATCAAATACGATACAATCCAAGAAACATATGAATTCGACAAAAAGCGTACTAAAGAACCTATCACACTCCAAATTCTTTCTTGCTGGGAATTCAAGATTATAAACATGTGAGCTAACTAAAAGGTCTCAAAGTTTGGGTATCGATTTACACCCATTATCAATCAATGTGGCTTTAAACCCATCTTCATTTCACCTTCTCCTCACTCCCCTATACTTTGCCACCCCGAATAAAATACATAAATCATATAAAAATCAAAACTTTACGATGCCCATTTTGTAGGTTTAAGTGATTCGAGTGGCTGGGTCAATTTTGAGAGATCTCATAAGCTAATCTTTGAATCTAATCAAATGGGCATTTCCAAGATCTGAGTAAACATGCATTGAGATTTAAACAAGCATACAACATTTGAGATGATTTAAAGAATGTACCAAGAAAACAGAAGATCCGAAAGAAAGTGTTCTTACCAAGATGGGAATTTGAGTCGATGGAGAAAGAACAAAGATATGATGAATTTGCCTGAGAATTCGTTTTGATTTGCAAAGAAGGGATGGAGATGTGCGAAATGCCGCTGATTTCGGGGATTGATTGTTTGCTTGGTCTCTTCTCGTTTCACTTCATCTCACAAAATAAAGTCAAAATTTTGTAATTTAAATTGGATAAATGACTTTCCTGAAATACGTTATTTAGATATCGTAATTAATATAATGACTAATATGTATCTATTTTTATATTTTTATGATCAATAATGATTATTTTATTAATTTAGATTAATTCATAAATTTATATAACATTTTTGCCCTTCCTCTGAGTAACCCTGCTCCATAGCAAGGTATGTTATATACTTGTTCAGCCCAGTCACCTTCATCTTCCTATCTATTCCTTCCCAAGGTGATTGAATGTAGAGCAACAAATCTAATGGCCCCTCTAGTTGAGTTTTCGATTTGCTCCTCTACATTTGAGTATAGTTCACTCTGGGATGGGATGGGAATCACTCATACACGAAGGAAACGAATGTATCTTTACACAAGATTGCTCCTTTTATGCCTAATTATTTTCAAGTTTTTTATTTTTATTTTTATTATCCTCTCAGTTCATTATTTTTATGTTGGCTCCTTATTTTGGTGGTATGAACAACAAGACTTTTAGATCTGAACAGAACATGTGTTGTTAATGGTAAAGTTTGCAACTAATACATATAGGGGTGGGCAAACGGGTCGAGGATCCGCGGATTTAAACCGGACCGGACCATTTTGCTCTAAACGGTCCGGATTTTAATTTTGTATTTTTAGAAACGGTTCGGATCGGTTCGGATCCGTTATAAAACGGTCCGGTCCCGGTTTCTATTTTAAAAAAACAAACGGTCCGGGTTGGACCCGTCCGGACCGTTTCAAATTGCATTTAGTATAAAAACCAAAAAACCCTAAACCTAAACCAAAAATCCCTAAAGCTAAACTCTCCTCCTCTCCTCTCTTCTCTCTGTCTCTCCCTCTCTTTGTCTCTGTATCGAGAAGGGGAAGGAGATCTCCCTCTCCTCTCTCTATCTCTGTCTCGAGAAGGGGAAGGAGATCTCCCTCTCCTCTCTCATCTCCGTCTCCTCTCTCTCGGTCTTTGTCTCGAGATCAACAGAAAACGAGCGATAGAAAAGAAGCAGGAGTCTTCTGTCTCGAGATCAAAGGTAGAGAAGCAGCAGGAGTCCTCTCTCTCGGTCTCTGTCTCGAGATCAACAGAAGAAGCAGAAGAGATCAACAGAAGAAGCAGGCGAGATCAACACTCGCTGAAGAAGCAGATCAGCGGGAAGAAGCAGATCAGCAGATCAGGAGAAGAAGCAGAAGATATCAGCGAGAAGAAGCAGCAGAAGAGATCTAGATGATGGATCGATGATTTCTGGATGATGTTGGTTTTTTTTTTTTTTGAATGCAAATTTTTCTGATCTTGATTGGATTTTTATTTGAATGCAAATTTTTTTTTTAATGCAAATTATTGTATGAATATGATCGATATTATTTCTGGAATATGATTAATTTTTTGTTTATTGTATGAAGTTTGGAACCGTTTGGATAATATCGATTTCTGCAAATTATCGATTTCTGTTTATTGTATGAATAAACAATATCGATTTCTGTTTATTGTATGAATAATATCGATTTCTGCAAATTATTGTATGAAGATATAGCACAAATGTACATTCTAATTAACCTATCAACTAGAGTTCAAAGATTTATCAATTAAGCATATCAGAGTTAGCAACATTGTCCACTTGGAAAACAAAAGTTTACCATTTAAAATATACAGCATATGTGTAACATTCTAATTAACCTATCAACTAGAGTTTAAAGATTTATCAATTCAGCAAATCCGAATTCAGAAATTCTAGGGAGCCAGGGATGGGTGTAACCACCCATCTCCCTTGAGATACAAGCTATCGCTTATCGCGAGAGGGATGGGTGACCCTCACTCCCCAGAAGGGCTCATCCGAATTAGCACATGATTAGTCCACTTGGAAACCAAAAGTTTACGATTTGATATGTTGTCAATGTGCTCTCATCATGACATGGGGTTTTTCATAATAAACTTCAATTCTCATAGAGTGATTCTACGTGTCGAGGGAAAGGGCGAGGAAACCAGCGAGGTAAACGAGGTGGCGGGAGGTGAACCGTTCACCCCCCTCGAGATGCGCGCGTGGAAAACATCTCGAGGGGGGTGAACGGTTCACCCCCCGCCACCTCGTTTACCTCACTGGTTTCCTCGCTCTTTCCCTCGACATTTAGAATTTCCCTCATTCTCATATTCTTAAGAGTAATTATAAAAGTTTTTTTGTATTATTTTAAAGAATGTACAAAGTTAGTTATCTAGAAGCCTAAATGATGATTATCAGTGGATCGAATAGGCTTGGGAAAAGGTTCCCTTTAATCATTGTATGTTTTCACTTAGCTTGTAGATCAGAACAGAACAGCGTTTGCAAAAAAATTTATGTGCCCCTCAATTTGAGTAGTGTTTTGATTAATATCCTTTAATGTCAATGCGATAAGCATGTCAATTTCTACTTGTTGTAACAAGTTTTCTCCTTCAATTTCATATCATTGTTTGTGGAGTAGATCCTATTTACTATTTTTGAGCCTTATAAAAGTGACTTTGGTACAATATTCAAATTCGAGATAAATGGAGTTAGTAATTTTTTCCCCAAACAACTTTATACTAACTAGTTTTCATACAGATATAGTTTAACTACTTTAGCCACGAACGCATCACAAGTGATACCTGATTTTGCTACCAACTTTACTGGTGCTGGAAATGCAAGTGACCCATTGGTGTCTAGTGATGCAAATTTAACTAACCTAAATAAATAGGTTAATTTAACATACTTGTAATAACTGCAAGTGCACAGTGTCTAACTGGTAGACAATGGCAAGTACAGGTCGATCCCACAAGGACTGTGGTTGCAATTAAATTTCAGAGTTTATTTAAACTAATTTAAATGAGGTTACATCAATTAAAATATCTAAACTAAAAATCAAATTAAAAAAAAACAAAATATAAAGTTTTAAGGAATATGAGAAAGGAAACCAAGGCATTGAATCCACCACAGGTTCTTTGAGATTTGTATAATCAAAAATATTGTTTTCAAGATTTAACATGACTAACCTAAAGATTAATCAAAGTTCACAATTGATTTAAGCATAGGTATAAACCCTAGAATTCCGTGTCTTCTTACGGCACACACAATCACAGGTTTATTTTAACTAATCCAATCCCTAGCATTGCGTGTCTTCTTACGGCACACACAATCACAGATTCAGATTAATTGATTAAATCAGGCTTTTGAATTTCAACAAAGGGTACTTCTAACTACCGACTAGTCTAGACAATTAATCAGGATATAATCGATGAAAGCAATTTATTAAAAATCATAAATCAAATATGTTTAACGTTCAAGCATAAAGAAAACAATAAATTTAAATACACAAACTCTAGGAAATTCTGTGGTTTCATCGTAGCCTTGGCGAAGGGTTTAGCTATCCATGGTAGTGGTAGTCAACTCCTCGTGATGTGGTACGCCGCAACTCATCTCTGCACGAACGCGAATCCCGAGAAAACTGGCCAAAAGCACTATGTGGTGGCTCTTACAGATAACTGGGGTGTGAATAGCCAAATAACAAAACCAATTCCCGCCTCTGCTACAGTACTGCGCTGCTCCACCGTCTTCTCCAGCGCGACAGCGGCGCTCTCCTCCTTCGTCCGTGCTCGTCGCGAGTCCCCTCGACCTCCAAATGCGTCCAAAACCTGAAAAAGAGAGAGAGGGACAGTGAGAAACTCAAAAACGGAGAAACCGAGCACGGTGAACACTCCCTGTTTTCGCTTCCTGTTTCAGCGATGGTGGTGCTGATTATTGCGTGGTCTGGTGGCGAGGTTGGAGCAGAGAGAGAGAAGTGGAGGAGGGAGAGACGAAGAGAAACCTGAGAGAAGAGGAGAAGGCTCTGTGGCGAGGCAGAACAGAGTCGCGGTGGTTGCGGCTCTGTTTCGCGGCGGTGGCGGCTGAGGTGGTGCGTTCTATTCGCGACGGTGGCTGTGAGAGAGAGAGAAGTGGAGGAATAGAGCGGGAAACGGGAAGGAGTTCGAGACGAAGAGAAGAATCAGAGAAGAAGAGAAGGTTCTGTGGCGAGGCGGAACAGAGTCGCGGTGGTTGCGGCTCTGTTTCGCGGTGGCGACTGCTGAGGTGGTGCTCGGTGGATGGCGGCGGTGAGGATGATGGAACAGAGAGAGGGCGAGGAGGTGGCGACTGATGGTAGAGGACAAGGAGGAGGTGGTGATGGCGGTATTATCGCGCTGCCGGCTCTCCTATCGAGCGAGGATTGCCGGCAGGGTGGTGTGGTGGCTGGAAAAGAGATGAGGGGAGAGGGGCTGTGGAAGAGGAGAGAATAAGAGCTCCTCCCTTTCTCTAAGATGGGGAAGCTAAATAGGGTTCTCATATTGGGCTTGGGTTTTTAGGTTAGCATGTTTTAGGTTTGGGTTTAGGTTAAATTAGGTGGACCTAGGTTTATTAGGGTTAGGTTTAGATATGTGTCTCTTTGCTTTGTACCACCACTAGAATCGACCAATTGTCAGTCCTTAAGTTGTCGCCTTAATATCATTTCATCGTTAACGCTCAAATTCCTGCCAAAACATGAAAACGAAATAATTATTATAAATTATAATAATCGAAACACTAACATATATAAATTAAGGGATATATTATGTAATAATTATGTGAATATCATCTAGTAGATGGGGAAGTGCTATCAAAGAGGTTGGTCAAAGATTTTCAACAGAGGCTAATTTACGGGTTGCGATAGAAAAGTATGCATTAGCGCACAAATTCAAATATCCATTTGAGAAGAATAATGCTTCATATATAAGGGCGAAGTGTGGGGTGGATGGTTGCCCATGGAAGTTGAGGGCATCTAAAGTAAAGAACACTTTAGAATTTAATATATCCAAGTTTGATCCACAACAGTGCACGTTGCGGCCGATGAATTTGTTTCTAAGTTTAGGGCTTCGAAAAAACTAGTCTCCAATATTATGGAAGAAAGAATATGATGGACTCCGAGCTAATGCACCCAAACAAAATGGTCAAAGACTTCAAAAATGACTTTTGGCGTGAACTTGCAATACAAGCAAGTTTGGCACAGGAAGGATTTGGCTACAGAATACCTTCATGGTTCTACTATTGACTCTTATAGGCGATTATCTTTCTTATTTCAAAAGATATGAGATAATAATCCTGATAGTGTGGCATTCGTGACAATTAAGGAAGATCGGTTTTATCAGTGTGTCATTGCATTTCGAGCTTCTCTTGAAGGGTTTTCTAGTGGATGTCAACCAATTTTATTTATTGATGGGACCTTCTTGAAGGCAAAGTTTAAAGGGACACTCCTTGCTACACAAGCATGTGATGCGAATAATATAATGTATCCAATTGCTTTTGATATTGTAGCAGAGGAGATGTTCAATGATTGGAGTTGGTTTCTCCAAAACCTCAATGATGCATTAAAGTCAAAATATGATAATATTATTACTTCAGACAGGCATCCAAATATCATACGTGTAGTGAATGACGTCTTTGGTAACTCGTTGCATGCTTATTGTTTCAGACATTTGGAGCAAAATGTTTTAGACCATGTACGTGGGACATACTTGAGTCCCGTTTCAAAAAATAGTTTAAAAAATGCATTGTGGAAGGCTGCATGTGCTCGATTGCCCCCAGATTACGTGGAAGCAATGAAAACTATTAAAAACATCTCACCAGAAGCACACAAGTATCTTGAGGATAGTCACCCTGAGTATTGGGATCAAATGACGTCAAATATGGCTAAGACGTTCAATAATTGGATATTGGAAGCAAGAGAATTCTCAATATATGCACTGATTGACAACATCAAGATCAAGTTGATGACTTTGATTAGCAAACGTCAAACAGAGCAATGGAAGTGCGCAGTTGGTCCTTGCATTGATCATGAAATGAAGGTTAGACTTGAACGTTCAAGTAGTTTGACATTCTATCAATCATCAACTAGTGAATATGAAGTTTGTGGTGGGGAAATTAGTCATCGGGTTAATCTACCTGAGAGATTTTGTAATTGCATAGATTGGTGGCAGAGTGGTTTTCCTTGCATTCATGCATGTGTTGTGATGAAAACACTGGAATAGATCCATATGAATATGTAGATGATTGTTATAAGAGGGGAACACAATAACAGATTTATGCACATTCCATTTTACCAATAGAAATATGGGATAGGCGGTCAACTGTGGATGAAACTCCAATAGATGAAGTACCAATGATTCAACTTCCGGCAACTCGTGCAAGACCAGGACATCCAAAGAAAAAGCGCATTGAATCACAAGAAGTGCCAAAGAGAGTTGTGCATTGCCGTAGATGTGGCCAAGAGAGCCACTATCGAAATACTTGTACTCGAGCTATTTGATTTTATTGAGTAGTCTGTTATCTTGTTTTTTTAACTACAATTTGAGCAATTATTTTATGACAATTGTTAGCTTCAAATGACTATATTAATATCTTCATATACTTTCTCATCATTTTAGTAATACACTTTGTGCAATTATCTTATAGTTGTGTTGATTTCAAGTTGTCCCTTGTACTAGCAAAGGGATATTACCAGGATCATGTTATCTTATAGTTGTATTGATTTCAATTATCTTATAGTTGTGTTGATTGGATGGATGTTGATGGTGAGATGGATGAACAATGTGGTGCAGAGAGCAAGGCATTTTGGTAAGAACAGTACCAGGTTGATTGTATTATACAATAGTAGTTGCATTGTACAACAGTTGTACAACATTAGTTGTCTTGTACAACTGTAGTTGCATTATATAGCAGTAGTTGTATTGTAGTATTGTACAACAGTAGTTGCATTGTACAGCAGTAGTTGCATTGTACATCAACTGTTTTACAACAGTAGTTCTAACAGCTGTATAATCTCTGCAAGGAAAAGTGATAAAAGCAGTAGGCATGGACTTGGACTGAAAAATGTAGCAGCTGTCTCAAAACTAGCATAATCTCTGTCAAAATCAAATATTATTGGGTTATGCTTGCAAATAAGACTTTACTCAATGTTAGATTATTATTTTAACAAGGCTTGACTCAATGAAAAGAAAATATTATATATATATTCAAGGATAAGAATCGCGAAACCTTCCCAATTTTATTGATGAAAACAAGTTGACTATTATATAGAACAACACTCTTTAATAGCCAAATATTAACTAAAATTAGGATTTATCATATGATGTCCATTATTTCAGGTCAGTGAACAGGCTAATGTTCTAGTGTATAGTCAATTTATTGAAAATTGTCGTTCAATAACAATTAACGTAAGTTTTTTTTTCTGTAGTTTTTATTGGTCATAAAACTATAAAATTAAGTTTTCTATTTGTTTTGGAGGGTAAATATGTCATATAACTTTATGAGTTAACTTGGGTTAATAAAAGAGTCATTGTTAGTCATAAAAAATATAAAATTAGGTACAAATTTGTCATTACATCAACTATGATATTTAAATTGTCTATTGTGTGAAAAAGTAAGCCCTAAAAATCATTTTCCGATTTAAATATATCGGTCTATAATTTTTCAATTTTTTTTCACATAATAATAAGTTCACGTCCTAGTACTTTTTTCTTTTTCTTTATCTTTTTATCACCGTTAGCCCTTCTACCCTATGCCACTATTAGATATCAAACTTAAGTCGTGGGGTCAAACCACCACACCTTAGTCAACCAACCTGGTTAACTTTAGCACATGTTAAAATTGTACATTGCACATTTAACAACAAGGTCTTCCCTTTTGCTCCTACGAGCTAGTCGTTGCATTGATCATGCAATATAATCCATTGAAGATGTAAACTAGTGCCTATATCATCACTTCTATAGTTTGATCCTATATTCCTATGTCACATATAGAAATTTCGCGAAATCACAATTCTTGATCCTATGTCACACCTATGAGTGTCATTTAAATATTTTAGAAATAGATTTTAACTCATGGAAATGAAGCTTCAGGCACATTAATTACACCTACACAAAGTCACATTAATTACACACCTACACAAACTATTCTCCGGGACATAAAGATTCAATAAACTTAACTTTGTCATTTTCTCAGAAGGTTGAGATCTACTAGTGTTATTAAATTGTCAATTTTTCTAAAAGTTTAAGCTTATAGAGATGACATATTTAGCATATATTAAGGTCGACATATACGGAATGGATGGAGTGGACTTTTAGTCTCCATACTCCCCTTCAGCACGTGGCCTTCTAGTCTCAATACTCCCCCTCAGCATAATGGCTCCGCAGAATACCTCCACAGTAAACTTATAGAGAGAGCATATCGGAGTGAATTCTTATTCTCACTAAATGTTTCAATAATTGTTGTATGAGTATTTGATGTTAGTACCCCGTTTCAAAAGAGAAAATGATTGAGACATAAGTTGTCTCCATGCCCATTGGAAGTTTTCCATCGAGTCTTTAGGCTTGCCTCGCAAGGGTCAAATAATCACCCATATGTCATTATTGTTAACAACTGGGTCCTCCATATTGTTGGTATCAATTTCCATTACCTACCTCATGGCATTACATGAAAAGTCATGATTTTCATTCCTTTGTTACCCATCCAGCATACCATTCTGAAGTCTCAACTACCATTGCAAGTGGAGTTAAAATGGATTCCAGCAGCCCTTCTCATTTTATTTTCACCAGATTCAGTAGATGGCATTTTGTTGAGCAATACCAACACCATCAATGTTGAGCAATACTAGCATCAATATTGAGCAATACCAACATTTGTATTAAGCAATTTTTTTCAGCCTTCGCACTAAGAAGAGTCATGCTAACTCAAGTTGAACCATTAGTCATTCACTCGACAGACATGATTTCTTTATACCAAAATTGGAGAGTCATGCTGATCACTTGAATCGAACCATTAACCGTTCACTCGACAGTCATGATTTATTTATACTAGAATTATCCAGAATTTTTTCCAGAAACATCCAAACTTCGACAATCATGCTGACTCGAGTCAAACCATTAGCAGTTTCACTCGACAGTCATGATTTTTTCACCAAATTGGACTTCAAAGTTTTCTCTAAGCTGCACATTTCATCTACGTCTACATGTCCAACTTGCGGTGGCATGTTAAAATATTTAGGACTTGCACTCAATATAGCCAAGCCCAAATCTAAGATTGATTCACATCTACAAGAAGAAAAGTATAGGAAAGTCAGAATAGTTAAATAAGTAAACTAACACTCTATTTTGTATAAAAAGTTTTAAGTTTCTTGTTTCCACAAGGTTAGATAGAAGTTAGATTATACAAGCTTGTATTAAGTCGATGAATAAAAACAACAATAATACAATTCTATAATTATTTTCTTTTACCGGTTTAATTGCAACCAAGAACATGCATCAATCCTATTTTTCGCCATGTTGTCTGGCGCTAGAGTTATTTGGGATTGCTTAACTGTAACATTCAGTAAGAATGATTTCAAGATCCAAGACAGGTGTTGTTGAGAGAATAGCAGACAACAATTTACAGATAACATGTACCAGATTATGAATTACATAACAAGTGCTCTGTTTAGAGACTTACAAACTCAAGATAATCGCTCATAGCATTGGAGAGCGGGCAAATTAATTTGAGTTGAAATCAATCAATTACAAATAAAAATCTCTCAATCTTGGAGCTATCGAAAGTTGGCTATTCAAACTCAATTCCACCATAAATTCATCTCTCAATATGAAGAAAGGTTTGCCAAACAATGCTATTCTTCGAACAAAACTCTCGACTCTCAATCTTTGGATAAACACTCCAATTTAACTTCCATGACTCTAGGTACTAATTGTATAATTGTTGTACACAGACCCATAGATAATTGGGTATTTCGTGTTACCTTGTTGATGTACTCAAAATTCTTCTAGTGAATGCGATGAAGAAAAGAATGAGATTTTCTGTCTGAACTTACAGGTTCATCATCTTGGATTGTAATAACCATAGACCCCATAGAAGGTTTGCGTCAAAGTAAGCAGCAACAAGATAACTGCAGCAAAAAAAGAGATGATTGCCCAAGGATTGTTGAAGTAGTTATGTTTCAAGCTGGCGCGCCAAGTATTCCACTTATGGTCATAATATGAATTCACCTGTTCTGATAGCTGGGAAAGATAACTGTCATTGATATCGAATACTACCTCTCGGCAGAGTTGATTGAATAGATTAGCGACCTCAGCATCACTGCCTAGCCAGTGCTCAAGGATCCCACAGTAGTGGAGGTACTGCACATCTTCAGGTGAGTTAATCAGGTTGTCCATGAAGATGACATAGGACGTAATGTCATTACTGCAATCTAGATGGCATTGTTCAAATGCAATCAAATTAAGGAACAATGACTTGGTTCCATCATGGATGAGAAGGCGAGGAATACGAAGAATTCCATCTTTGAATTTTATGTCCCAGAAGCGATCCGTTTTCCTCTTCTTGAACTTGATCCCAGACTCCCTCAGCTCAGTGACACAATGAATCAACTGCTGCCTCCTTTTATCCGCAACTCGAGAAGCATGTGACCAGCGTTTCATCCATATTCTTGGTTTTTCTTGAGGCCCTGCCCTTAAAAGACTGCGACGGAAAACATCAATACAATGTAGGCCACCTTGGTCAGTGAAGGGATCAAAGGTTGTTGAATACCCCAAAGACAGTTCCAACTTATTTCGGTCACTCTTCCTTAAAGGCTCATCAGTTGGTATTAATGGATCAAAGAATCGCAAAATTAGCTTATTCAAAAGACAGTAAAGATCGTATTCACCTGCATGGAGACTGAGGATGCGCTCTAGTATAAACAAAGGAATCTGATTTTCAAGCATTATCATGTCACGCTGGATAGAATGCATGAAACCACGCATTGCAAAGACAGGATCATTGCGCGAGTATCCAAGTTGCTTGAATCCCACAGCAGCACCTCGAAAAAGCTCAAGCATAAAGCAACCATCAAGAACCAACATCTCTACAAACTCATTACTATTGAGATTAATAGGCCCTTCATAACAAGACCGTGCTTTCTCCTCCAATTCTTTGATGGAATTAAGATAGAGCTTCACATCATGCTTAGTACGCCTCAGAACTTGATAGAGAGATCTCCACTTGTGCTTATCCATTTCCTTCAAGTGATACCGACCATAATGATACGGCCCAAGAGAAACAATTTGGGGTACATAGGCCTTATCTTCACCTTCTCTGAGATGCTTGGGAATTCGATATATACATAGTTTTGCCCATGAACCAGCCACTTCATCTTGGCGTGCCTGCTCAAGCTTGTCACTGATAGAGATCACCCAATCATGATCACCTGAACTAATCTCTTCACCATTTTCAGAAAATCTTCTTACCTGAACACTCCATGGTTCCGAAGTCTGATGTTGTTGTTCAAATGTGCAAATTTTTGGGGCAGAACTTGGGGAATCTAGGCATCTTGGGACGCCTGCTTCAACAGCTTCTTTGAGCTTGAGTGTGATGAGATACCAACTCAAGAGCTCCTTGTTGAACACTGCAACCATTTGATTGATTCTTTTGCTTTGCTTTGCTTGCTCTACTTCTTTTCTTTTGTTATTGGATTGGTTTCACAACAAGTTGTTTTGATGAAGATTGGAGAGAATTATTGTGATGCTTTTAGGTGACCTGATCCAACATCAGACCACATGCTCCACTTTCTCTTTAATTTGAAGAAAGCTGTGTTTTTTCTTTCTTTCCCTTAAACTGACTTTTAGGTGTGTGTACTGTATTCTCTCAACTTATTTAGGAATGCTGAAGGTGTTTGTATAGATAATCAGGTTATTTTGGGTTAGAATAAACAAATCAACCCCACCATCTCTCGACGTTTAGTTTATTAAACGAATATATTCACTTTTTTAGTCCAATATACAAATATTATAGGCTTTTTGTCTCCACCGCACATGATTTTTGCTCTCGAATGATGTTAAGAAAGTAGAATAATTCTTATGATCTTATTTTAGTCATACAGTTTCTTCATTTCGATTGGTTAGAACTTAGAAGGAAGATAGAGCAAGGCACGCTTGCCTCATTACTTCTATAAAGCTATAATTGTTCATCCGTTTACTAAATTATCAGGAACGTGACGCAAGTTGAGAATATTTTAAGAGCAACATGTTCCAAAATAACGTTCCATTTTGTATGTAGGGCAAAATTGCTGGTTGCTGCACTCAAGAAGAAATGCTATGTAGAAGCTGACACGAGGTTAGCAGAGAGGATTTTTTTTGTTGGCGTCTTTATTATTGTGGACCAAACATATAATGACAAAAACATCTACCACATCTTTACCAAATCTGAAGTTTTTGTGATGCCATACACGCAACATTTGTTAAACTATCTCTAATACGTAATGTTAGAAACCCCTAAGACACTGCATTCCGATTGATTCAGCATCTTAAATTCAAGTGATGCGTGAATCAGGTAATATGGAGTCTACATCATAGGCATGCTGATGGATTTAGTAAATTGCTTTAGGTGGACGCCTTGGTAAAGCACAAGGTATGGAGCTAGAGAAATTAATAAATACGGGGGTATTTTTTTTTCTTTACATGTGAGCATAGGCATATTTCAACATAAATCCTCAGCCTTTTCAATCCGAAAGGGATACTAATGTAACAAGTGCTTATTGAAAGCAAATATTCCTTTGTCAAAAAGCAGAGGTGTGTACTGTGTAAGCTGTGCTCCAATTACTTTTATTTTCAGACGCGCAATACGAGCACAGAGACAACTTTTATACACCTTAATCATTTTGCTTCAATAAAACATATGTTTAACTGTGATGAGTTGATTGCATATATTAACGCATTGTATAGAAAGAGATTGCAAGCATTTCGATAAACACGAAACATCAGACATTCATAAAGTTGCAATGAAATATTTACATTGTGACAATGGTGCGCTGTGAGAATTCCAGTTAAGGGAATCCTAGAACATGAAATAGTTAAAATACTAAATTGACCAACACTAATCCAACCTGACTTGCGCTACTAATTGAGATGGGATGCACATATGGTGTGATACATTGTATCTCTTGACCTTGCTATGTTCATTGTATTGAAGTAGTTCTTCTGCTGCTTTTTTCCCCAGTTAAACTTCCACAAGATCTAAAGCTTCTTTGAGTGCCCAGTGACGCTTAGCAGGAGTGCGCTCCAATGCCTTCACGCTCAATGGACTGTTCTTGCTCTGCATTATGAAATATCATCAATTAATGAGTAGTTCAAAGAAACCAAAACTATATTTTAACAACCAAAAAGATTCTAGGACGCTAGAATTTGAGGCATTGTTAGATATTATTATACCATTAAGCATGTCCCGGCTTGAAGGTTGCAGATGGGATACTCGTGAGGACAGCAACTCTTATGATCATTGCAGCAGGAAGCGGATTCCAGTGCGCAGCAACCCCATAACAAGCAATACCTGCCAAAGCCTAAGCGGCAGCAACAAGTATTACCCTGAGGGCAGGAGTAGTACTTACTGCAGACAGATGGAGGCTTGACAGGAGCTGGAGGAGAAGGCCCAGGGTTAGGTGGGTTTTGACCCTTTTTGATGGGGTAGGAGGCCTGCATTGCAATACCGCACTTGCCAGTTTTGGTGCTACCAACGTTGCGCTCCATTCTGATGAATCCATTTTCTCCCCAAGTTGCTCCCCATGAGTTCTTAACAATCCAGTAATCCACACCATTGTCAGTGCCATATCCAACAGCAGCCACACCGTGGTCTAATTGTGTTCCACAGCTACCTGTGAATACACCCTGACACAAGTAGAAAACTAGGTTTAGCAATGCAGTGATTGAATTCGTTCAACAAGTTCCATCAAAGGAATCAATAGAAATGGTATTAGAAATGTTTAGTCTTTACCGATTGATAGAGTTGGAACTCTCTGCCACCGGCTTCAATGGCAACGCTAACAGGTTGATGAGCAACTGCCTTCTGCAAAGCTTTCTCATCATTTGTTGGAACATCCTCATATCCATCAATGGTAACAACTTTAGAATTTTTCTATACAACACAAACAAACAATCACATATGATTAAAACCCATTCAAGATTAATTAAATGTGACTTGTATTGCATAACATACTAATAGACAGATAATACTGACCCTCAACTGGTTGCACTGGCCATCGGCAGCCCTATAAGGATAGTCTTTCTCAGTGTCAATACCACCATTCTTAATGATGAACTCAAAAGCATAGTCCATGAGACCACCATTGCATCCTTGATTATACGATGTGTCACAATCAACTAACTCCTGCTCTGATAGTGATATCAGATCATTTGTCACAATCTTGTTTATGCCTTCTACTGCAGCAATGGTTGAAAATGCCCAGCAACTCCCTTCATTTGTTTCACGATTTTGAAAGAATCAGCCCAAAGTATAATTTAGATCTCAATGCAAAGCATGGCAAGCGATAAACAGAAGTCTTGAAAATTATGTTAAAACAAAGCTCATTCTTTACGACGAGCATTGTTCTTAAAATTGAAACTTGTAATACAACAATAAAGACATTGACAACTTAGAACTTCAATTCCGATTTCAGGTCCATAGTTTTGGATGAATCAATAAGAGCTGCAAACATGTGAATAAAAAAAACTTGCTTTGTTTTCTCAACCATAATGTACCTAAAATTGCTTAGGACCAAAGAAAGGTTTCAATCAAGAAAAAAATAAACTCGTCATTAGGCCAAAATTTGTAGCTCAAGATGAATCATGCCCTATGATACATCGACACTTGGACAAATCACTTTCGTCCCAAGTCTACCAACCAGTCAAATATAACGGAAAGCACCCACCCAGCCCTAATTGCATACTAAAATCAAATGCCTAAATTATGGAGGCATATAAACAATGACAAAATAATTTTAATCTGTAGAATTTTGTAACTTATATCTTATCGATATAATCGGCATTTGTCTACTCCAGCAAGATTCTAAATCACTGATAATAATATCAAAATTCGTAATTAACTTTGTGATCCAATTCAGATGGGCAACAAATTTGCACAAATAACAATTCCATAGTTCTTCTAGAATTCTAAGGGTTTGTTTGGTTGCACGGAAAATAGACACAAAAATAAAAACTGTTTTCGTGAATTTGATTTGAATTAGTGGAAAACCGTCGTCTTATGCTAGTAAATAGACAACCAAACAACTAAAATCTACATAACAAAGGGAAATGAATTCCATTTCAACCTAAATCACAATTGACATACTAAATCTCAATTATGGTACATTACATCACCATTCTAAAGAACAATTTTCGGCCATTATTGTTTATTTGATATTCGATATGTGAGATCCCAATTTATAATATTATATTATTTTCAATAATTATTAAAATTATGCATCAGTTATTAAAAAAATTGAAAACAAAAGAAACGGAAAGACTCACCACAGCTTCCTTGATTCTTGACGCCAACAACGGCACCTTTCTCCCTCCAATCAACAGCATCCGGAATGGAATCTCCGGCTTTCACCGCATATCTTAGGGTCTCCTTTCTCTGCCTTTGTCCGATCATGGAACTAAGATATCTCTTCCGGTACTCCTCGTTGGTGAGATCGGCAAAGGCATTCAACCCGAGCTTATACGATCTCTCATCCGAGTTATGTTTATCGATGAATTCCAAGTTGTCTTTGAAGATGGCAAATCTCCGCTCTTTCTCACCCAATGCGTTGTAGTTCTTGCCGTGCTTGACGAGCCATGCCTCGTACATGGCGTTGATTTCATCTGAAGAACGGAGAGGTTTGACACCGTGGGCTTCGTTGTAGCTTAGGATTGATTGGTCCAAGGCGGAGGCGAGGGTGGTGAGGGTGATGAAGAGAAAGAGGAGGGTCGCCATTCTTAGTGGTGACGGTGGTGATGAGGAAGCCATTTTTGGTGGTTTGATATTATGGGAGGAGGATTATATAGAAAACAAATAAGGGTGATTTGGGGAGTTGGAGAGGGATAAGGAGGAGGAAATGGATTAGAAGATTTTGTTAATTGCTTAGTCACCCTTGGAAGTTTGACAACTTTTACATAACTCCCCTTGAAACTTTGACAATGAAACCGATGCTCATCGTGCTTATTTACTCTCTTTAAAGGGTCCGTTTGATTAGCCATTTTTCTATTAAATAAATTTTTGCTATTTGATTGTTTATTTATTGACGAAAAATTAATTATTCATAAAAATATTTTCAATTATTCATGAAAATCTAAATCCGAAGGAAGGATCGGAATTGGATTGACGGAAACAGTTTCCATTTCTAAGTGCATTTTTTGTCAACCAAACGTCCATTATAAACTCTTTTTGAAATGGCATGTTTCTAATCCAAATTTGATATGTATCGACTTAAGTTATAATATGTAACTTGGCTTTTTTTTGTTAAACTGGTTTTACACATCTCAATGCACAATTAATGTTATTGTATGGTTGCGCTATTGAATATGATTTAATAGTGTCTACTGTATAATGATCTCGAGAAAAATGTGATGAGCTAATTGAGTGTTTGAGGTTAAAGGCTCGTTGAAATAGTTGTCTATAATTTTTGACCCATATGTTGGTTAAAAATGTGAATTAAAGAACATTTTCTAAGGGAGAGCTTTTATATTTTTGCCTTTATTTTTTTTTTTTGATAATAATTACCAAAGTAATGGTCAAACCATTTCTTACGTAGCAAGTTACGTCCACTAGGGGGAGGAGGTTAGAGTTTAACATTTCATTGAGGATGTATAAGGAAATACCTAAATTGAAGGAATAAAATATATTTGGTTTTTGCTGGAAGGGTTGTGATTGGATCGGAACCGATAATCTGGTAGCAGGTGGGGAGTTCGGGAAAGTTTAGCCAGCTTCCCCCGTGTCGCCAAATACCAAATGTTTTTCTTTGGCAGCTGCTAAGTAACGTCACCACTTCTACTGATGGACATCACTATCCACTTCTTTTTTTATTTACTAAAGAAACCACCACAGTATAAATAATAAAAACCTAATCCTAACTCCTCTTCATTTCTCTCCCTCTCTTCTACATCAATTCCACCACCGCCAGATTTCTTTCTCCACCCCCATCTCCTTCTCTCATCTTTTTCCCACCTCCTCTTCCCTACCCCTCCTCCCATATTTTTCTTTATATCTTTTTTTTTCGTCTCCTCCCTGTGGTGTGATGGTGGTGGTGGTGAAGGGGAGGAGGAGGATGATGAGGGAGTGAAGGTGGGCTCCTTTTATTTTTTTTATCCTTGTTGCTTGGTGGTGGTGTTGGTGAAGGGGAGGAGAGGGTGGCGGTGGCCTCCTCATTTTTTCTTCTCTCTGTTTCGTGGTCGTGGTGGTGAAGGAAATGTGGTGTCCTCCTTGTTGCATGGTGGTGATGAAGGGGATGACACACTCGCAGGAACCGCCACGAGGGCAAATATTAAAAGAAAAAAAAAAAAGCCCACCGCCACCCCTTCACCACACACCACTATGCAAAAGAAAAAAGAAAAAAAGGAGGACGAGGCCACTACCACCCTTCCTTATCCCCCTCCCTTTCACCACTACCACGCAACTGAGAGAGAGAAAAATAAAAATAAAACAAAAAAAGAGGAGGAGCCCACCACTCTTCCCCTTCACCACCACCACCTCACCACTACCAAGGAAAAAATGAAGAAAATAAGAAGAAGAAAAAATGGGAAGAGGTGGGACACTGCCACCTCTCCTCATCCTCCTCTTCACCATCACCACCGCCATGGAGAAAAAAAAGAGGAAGAGGAGAATAATAAAAAAAAAATAGGAGGAGGTCGGACACCACCACCTCTTCTCATCTTCGCCTTTACCGCCACCACCTCCCCATTACCACCACTTTGCCACCGCCAGGGAGGAAAAATAATAATAATAATAATATGGGAGGAGGTGGGATGACAGGTGACGGTGGTGGTGGTGGTGAATAAGAAGAGGAGAATGAGGAGAGGCGGCGAGGTGGTGGTAGTGAAGGGAAGAAGGGGAGGATGTGGCGGTGGCAAGAGAGGAGAAGAAAGTAGGGGTGTTAATCGGTTTGGTCGATTCAAAGTTGGACAAAAACCGAACCAAACCAATAATTTGGTTTTCGGTTTGGTTTTCACATTTATCAAATAAATAACCAAACCGATCGGTTCGGTTGTGGTTTGGTTATTTTCGGTTTTTCCCTTTTGTTATTTTTCTTTTATTTATTTTCCACTGCTACATACAACCGAGTTGGCTCTAGCATAAAAGGAATAAGTCAAAACTACAAATAATAGAATATAAGGAAATGAAGTTTGGTTTGCAAATGAGGAAAACCCAGAGACAGAGATAGAGGGGTGGGCACGGTCCGGATCGATTCCAATTTTGGAGGAACCTAACTCGAACCATTTAAAATTAACGGATCCGGTCCCCCTCATTTTAAACATTGGAACCGAACCTAACTCGAACCGTTTGGAACGGTCCGGTTCCAAACGGCTCCTACTAAAAATGCATCTAGTTTCTGGTTAAAAGTTGCTAGAATGATTACTGTTTTGGACTAAATCCAAACAAAAACATCAAAGCAAACAAATTGTCTACAATAGTTGAAAAGGCTACTAACAGTAATCATTCTAGCAATGAAATCCATTACAAATCAGACAAACAAACTACCTAAATGCGATCCATTACTAACAGTAATCATTCTAGCAATGAAATCCAGTAATCATTCTACCAATGAAATCCATTACAGTAATCCCCTGCTGATGTTTCTTCTCGAGACAGAGACCGAGAGAGAGAGAGGAGACGAAGATCTCCTGCTACGTTGCTGTTTTTTCTTGAGACAGAGAACGAGAGAGAGGAGATCTGCTTCTTCTCGAGACAGAGACCGAGAGAGAGGAGACGGAGATGAGATCCTGCTGCTTCTTCTCGAGACAAAGACCGAGAGAGAGAGAGGAGATCTGCTTCTTCTCGAGACAGAGACCGAGAGAGAGGAGACGGAGATGAGATCTCCTGCTGCTTCTTCTCGAGACAGAGACTAAGAGAGAGAGATAGAGAGAGAGGGAGATCTCCAATCGTCTCTTCCTTTTCTTCTGCTCCTCCTCTTCTTGGTCTCGCGGCTGCTGCAGCTTCTTCTTCTCGAGACAGAGACAGAGAGAGGAGAGGGAGATCTCCTTCCCCTTCTCGAGACAGAGACAAAGAAATGAGAGACAGAGAGAGGAGATGAGAGTTTAGGTTTAGGTTTTGGTTTAAGTTTTTATAGTAAATGCGATTTGAAACGGTCCGGACGGGTCCAACCCGGACCGTTTCTTTTTAAAAAATAGAAACCGGGACCGGACCGTTTTATAACGGATCCGAACCGTATCTAAAAATAAAAAATTAAAATCCTGACCGTTTAGAGCAAAACGGTCCGGTCCGGTTTAAACCCGCGGATCCTCGACCCGTTTGCCCACCCCTAGAGATAGTACAAATAAAATAAAATAAAATAAAAAGAGAATGGTAAGCAATAAAGGAGAAGCAAAGTCAGATGAACACAAATAGTTTCAAGGCTCCGACTATTCATTTATAGAGAATTCTTTCAATTTTTTCTTGCCTAATTTTCTTGATAATTCCATAAGATTAATTTTTTTTGTCTCGTCTCTCATATATACAATACTATAACATCATACAAAAAACTATAACCATAATTACATTGTTTGCATCTTAATGTATCTCCTCCACACCCATGTGATGATCTGAATAAGACTGAAACCTTCTATGACGATTCCACAAGTCTCGTAATTTCATCCTGCAAGAATTTTTTTTTATAAATTCTAATGTCGAAGTTGTCGCCATCACCATTGCTCATCTTTGCTGCAAGCAAGCAAGTGAAAAGTTTGGTTTTCTTCAACAAGATTGAGTCAAACTTTGTCTCTTTACCTCAACTTGCAAGTGGTTGGAGAGAGAGAGAGAAAGATAGAGAGTTAAAAAAGAGAAAAAATGACATTGAGGGTGGAGACGTGGGGTGCATTGGAATGGGGTGAGAATTTAAATAAGAGTGGATTGGTAGGGGATTAAATAAGAGAGAGGTAATTAGGGGTTAAAACAAGATAAGGGAAAGGGTTCGGTTCGGTTGTTTCGGATGTGTGAAAAACAAAAACAAAAACAAAAATCGAACAAAACCAACTCGGTTCGGTTCGGTTTCGGTTTTTCTCGATTTCGACTTTTTCGGTTATATTTCAATTTGGTTCTGTCGGTTTTCAGTAACCAATTAACACCCTTAGAAGAAATGGAGATAGGAGAAGAGGGGTTAGGGTTATAGTTTTTTTTTTTTTTTGTGGTGTCCTTCAACAAATGGTGGTGTTAAATAGCAGATATTTTTTTTAAAGGGCGAGGAGAATTTTAATTGGATCCTAGAAACGTTTAACACCTCTGGCACACTTCGAATCCAAAATTTGTGATACCATCCTCACAAATTTACTAAATTTCAACTTGTCTCATGAACGGCCTCATATCTTTTCTCTTATTTTCTATATCTTGGTAACATCAAATGGTCATTTGGATGTCAATTAACTTTAGTATCAGCCCTTCTGGCAGTTGAGGAAAGGGGCGAGGGGGTGGGTATTACCACTCATCCCCCTTCGAGATTCGCAAAGTTGTGCTTCTCAAGGGCACAAGTGTGCATCTCGAGGGGGATGAGCGGTCACACTCACCCCCTCGCCCATTTCCTCGCCATTTAGAATTTCCCCCTTAGTATAGATCACATGGTTGTAGCCTTGTAGGTTAGAACAAAGGGTGGGATTTGCCACCTCATTCATTCATTCTTAATTGAGCCCTTCTAGGGAGCGAGGGAACGCGCGCCACCCATCCCTGCCTCCCTCTCCCTCGTGCGTTCCCTCGCCCCCTAAAATTTTTGTTCTTAATTAGTTCGACTCACGCTCCACTTCATCCACCTAGGGTTGTGGTTCTAAATATATGTTATCGATTTAAAGAAAATAACACATTACATATGATGTTTCTTTTGCATGCCATAAATGTATAGAAAACATCCCACGAGACTTAGAGAAGAGCATCCACAATAGGTAAGGGAGAGGAGAAGGTTAGAAACTTGTTAAATGATATAAACTTTGGATGAGTTAGTGGGTTTGGGCTTTGTAAGAATTGATTGGAATCGGGCAATTCATGCAAATTGGCTCATGCATTTCATGCCACCGACCGGCAATGTGAGATTGTGACTTTACCTTTTCAATTGCCTTTCTTTTCTTTCTTCGAAAGCTAACGTAGGAAAAGACTGAAGAAGCTACCTTTACTGTCTTGCTTTAACTGACGAAGAAAGAAACATTTTTTCTCCCCATGTCATGTTAGGACTTAGGATCAAGGACTCTGTTTTTGTGAAATTTCATGGAAATTTCCGGTTTTTTTTTTTAAATTTTGCAAAATGATGAAAGAGAATATTATTTTGATTTTTTTGTAAATTTAGAAGTTTTTTTTTTTAATTATTTTTTATATTTTTTTATTTATCAACTTCATTTATCATAAAAAAAAAAAATACAAAAACCTGCTATCAAACGTTATATTTTTCAATTGTTTTTATTTTTTTATTTTTGGGGGTTTTGTGTAAATCTCGGGTTTATTAATTTTTTAAACCACCCACTAATTTTCTACTTATATATTGATTTTTAAACCACTCCCGATTTTATAATTATAAATTGATTTCATGTTTGTTTCATTTCTCAGTATTTTTAAGCTTCATTTAATGTGTTTAATAAATTTATTTACTTTCATCTTATTTTTATTCACATATTTCGTATACCTTTAAAATTTATTATATATATTTCTTATATCTTTAATTTTTTTATTTTTTTATACACCGAAATATTTATTAAAATCAGAAGA
Organism: Berberis thunbergii; assembly: GCA_003290165.1. NCBI lineage: Eukaryota > Viridiplantae > Streptophyta > Magnoliopsida > Ranunculales > Berberidaceae > Berberis > Berberis thunbergii. The sequence continues at coordinate 196,141 of QNQO01001025.1, forward strand.
GAAAAATTATCCCAAAAAACGAAATCGACAATCATTGCTCAGGACTATGTAAAAAAAAAAGTAAAATTTTGAAGGATATATGAAATATATGTAATGCATTTCGAAGGTATATGAAATATGTTTAAAAAATACAAAGTAAATAAATCTATTAAATACATTAAATGAAACCTAAATACCAAAAAATTAAACAAACATGAAATCAGTAAATAACTAATAAATCAGGGGGGTTGTTTTAAAAACCAATAAATAATTAGAAATAATGATGATTAGAAAATTTCAAAATTACAAAAAAAACTCCAAAATTTGTCGAAAAAAATGAAAATTTGGTTACTAAGTTATGTGTTTTGTTGAAAAAATTTCAAAAAAACCTCAAAAAAATGTAAAATTTTGCCTTTTTTCTTTTCGAATTAAAAAAAAATGAAAATTTCGGTGAGATTTCACGAAAGCTCATTCCATAATCAGGACAAGATACTCAATTTGGTCGTTGTGGTTGGACTATATTATGGATTTATGAGCACATTCTCCATAGGGTCGTTTTATCTCATCATTCTCCGAGCTCGGGTTATGAAAGAGGGAAACGAGAAGGGGACAGCAACAATAACTGGTTTTATATTGGGACAACTCATTATGTTCGTATCTATTTATTATACGCCTCTCTATCTAACATTGGGTAGACCTCATACAATAATTGTCATAGTTCTATTGTATTTTTTGTTTCAATTCTTCTGGACCAATCACAAATATTTTTTTGATGATGGATCTACAATCAGAAATTCAATACAAAGTCTCAGCATTAAATGTGTATTCTTTGACAATTTCATTTTTTCAATTATTAAACCATTTTGTTTTACTAAGCCCAACGAGCTAGATTAGTCAACATTTATATGTTTTTATACAACAACAAAAAATTATTTCTAACAAATAGTTTTGTTGGTTGGTTAATTGGTCACATTTTATTAATGAAATTATTCCTAAAAGGAGTCGAATTGGTATTTTTCTGGATACAACAAAGTAAAAATCGTGCGTGTTTTTAGCAAATAAATATAAGTAGTTGAAATTGAAAAGTTTTTTTCGATGAGATTTCACGAAAACTCATTCCATGATCAGGACCAAGTAGAGGAGGTGTTTGTGTTTCCCCTTATTTGGATTCCCTCCAACTACAAAATGAAAAAGATACTTAAGTTTCCAAACAACAAACTTACTTTTTTTGGTTTGGTGCTTTGTGATTTATTAGTTGGAATGTCCTAAAATTTTCATGTATTATTTCCCTCGAATCGGACTCCTCCTATTTCCAAACCAATTAAGAAATGACTTTTCGTAGATGCAATCTCTGGAATGTGCCATGATCGAATTTTGTTTACGTTCATCTTGGTTCCGCAAATGATTGAATTACTGAATAATCCTTTTCCAAAAGCTTGCCTTCAGCCACAGTCAGCTAGAGAACTTGGAATTTGGAAATGGGATTACTTTGTGGCCCCAATAGGCTTTCTATCAATTGATTTTTCAACACAACCAACCCAAATTACTTTGGCCCAATAATACATATTGTTTAAAGTTGCAGTCCATGAGTTATCTTGATTATGGCCCATTTCGAGGTTTTGCAAGGTTGATATTTCAATGGGTATACCAGTATAGATGAATATTGTCGACCAATTATAGCTCAGTTGATAATATATTTACTCTCTTTGTAACTTGTGAGAGGTCATGGACTAACAAGCCAGTCTAATATTTGAGTCAAAGGAATGGACCAAGAAGGAGCCCTCCTTCTTGTAAACGTATATATGATCTAGGATCGGCATCTAGAAGTGAAGAACGGATCACCCAAAGAAAGAAACAATAACGCGATAGTTCAAACCTTGCATTGGAAAAAGTAAGACAAAATCAAAAGCTAGAACACGGTCAACAAATTTGTGTCCATGGAACAAGTAAGGATAACATTTGAACAAATTTTCATATTTCAGTCCACAGCTAATTTTCAAATTCAATTATGTATCAACTGCGGTTCATATAATTAAAAAAAAAGTTAATTGATGAAACATCAAATAGTCATCTGATCACAGTCAAATACGTGGCATATATCAGTTTTGGCAGAAAATGCTAAATTGACCAGGTTCAACCCAGCCCAAGTTAATTACTATTTAGTTTGTAAGTCATACGCTCAAACTCAAATTATGTGAGCCTAATGTGGCGAAGATTTTCGATTTTGTTCTTGGACAATAAGGCCTTAATACAAACTTTTGGACTATAGCAGGCCCAAAGTTCATTTGCACACCTTTTGATCCAATTAAGAATTAGGTCTCAAAAAGAGCTAAGTGTCAAAGAAGACTATTGTTCAACCAATAAGTCAGTGGATCAGACCTAAGACATGCCAGCTCCAGAGGTACATGTGTTAGGGCTTAGCTCATGACAATAAGGACCGAACAACGAATCTCAAAACTGTTACAAGCTCAAGATCCACTCGTATGAAATCAGCTTCAACTCAATCAAACATTGGGTCCTAAAAAGAGCCAAGTGTTTTTGGACCTAAACTAAGCTAAGTGTCGAAGAACTCAATAATTCTTACGTAAAATTTTATTTGAGATATCCTCCCTCCATCACGCTCATCGATTGCTAGAGCAGTTGGAGAAGGAGTGCTCACTATAAAAGTAGGTGAAAGGAGGAAGAAATGTTTTGACAAAACAACATCACAAGGAAAACAAAAGGGCAAAGGAACATATTTGATCAATAAAAAATCATAAAAATCTTGCCTCAATACACGTTGAAGACATAATCTATTGAAAATATTTGTCCATAATCATTGTCGAGAGAGTAAAAAAAAATAGAAAATGTCTGAATAATCTTCGTAGCTTTAGAATTATGGATGGTTAATCATAATCTTCAGAAATTTTAGGCAGCTTGGGTTTTGTGGCCTGGTTTGCTGTTGGGGGCGAAAATACATTCCCCCCCTCATTTAAACACTTATTTGAAAAAGGTGTTTAAAGAGGGGGGCAAAAATGTATTTTTGTTCCCCTCTTAGGCAGCAAACCAAACAGCAAAATTCAGGCTGTCTAGAATTGTTCCATAATCTTTGTAACTTCTGTATCATGGTTGAAGAGATGGAGAGCTCATGTTGTAATTGGTTGATATTTGTATATTTTTTCTATTGAAAAAAATGACTTTGCCCACCACTTTCCAATTCTTAAGAGCAATTTCAGAAAAGTTACTAATTGAAGACGTTTTAGAAAGGTGGGGGGTAAATGTTTGTCCTAAAAAAGAAATCATAAAAATATTTCTCCAAAAGGGTGGAGAGATTTTCAATTTTCACAACTTCAAATGAAAATAAAGCCAACAATTTTGTTGGGGAAAATAATGGAAATATTGCTACATTTTAAAATCCGGCAGATTTCCTTTTCAAATAAAAAATTCTTCAACTTCCAACAACGACTGAAACAACATTTCCTACCTTCTACGAGACATCGACTGTTAATGCTCTAACCATTAAAAATGACCTCGACCAATAAGTCAAGAATAGTAAAACACAAAATGACATTTTCAGTTGTAACGCTTATAATTCAGACATTGGAAAAGTCAGAGAAACACAATGGCCTATTCAAGATTTCACCTAAAACAATAGAGTTATTCTACGCTGCTTGGCTTGTGCCTGAATGGTATCAGGAACATGTAGAATGTTGATGTAGCCCAAAACCTTGTATTAAAAAAAAAAAAAAAAAAGGACTAAAAAACGAAAAGGTAAAAGAAACACTTGGGGCTCAAAACCTTGTCTCCTTCTCCAAACCTTCACGCATTCATTGGCATTGAATTCATGTATTCATTCGCATTGACAAGTATTAAGGCTAATTTCTAAGGGGATGCTCTAATTTGGTGCTATTCATGAGCCACGTTAGCATTTTACATGTGCTTAGTACCATTCAGACACAGATCAGACAGCGTAGATTTTTTTTAAACAATATTTAACAAGTCTAAGGAGCGAGGAAAGGTTTCTCACTACCCACCCTCCTTAAAATGCACATCACCACCCATCTCAAGAAGGATGGCGGTGGGAGGAGGCCCTCCCTCGCTCCCTAGACTTAACTTATCTCCAAACACCTCACTGAATCCAGAAATTCAGACCAAAAAACTGACACTTGGTCCCTTCTACCCTTTATACCCTCGTGACCATATTAATCACCACCGACACCAAAAAAAAAAAATTTATCAATAAACTTTTCTCCATTTTCTTTCCACTAATTTCAACCTTTTTTTTTTTTTTTAAATCTTATGCAAATTACATTGTTTTTTCTTTATCAAACCATCCCACCACCATAAAACACAAAATTACAAACTTAATTAACCCAAACTTTGGAGTTAATTAATTACTCACTTACTCTATTATCACTCTGTTGCCGTATCCTCCCCTGAGCCTGAGAAGAAGATGTTTTTCCACTACAGAACTCGAGCATCTTCGGATTGCCACGTTCGAGAACGAAATGCGCTAATATGTCCTTGGTCTCAACCAAATTCTCCTTGCAGAGAAATTCCTGACTAGAAATTCGCTCTACATCTCTATGATAATCATGTACAAAAACATGTGTTTTCTTTGTTTGCTTCGACGACCATCCCTTGCTAGTTCTTGCTAACACCCCCGCTGTGAAAATTGCTGACATTCGACCAGGAGCGGAAGGGTAGTAGCCGCGGGGGCCGTCAATGAGGATGACGTCCCAATTGACGTCGTAGATGTGGTTGGGAAGATCATTGATACCTAATTTACATTCGGAGAATAATAGGTTCTGGACAGGACGGCACTCGTTACGAATTTGCTCTTTAGCCGAGTTGATGAGTTGACTCAGTTCGCTCACCTTTGTGGTGTACTGGACATCGTAAGCTTCAATGTCTGGGTGTTTTTCTTCCATGTAAGAGACGTAGTACTGAGATTCGTCGATGAACACAGTTCGGCCTTTAGGGTTTAATGCTCGCCAGAGTGGGGTTTCGTGGCTGAGACCGAAGATGAGAAAATTGCATGAGGTTGGGTTGGCGGAGCAGTGGTGGAGGGTTTTTGCAATGGATCGGAGTTCAGATTCGTTCATTCGACCGGTGTTGTTTGAGATTGAAGCGTAATAGAGGAGAGCCGATTCAACTGGTTTTGGTAGCTGGGGAGGGAAAGTGGTGGAGGATGCGGTGGCGAAGGTGGTGGCGGATATTGCCGAAGAGGACAATGAAGTAGTCTCGCGGATGTTAAAGAGAGTGAAGAGCACCGCGAATGTGAAGAACGAGATAAACGCTAACAGCCAGATACGGTAATGGTAGTAGGATCCTCCTCCGCCACCGCCACTGCCACCGCCACCAAACTTATGGATCGACGGGTGGAGGAGAATCAGCTTCGCCGTGGTGGTTGTGCCCGTGGCCGTGGTCGCGTTGGACTTCATCGTCTGAAGGAATGTAAACAAGGAAAGAAATGAAGCACTAATTACTTTCTTTAATGAGTTTCGCGAAATACGTGAATCTCGAGGGAGCCTGGAGATGGAATTGATGAGTTATATTGGAATAAGGATATGGGGGAAATATAAGGTTAGTTGAAGTAGAGAAGTTCGTTGGAATGGGCGGTGGTAGGGCCGAGGCCCGGGGTAGGATGAGAGGGGGGGCGGAAGGGGACTTGTTGCCCAGAAATGAGCTGAGATGTCTCTGTTCCTTGACCTTGAGTTTAGGTTTAGGGCAAAGGGAAAAAGAGAGAGATTAGAATGGACTGGGAGTCTTGAGGGACAACAATGTGTGTGACCACAATTTGATAAGCTATCAAAAAATCAGATTCATTTGTTTTTTTTTTTTTTGATAAAAAGATTCATTTGGTTTACTAAGACCATTTACTTTGCTTTCTTTTATTATTAAAAATCTTGTGAGAAAATAATACCTGTAATAGATTATTTTGTAATTACTTTTAGTATTTTTATTTTGAAAAAATCTACTGAGCCCAGTTAGTGATTGGAAAGTAGGGGTGGGCAATGTCGGTTCGGTTCGGTTTTGAGCCCCAAACCGATTTCGAACCGATTTAATTCGGTTTGTCCAAAATCCAAACCGAAACCAAATTTTGTATTTGTAAACCGATGAATTCGGTTGAACCGAATTTCGGATCGGTTCGGTTCGGTTGGACCGAAATTTCAGGCTCAAGCATTTGAAAGACTTTCATTAAAACATATCCAATTTTTTTACAGGTCAAATTTTTTTATAGACTCAATTTTAGCCCAAAATTGAAAACTTTGAGAGAATGGGGTGATTTAGTGCAACAGGGTATATTGCAATGCATTTGTTGCACTAATCAAGTATTGACACATACTTTTTATTTAGTTATTTATATATATTTAATTAATCGGTCGGTTCGGTTATAAATCGGTCGGTTCAAAACCGCAAACCGATTTTGAACCGTTTATAATCGGTTCGGTTCGGTTTAAATTATTTTCTCTCTACTCATATTTCGGTTCGGTTACCGAACCGAATTTGAAAATTGGTTCGGTCGGTTTACCGAATTTAAATCGATTTTTGCCCACCCCTATTGGAAAGAGTGTTCTGCACGTAAGTGTCAACTCTACTCATCTCTCTATGAGTTTGAAAAAGATAGAGAGAGGGATAGCGTTCACACTCACATAGTAGACACCCTCCCTAGGCTGCATAGAAAAGTTATTTTATTTTAAAGTTTGCTACTTGTTCAAAAGTAATTTATAGCTTTAGGATAAATAAAAAAAGGAAAAAAAATGACAATGGTTATTGATGATGGAAATGAGATCCGGATTCACTATGTTGTATGGAGAAAATTCCCTACCCCACGAGGAGTTCACTTAAGGCTTGACTCAATCATATATTTTCGAAGATCCTAGTTTTATTGGTAGGAATTGTTAGCAGAGGAAAAATTAACGGTAGTTCGTTATGAAGTGCTAACGGATCTATGCGTCATGTATACGACTCAACTCGTTGACATTATGTATTTAGTATCGTAATTTTCAAAAGTATCATCTCACCAAGGCTCTAGCGATGAAACTTAGCACATCTGCTTCGTCTCACCCCGGACAACATAACTACAATGGCCTTATGTACTTAGTTCATAAATAAAATAAAATAAATGCTTGAAATCTCGTTTTTCTTCATTTTTTATTCAAAAATTATGAGGGGTGTATTTGATAAAATCTTGTTTAGAATCACTCTACTATGTCTACGGTATTGACAACTAAGTTCAGCATTACAAGTTTAATAAACTTGTATCATATAAAGAAATTCTCTAAGGGAAGTTAAGGAAACTCTAGCTCAAAGTAATGTTCAAGGAATTACCTAAAAAGGTATAAATTTGTAAATATGAAAAAAAAAAAAAAAAAGTAAAAAAAAAAATAGAAACTCATCCTTATCCATACTGGTGATTCCAATTAAAGCAACAATTTTATCACCTAAATCACTCTCAAAGGGAGGGAAAGGAAAGAAGGGTTCTTCCACTTTAGTGCTCCCTTTGATGGAGAATAAACCCACTTTAATGGTAAACAAAAGGTCTGCATTAGAGGTCCACAAAGAGGAGGGAGTTTAGTTAAGTTCATCATTAGTGGAAGGGTTATAAAGTTGTAATTAGTAAATAATTCCTTTAAGAGGGAGTAAAGTGGAAAACAAACTATCCCGGATTTTATGGCAATTCACTGTCAGTGATGACATGTGGAAGCAAAATGGGACAGCAATGGCTGGGTAAAGAGATAAGAAATAATTTGTAGCAATTGTATAATCATGTAGAACAAGATGAGGGCCAATGTGTGATGATGAGAAATAAAGATTGTCTAATCATGTTAAGGTAATTGGTAAGGTAATTGGTAAGGTAATTGTGTAATCATATAGAACATGGTGAGGACCAATGTTAAGGTAAAACACAAAAAAAAATTATTATTGAAATGACGAAGGAAAGAAAAATACACTAGGCACAATCCTAAAGCAAGGAATGCCACGACACCATAATGAGAAGTTTTTAGGCGCATCAACTCTGTGCAAGGCTATCTGGATCTCCAAACAAGGTTTTGTAGGTTTAGTGTCGATATAAACAAATCTAAAAATGCATTGTAGCACTTGCGTAAAAGCTATATCCATGGGGTTGTTTGGTTTTTGTTCTAATAGAAGTCTAGCTAGTGCAAATAAGAAGTGAACGATGACCACCAAGTCAGTTACACAAGGGTTTTAATTAAAAACCATCCAGAACGTTAGCTCTAAATTTAGCAAGCAACTAACTAAGGGTGTGCTAACTTTATTGGAAGGTCATAAAAGCTATGGAGGAAGATGTCTTCAACTTGGACCTTTTATTGATCAAGATGTCCATGTAGACCGACATGGTTCGTAAACTGGCTAAGAAAATCCAGTGAGACAGAGTCGTTTAATGGGCTAATTTTTCAGTTTTTCCAATCAGATCCAAGTTCATGCTTAAACAAATATCCACTAAATCATGTCCACCTAACAAAGTGGGGCGGGTGGAACTTAAGGGTTCTACTGCCCATGTTGGGCTAGTTAGGAGCGAGTCTTCCAACTCAACCCAGGAGGTTTCAGTTTCTCTCTCTCACCCACATGGTTTTGAACTGCCAGAACAGTTTGTTGGAGTCCATGGTTTGACAGCAATACCGTGCAAGTCGCATTTGGAGAGTTGCTCATCCACACTAGACCACGTAGGCGCCCCCAAGCTTCGAGGTATTTTGGACGAACATTCTAGGTTACGCTCTTCCTGACGAACAAACTTCTAGGCAATCCCCATGGGTTGTTTCTAAGGTTAATGACAATGTAGAGCTCTTTGTTTCTGACTGTCTTTTGGCTCAATAACATACATCTGATCATTCGATTTTCAAAGATATTAGCTTCATAGTGAGAGTGTACCTCAATCAAGATGAAAAAAAAGGCTTCACGTATGGTTCAAGCTGTGGTGCAAGGTTCAGACAGAGCAATTGACAGGTCCGGCAACCAAGGGGTTGAGGTCCTTCATGAACCTCAAAATTCTTTCATGGAATTGTAGGGGCTCGAGAATTCTGAGAGGCAAAAAGGCTGCCAAAGATTAATTTCACATAATCGTTTGAATCTTGTTTTCATTCAAGAACCCAAATTGAAGAGATGTTCTAAAGAATTTATCAGAAAGTTGTGGGGGACACTTCTTTTGATTGGCCATGGTGGAATCCATTGGCTGGTCAGGAGGTCTATTAGCTATTTGGGATGTTGATTATTTGCAGTTGATGGAAGTGTTGAAAGGTGTTTTTTTTTTCTCTTTTTATCCAATTCCAAATGATCTCAGACAACTCTTTTTGTCAATGTCCAACGTCTATGGTCCGTGTGATCCTTTGCTCAGATAGCACTTCTAGGAAGAACTTTACAACATTGCTGGCTGAGTGCAATTGCCTTGGTTGTTAGCAGGAAACTTCAATGTTGCTCGTCACATGAACGAAAAAAAAGGTGGTAGAAAGAGATCCATGAGCATGCAAAAATTTAATCAGTTCATTAATGAGGTGGAACTCACTGATTTCAGTCTGAAATGAGGGAAGTTAACGTGGTCTAAAATGAGGGAGTTCATTGATCGGTTTTTGGTTTCGGCGGATTGGATTGCTAAATTTGGGGATAAAGTCGTATGACTTAAAGGAGCGGCAAGTTTTGACCATCACGTGATTATGCTGGCGAACTCGTCTATTGGTGGCAACACTCACCTCTTTTCCTTTGATAATGGTTGGTTTGATTACTCAACCCTGGCAAAGGAGATGAAATCATGGTGGAACAACCAAGTAGTCTTTAGTCACCCCGGCTACTGCTTATGGTGGAAACTAAATGCGATCAGATGCAACCTTAAAAGTTTGGGGTAAGAACAAATTATGTATTCAAAATATTTCTGCTTTGATTGCTAACATTGATGTCGATAACGAGATCTAAGACCTGATTGCCGATGAGAGGTCTCGTAGAGTGTAGTTGCATCAGGAGTGGGCAAAGTTAACAAAAATAGATGATGAGTTTTGGAGGATCAGATTCGGGGTCAACTGGGCTTGTCATATGGATCAAGGTCCAAATTCTTTCATATTTAGCCAATAGACACAGTCTATTTAACTCTATTGAAGGGATTCTTTTACTTTAGTGTTCCCGTTGATGGAGAAATAAACCCATTATGGCCGATAAAAAAATTAGAAAGTCTTTGTGCATCTAAATCAAAGATCATAGACCTGATTTTTGTAAAGGCTTTCATGTGATAAAACTTCATACAATCTACATCGCTCTCTTGAAGGAAAGCAAAAACAATTATTGGTCTAGGTATGTTGCTGGGACCATGAAGGAATAAATGAAGCAAAGTTCGTAATCTAAAAGTAGATTGCTAGTGGGAGACTCGCTCATCGTAGATGCAGATTCGGCCTCCTCCGGATTGGTGATGCAAAATCACGTTTCTCTTCCATACTCCCCTTCTCGAGGGGGAGAGGGAACCAATGAGAAAGGTGCTCAAAAAACCCTATGGTGACTGGATCTGGTAATACACCAGCAACCATGACTAAGCAATCAAACAAAGTTGAGAACATTGGCGGTGAAGAGAGATCACTGGCAATCCCTACCATGAATACTCAGCAAGATACTAGTGCTAAGACATTGAGTTGGACGTCATTGTTCGCTAAGCATAATGGTGAGATTGGCACCAAACTGCAGTTTGTACCTCCGACAGTGGTTGAAGGGAAGTAGGTGGTTCACATCAAATAGTCTGATCATGGATAGAGGATGGAGGAGTGCAAGCGTTATCTGATTGGAAATTTTGTTTGTAAGAGACTAGCATATGGTTTTGTCAAGGATAGTTTGCAAAGATTGTGGGCGCTAAAAAATGACTTTGACATGTCTGTATATGGCGAAAAAAATAATTTGTTTTTTAGTTTTCTAATGATGAAGATCGCACTAAAGTGCTAGAACTGGGACCAATACACATTGCGAGTCGAATCTTCATTGTAAGACCTTGGAAGTCATACATGAAAAACTAAGTGGAAGTGGTAAATTATGCGCCAATTTGAGGAAGGTACCACTGTTTCTATGGACCCCTACTGTAATACCCTGAGTGGGCGGGCTCTAAGGCTGACGGACTACCTTGTGTGGGCGGGCTCTAAGGCTGGCAACTCTATGTGTGGGCGAACTCAGAAGGCTAGCAGACTACCAAGTGTGGGCGGGCTCAGAGGATGGTAAACTACCTCGGTGTTATAGTCTCACATCGCCTGGATGAGGGATGGAAATGTGTTATATATGTACGAGTTTGGATCTACATGACACAACGCGTTTTAAAGTCGTGCAGGTAGTTAGGTTGGGCCAAGAGTGAACAATATTGTTTCATGTGGATCGGGTCGTGATATAATGGTATCAGAGCCGGACCCAGCCCGAAATGTGCCAACGAGGACGTTGGGCCCTAAAGGGGGTAGATTGTAATACCCTGAGTGAGCGGGCTCTGAGGCTGACGGGCTACCTTGTGTGGACGAGCTCTGAGGCTGGCAGCTCCATGTGTGGGCGAGCTCAGAAGGCTGGCAGGCTACCAAGCGTGGGCGAGCTTAGAGGCTGGCAGACTACCTCGGTGTTATAGTCTCACATCGCCTGGGCGAGGGATGGAAATGTGTTATATATGTACGAGTTTGGATCTACATGACACAACGCGTTTTAAAGCTGTATGGGTAGTTAGGTTGGGCCCAGAGCGGACAATATTGTTTCATGTGAATCGGGACGTGACACCTGCAGGGCTGCAATCTATTGCTAGCGTTCTCGGCACGCCGTTAATGCTTGATAAGGCTACAGAAAACAGACCAGGTTGTCGTTTGCTAGAGTGTGCATGGAGATCGATGTAACCAGCCAGTTCCCGCCTTCGTTCCAGGTGGAAATTGATTTTGGGAAGTCAATCACGGTGGAGATGGAGTATTCATGGCAACCAGTTAAATGCATTCATTGCAAGGGTTTTGGAAATATGTCTACTGGGTGTAATAAACCGAAGAAAACCAATTCAAAAACTACTAGTTACTGATGAGCAACTGAAAAGAAAACTACACCAAGCAAATACACTTACGGATGGGAGATAGCACAAGGCAAACACACGTTTAAAACATGAGGAGCAAAAAATGATGCAGCTAGCAGCAGTTCCAGAAAGCTGATGTAGAAAAGACAATTATTATTGATGTTGAAAATCAATAAGATGTAGAGGTGATTCACCCAATCCAATTGGATTTGGAGACTGAAGATAGGGCACAAAATAGGGAAACACTATTAGAAGGGGGATAAGAGAGGGCACAGAACAATGAACTGCACACCAAACACACCCAGGTAAATCAGGATCAGAGGGAAGAAACCCAAATAACCCCAATTGAATGTGTATTTCACGTGGAAGGGATAATGTTCCCCTAACCTTAACTAAGGTTAAAGACACATTGAAGACGATAGAAGAATATGAGAATGGGAACGAAGTTACTAGTGAAGAGAATGACACAATAGAGTATATTGGTGTGGAAGAGTTTAAAGAATACTTCATAGATCTAAAAGATCAATTTGAAAAAGAAATTCTTATGGAGGGTCAAAACACTACTGAAGATGAATGTGAGGCAACCGCTTCTCACCCTCCTAAGGAAGACGTTCCTCGACAATCTTCCCGAATCAGAACAACAAACCCTAAATTCAAGGGATAATTATAAAAGAGAAGTCAATGAAGATCAACATTACCTGTTGGAATCTCTCAAGAAATAGTTTATCCCTAACAATTAGTTGTTTTTCCTTTCGAGTTTGTGTGCTTTAAGAATATCATTCCGACTTTTTTCATTTGTTAGGCAAGGGGATGAATATCCTTATTCTCAAAATACTTACCTAATTGATAAATGCCTATCAAGATCACGAGTTTAAGCACGCTCACCTAGTGAGTTTAACTTTTAATTTAAAACTCATGGATTATTCTCTTAGCTTGTTTGAGGATTTTACTAAAATTTTATTTCTTTGTGATGATGTATTGTATGACAAAGGAATAAGTGAGGAGTGTAACCTTGACGTACTTTTATACTTTTGATTTAATGATAAAGTTAGGAGAGCCTCAAATACCCTGTTTGCCATAAAAAAAAAATTTTGCCATTAGAGGGCCACAAAGAGGGAGTTTAATTAAGTTTATCATTAGTGGAAGGGTTATAAAGTTTAATTAGCAAATAATTCCAAAGAGGGAGTTAAAGTGGAAAACAAACTATCCCGGATTTTATGGCAATTCACTGTCAGTGATGACATGTGGAGGCAAAAATGGGACAGTAATGGCTGGGTAAATAGATAAGAAATTATTTGTAGTAATCGTATAATCATATAGAACAGGGTGAGGGCCAGTGTGGGATGATGAGACATAAAGATTGTGTAATCATGTTTAGGAAATTGCCATTTGATCTTCTCATCATTTCATACTCAGAAAATTTTAAGAACATCAACCATGTGCAAGAGCAGCAAGACTATTTGGATCTCTAAAAAATGTTTAGTAGTTTTAGTGTGGGTTTAAACAAACACAATGGTTTGCTATTTTTAGGCAATTTCAATTATTATACTAAAATGTCACGATAGGGTTTGTAAGGGATACGAAATTCCAATTTCGAAAACCAAGTTTCTAAATCGAAAAATGCATTGTAGCACTTAGGGGTGGGCACGGGACGGGATGGGACGAGATATACTCATCCATATCCCATTCCATTCATACGGGATCGGGACCGGACGGGATGGGAAAAATTTCATCCCGACCTCATCCCATTCCAAACGGGTTCAGGACGGGACGTGATCAGCATGCTGTCTGTGACTGCCGCGAACATTATCATCATATAAGAGCGTGAATTTTTTCTTCTTCTTATAATTAGATATAGATGTGACATGCAAATATAAGGGTAGCCACTAAATACCCTAACAATGAAGTCAAGTGGACTTGACTTTTAGAAAATGACATGATAAATGGGACTCACTAAGAGTATTGTGTCGCTGTGATGGTCTCCCAATTGATTTTACAATTTCATTACTATTGGAAACAAAATTCATGGTTCCTTGACAAAATGATATTTCATCTTTTGTTAGGGAATAAATATAGACCTATTAGTGATGCTCTAACATATTCATAATGGTTTACCATCAATACATATATTGTAATTAAAAAATATATTTTTACAGCCCGGGGCATCTCAAATTATTGGCTCCGCCCCTGAATGTTCCCTTCTGAATATGTATTACTCAGTTAATTGTCATTTTTCATCTTCACCTCGGTATTATCAATATTTGGAAGTTAAATAATTGGAGTCACTTTTATTGGGAATCCAAGCAACAGTCTACTATCTTTCTCTTGCTTAATGAATATTTATTTCTTGAAGTAACATTTCTGTTACCACTGCAAGCACCATGAGTTTCTGTTAGTCATCTGTAAGTTTATATGAATAAAAATAAATAAATAAATAAAATATTAAAAATAGCTCGGAATTGGCGGGATTGAAAATCTTCATCCCATTCCATCCCATTCTAGATTGGGACGGGACGGGATCATGATGAAATTATTCAATCCCATTAAGGCCCGAAAAAATCGGGACGTGACGAAACATGATTGGGATCGTGGGATGGGATGCCCACCTCTAACACTTGCATAAAAGTTACATACAGGGGGTTTGTTTGTTTGGTTTTTGTTCTAACACAACTTATAAGTCTAGTTACACAAAGGTTTTAATTAAAAACCATCGAGAACTTTTGCTATGAATTTAGCAAGTAACTAACTAATGTTTGCCCAATTCATCGTCTTTTTCTTTATTATTTGGCAGACTCGAAATAATTGAGTTTTCAACAAAATACCAAATTTGAACCTCAGCAGTTTCTATATTTTTTCATCGTATTTGGATAAATTGGAAACACCAGTGATTTTCTATAGCACTAATTCCCCAAGTCACTAAGATGTTGAACAAATGGACTCCATTCACCATTTCCTTACCACAACAGTTACTGATTTATAGTCAAACCAATCATCTATTACTCTTTCTGAGTCAGACTCGCTATCATCATTTGGCCCTTTCACTAAGTTAGCCATAATCAGGATACAACTTATTCATGTTCAGATCCAAACAGCCAAGAATCACCTTATTAATTCTAGATTTTTACAACTCAAACCCATTCTCTACAAATACAATTGTTGTTACTTTTGATGCCACCTTATTTGCCTTATCACAACAAGACGCTATTGCAGTCAATCTCTAAGGCATGATTATTGCTCAGGTGGCATGCCCCATTGAAGGTAAGGTAACAGACAGTATGATGAGCGAATGTCATGCAGTCGAGGCAACTTTGCTTCTCATTCAAGTACGGAGTGGAGAACATGTTTCTTGTTGAGTGTCTCTAAACAACTTATTTTCAGTAAGTATGAGGATTTACAGCACCCCCGAATGGACATGGACTGGGTATGGTGTTCAATCATCACCAACATCCGACGATTACTTACTATTCATCCGCTTTGGTATTATAATTTTATCAGTAGAGAATTCAATTATGTTGCTCACAAACTAGCAACCACGGTAAGACATCAGTACTATAACAAATATTATTAATTTTTATTTGCAATATGCTTTTATAAAAATTAAAAAAAAACAAAAAAAAAAACCCTAAGGGCGTGTTCATGTCACGGAAAAATATATACTCTATTAAGTAGCAAATTTTAAGAACATTTATGTAACTTCAAATTTGTTTTACATACCACAGCTTAGAAGCAATGGCACATTTTTACACTTTTCCTTTTGGCAAATTGGATACTCTAATGAGTCAATGACAATAATCAATGGCAATATGAAAAGTTGCAATTAGGTGAAAATCTGGGTGAAATGTCCGTAAAATTTAAGATGTTAGACAAAATATTGTGAAATAGCTCGATTATTATCCTGAATCGTGCACTGCACTATTAAAATTGTGTGCTTTAAAATTTGAGTCATTTGCACTTTTCTCCAGTAATAAATGGCTAATTTAGGGTCACTCGTAGAATAAATTGGTATTGCACTTTTCTTTGAGGACTAACCGTCAATTTACTTTGACCGTTTGTTTTTAAAATGCCAAAATCTAGATGACCAAAATACTTGAAGATTGAAATTAAATATTTTGTATCTCAAAAAATTCATCTCAAACAATATCAAAGTGTCTACTTAAAATGACTGATTTTTTAAACAGTGTCACAAAACAAAGAGAGATCCCCTTTCTTTTGTTTGAAGTATAATTTGGGGATCTAAAATTGGTGGAATATATGGATATTCTCTTTGTACATTTAAAAAAAAAAAAAAAAAACTTCAATGATTGATTAAGCTCCCAACAATACATGATTACAAAAGTGATTATGTAGTCTCTGCTTAGTGTCTCCTAGCTGTTAGTGGACTTGTTCTTTCATGGCCCCCATGAAATAACATTTCACCCAACAACCATTCTTTTATCACACTTTTATTTTAAAAAAAATGAGTTTATTGTGCTATTCAAGTTTGGCCTGTCTCCAATCTATTATTGTTTCTAAAGCAAACCCTAATTTGGAAATTAAAATGAAAGTTGGTATGAGAATTGGTAGTTCGTGAAACATACGACTTTTCTTAACACACATTAAGTGAACACATTTGAAGTTTCTATTAATTTTCTATTGTTAACATTGGTCGCTCTCAATATAAAGGTTCGAGGGTCCTTAAAATCTCGCTTTCGTTAAATAAACAAGAAAAAAAATCAATGTGATAAATCAACATTAGGTTTACATATGTACAAATCCAATCACTTTCTTAATTATAAGTCATTTTCTATATTTTCCTTTTTGAATGGTCTATAATGAGACATGACCGATGATAATCACTTTCTTATACCTGCAAGCTGATGACTAACAATAGCACGCGGAAAGGCTGACTAATCTCTTAGAATTACGCAATTGAAATTTACTAAAAATGGGGCTAATGAGCTTCAATTGCGCGATACGTGGTTTTGGACTAACTAAGTTAGCTTGATAAAAAAAAAAAAAAAAAAATTATATATAGATTACTTTGAAATGATGAAATCATTTGTAATCACATATGTTTCTTTCAAATATCAAACAGAGTTACCAAAACCAGTTTTTAATAATGTGAATGATATGTTATTATAAGATGGGTTTAGGTTATAGTTGGTAATTTGGTATGAACAAACAAGGTCTATTGCTTGATTTTTTGGGTTAGTAAGGGTGACCTCTAACCAACCCTTGTTTATTATTGAAGACCTTCCAATTCTAATGAGGACCATTTGAGTTGGTCACAAGTCGTTGGACTTAGATGTTTGGCATAATTATTAAGGCTGATTATTATTAGTATTAAAATCAGATTCCAATTGCTATATAATAGAATTAAAAGCAACACATAAAGATGATTCTATCGAAAATATCAAGATTTTTGTGATGATTCCTCCATCGATAAATTAGATTAAAATCATGATATTTGTAGTCAATACAACAATTAATGCATTTTTTAAGAAAAAATGTTCCTGACAAAACTCAAAATTTTGTTGAAAACTACTTTTAACAAGGAAAAAATTCGTTGGTGGGTTCCTGGAGGCATCCCCGTAGCTAAAGGTATTTGCCAAGGAATTACAGTTTTTGTTGGTAAAAGGGATGCTAAGTCAATAAAATATTTTGTTGGTAATATTGACAACTACCAAGGAAATTCGTTGGTAAAAATCAAATATCGTTACCAACAAATTGTTTGTTGCAAAAACTATTTTTATTTACCTACAAATTTTTTCTCGAAAAATCTTAAAATTGTCGTTGGCAAAGGTAACAACCTTTATCATAGAACTTTTTCGTTGGTAAAATGCATGAATATCAACGAAAGTTGTCATAGGTATCGTTACCAATTACCAAGGAAATTATTTTCAATAAAAAAATGATATATTAAAGTTGTATAAGAGACGACCTAATCTAGATCTCAAACTCTAAGGACATCACCCACTACCTCCCAAACTCTAAGGACACCACTCTTGATGATAAGACCCCACTATGGAATTTCATATATAATATATTTATTTTTAGGCTCAACGGGAATCGAACTCCTGATCTATAGTAAAATCTGTTGCAATATTTACCAATTGAGCTATTTGAATAATTGTGTTGTGTGCAACAACTTTATAGCTTATTAAATCAAATTACTCATTTTTTGCAATAAAAAACCATTGCTACGTATATAATAGAGACCAATATATAATATTTCGTCACTATAAATTAAAACTAAATATTTTCACGATTATAAGATTTATGTTAAATATCTACCACTTTTAGAAATGAAAAAAAATTTCACAGTTATACCATTATAATTAGCAACAAAATAGCAATAGCATTTCAATGCTATATGTTATTGAAATTGGTTATATCCCCAATGAAATAAAATTAAATTGTTGTAAATAAGAAAATGAGCCTTAATAAGAAAAATGTTCATGGAAATTTTATCAATATTTAGCAACGAAATAAATTGTTACCATTAATATTATAATTAACAGTAAAATAATGTTGTATTGTTAAATAAATTTTATTTGATTTTTCAGATGAAATTATATCAATGCTACTAATAAAAAAAATTCAACAAATTGATATTTTTCCACTATAAAGAAGCTAGGAGCTTTAAATATAAAAAAATTTCATGAAAAAAAAATCATTATAAGTAACCAAATAAATCGTTGCAATAACGTGGTAATTAACTAGAGAAAATTTAGTTTCATTGTTGAAGAGACACGAACAAGTGTTATAGTGCATTTACTAAGATAATGTTTGTCAATAATATTAATATTTATTAGCAATGAAATAATTTATTGTAAATGACGTCATTATAACTAACAAACTAAAATTTCGTTGAAAAAGAAATATTTTGTTGCTAAATAATGTTGGTGGAAAATTGGTTTTGGAATAAATATTTTTCGCCATCTCTTTACAAATAAAAGTTGCCAACAAAATAGATTTCGTTACTAAAAGTGATGTCTCTATGGTTTTTTCAATGAAATTTATTTTTGTTAGAAATAGTAACACATTAACAAGGAAAATAAAATTTTTTAGTAACTAAAACATTTTTTTGTAGTGAGTATACCAATTTCCAACAAAATAATGACTTGTCGGTATAAAATAGTTAGTGAACTTTAATGAGAAACAAATTTTCATGAAAATGTTATTAGTTTTTACCTAGAAAAAAATTTGTTACGAACAATGTTATAATTACCAACAAAATTTTATTTCATAGCTATAAAGATTTCATTAAAAAATATATTGTTTCCAACAAAATAAAAAACGTTGCCAATAGTGTGACAATTCTCAACGAAATATTACTTTGTTGCTATAAATTAATAAACGAGCTTTAACAGGAAAATACCTAATGAAAAAAATTATCAATCATTATCAACGGACCGAATCATTACTAATAATGTGATTATTGTCTAGGAAAACATATTTTTTTACTAAAGAGGGACGAATAAGATTTAACATTCGTTAACAAGGAAAGTTAGTTATTGTTAAAATTAGTCTTCTTTAGCAACAAAATATTTCATTTCAGATGATGTCATAATTACCAAGGAACAAGTATTTTGTGGCCATAAAAATAATTTCATTGTTAAATCAATTTAGCGAAAAATTGGGTTTGGAGGGAATGTTTCCCGCCACCTATTTAACAAGGAAAGTTTCCTACAAAATATATTTTGTTGGAAAACAGTAACAAGTTTATGTTTTTTTCAAGGAAATTTTTTATTCGTTGACAATGCTACAATATTAACAAGGAAATCAATTTTCGTAGCAATAATTTTGTTGGTAAAAGATAGATTTCTTGTAATGAGTGTTGGCGCGTTAGGCACACCATAGTTAAAGAGACATAGCAACAATAATCCAACACCTTGGATATTATGATACTTTCAATTAATGAAATTCACCAAAGATAAGATAGGCCCATTAAAGCACAAGCAATTGTAACAAGGAGCTTGAGCTTTGCAATTTCAATGGGCCAAATGTGTGCCGATTGATGGAACCCATGGGCTTTGGAAGGCTTTGTTGTGATGTTGGGTTGCTAACAAGAGAGATTACCTCATGCCCAATCATCATGCTTGAGGGGCCAATCTGCAATCAGTCCATCTTGAAGTTATATCCATTGCTTCAAATAAGCCCATGGGCTAAAATTTTTACATTAGTCATTTACCAATATAATTTCATATTTATTTGCATAAACTGTAAATTTATTGAACTTGGAGTATAAGCTTGGGATATGTTCATTTGTTTATATGACATAAGCTTGAGATATAAAATGATATAATATTGTTTTATGGAAAACATTTGTCTACATCAGCAACAACAACAACATCAACCATCAACGTGCAAGTTTACCAGTCTCCTATTGATCTATTCTATCCACATAGATAGCGTCATAGCCGAGAAGTTTCTTGATCTTTCATAAAGTTTCATAGGATTCTAGTCCTTAGATATTTTTAAGGAAGTGTGTAGAAGATGAATGTAGACTGTTGGATCAAATTGATCACAACCGTCCATTGAGGAGGTGGAGTTGTATAAATAGGCTAAGGCCTCATTTGTTATAATCACCTCAGAGAATTCAAATAATACAAGTTCTAGTTTTCTTAAGCTCTCTTATGTGTTCTTAGCTTGCTTAGTTTTCCATAATCTAAGTAAGTCTTTCGTGGGCAAGGCTGACTAGCTTTCTTTGATAAGTCGGGGCAAAGTTTGCTAGTGTCGCACGGAAAGTACTTGAGAAAAGAAAACTCGTGACAGTTGGTATCAAAGTCAGGTTTGGCGCCAATGGTATCCTGGTTGGATGGTTAAGGCTGTGGTGGTTTAAACCCCACGTCTTGGGTTTTATACTCACCGGCGGCACGCTTGTCTTAAAAAAAAAGTCAGGTTTGGTAAGGTTGGTGAAATCATTCTACACAAGTGAATATCGTCGGAGGTCAACAAACCACCAATTGAAAATAACGACAAAGGTGGAAAAGTCCGTAAGGACAAGTCAAAGGACATGATCGCTGCGATAGATGAAAGGTTGGCTAAGTTGTGTGCCACCATGTCTGACTTAAGGGAGAAAGTCGAAGACATGGACCAACACATCGAAATGAAAGCGTCCAATGGGGATGACCAAGAGCTTCGTGAAGAGATGCAAGGTGCCTTAAACGCGGTAGTGGACATGGTGTCCAAGAAGATTGAGTCCCTAGAGTCCCAAGTTGTTGCTAAGGATGTGGAGATGGAGGCTTACAAGGAAAAAGTTGAGAAGCTTGAAACTCAACTCAATGTGTGCATGGCTGCGGTAGCCAATGGCGGGGCTACACAAGGGACGATCACTCACAAAGTCGAAGCTCCCAAACCTAAGGCCTATGGTGGGGCAAGGGGTGCAAAGGAGATCGACAACTTTTTGTGGAACATGGAGCGCTACTTTGATGCGGCTGGCATAAAGGATGAAATGGCAAATGTATGTAGTGTCTCCTTATATTTGAATGATGTTGCTATAGTTTGGTGGCGCAAAAGGTCCAATGATGTCAAGAATGGATTGTGCACCATCGACACTTGGGAAGAATTCAAGAAGGAACTCAAGAGACAATTCTACCCGGAGGATGCCAAAAACGAAGCTAGGGCCAAGTTCCGCCGCCTTCAACATAAGGAAGGTCACATAAGGGAGTATGTGAATGAGTTCTCGGAGTTGCTCTTAGAGATTCCTGACATGGGAGAAAATGATGCTTTGTTTAGCTTCCTTGATGGCCTAACGGGTTGGGCCAAGTTGGAGTTGAAGAGGCGAGGTGTGCAAGACCTTGCAACGGTTATGGCCGCGGCCGAGTCCTTGATTGAGTTCAAGAGAAATGACTCATCCAAGTGGCAAGGGAAAAAGTCGAGTAATGATGGCAAAAGTCTTCCAAAGAACACAAGAACTCCAAAGACAAGGGGAAGGAGGAAAAAAAATGGATCGCCCAAGAAGATATCTTGTTTCTTATGTAGTGGACCTCATCGGGGGCATTTGAGTGTCCAAAATGTGGAAAACTTGCCGCGCTTTTCATGGAGGAAGAAGCAAAAGAGGAAAGGAGGATCGCTTCATTGAATCTCCTAAGTACCATTCAAGCAAGGTCGAGGAACAACCACGTGAAAGGATGTACGTGGAGACCGAGATCGGAAACAAGACTTTGAAAGCCATGGTGGATACCGGAGCTGACACAGTCTACATGGTCAAGGACCTTGCTGAAGAAATTGGCCTATCATGAACTAAGGAGAAATGATATATCAAGGGAGTTAATGCTAAAAGTCTCCCAATTGAAGGAGTAGCTCTTGGCACCGATATTCTGTTTGGACAATGGCAAGGTAAAGTCGACATAACTATTGCTCCAATTGATGATCACAAGTTCTATTTGGGTATAAATTTCTTGGACATGGTGAAGGCTTTTCTGGTCCCACATGCCAACACCATGTGCATCATGGAGAAGGGACAACCTTGTGTTGTGTCCGTGGTACAGTAGATAAGGAGAGAATGGTGTCCACTCTCCAACTTTCTATAGGAAAGAGGATGAACCTACTTACTTGGCTACCCTCAAGGAAGACGAAGGTCCCATGGATGGAGGGGTGAATGCACATAAGGCTGTCCAAGATGTTCTAAAGGAGCACAAGGATGATATGCCTGCCGAGTTGCCTAAGAAGCTTCCACCAAGGAGAGAGGTGGATCATGCTATTGAGTTAGAAGTTGGAGCAAAACCACCAGCATTTGCTCCTTATTGTATGGCACCTCCCGAGCTCGAGGAGTTAAGAAGACAATTGAAAGATTTACTTGATGCTGGTTATATTCGACCCTCCAAAGCTCCATATGGTGCGCCGGTCTTATTTCAAAAGAAACATGATGGATCCCTATGGCTTTTGTATTAACTAGCGGGCACTCAACAAGGTCACTATCAAGAACAAGTACCCGATTCCACTTATCGCGGATCTCTTTGATCAACTTGGTGATGCAAAGTACTTTACCAAGCTTGACTTGCGCTCGGGATATTATCAAGTCTGCATAGTCGAAGGAGATGAACTAAAGACGACATGTGTTACAAGGTACCGGTCTTACCAATTCTTAGTTATGCCATTTGGTTTAACTAATGAGCTGGCCATGTTTTGCACTCTAATGAATAAGGTACTAGCACCTTACCACATTCCAGTTGTACCTGCTCCACACATTCCAGTTCATGAATATGCTTACCACCGTTATCCTGAAAACTTCGATCCTCATATGTTAAGCTCTCCATATGGAACCCCCGTGCATACTTTTGGTGCACCACTTGGTCATGTTGGTGCTATGGTTTACAATAGAAGCTTTCAACCTCCACCGAGAGAAACCAATGCATATGCTGCCAAATTTGCTAATCGGAGACAAGTTGTACAAGCACATGCTGGTCGTTTACATAAATTACGGCGCCATCATCGAGCATTCAATCCGAGAGAAAATATTAGCATGCATCACAGTGGACCACGACCTTTTGTGTGGCCCCCTCCCTATCTTGGTCCTAATCCAGGGCTTATGGAGGGCCCTTGTTTTTCTAGCCCTACCCCTATGTATCATCATCCAAATGCAGTAGGAGGTCCTCCTCTTCGCGTTATTCAACATCCTCAACATCCTTGGATTCCTGCAACTGCCTCGGAAACATTGCCTTTGAGGGCTAATATTGTTAAGCAAATTGAGTATTATTTCAGTAATGAGAATTTGCAAAAGGACAACCACTTGATTTCTTTGATGGATGACCAAGGATGGGTTCCGATAACCAACATTGCTGACTTTAATAGAGTGAAGAGAATGACTTCAGACATTTCTTTAATTTTGGATGCAATGCATAGTTCTAGTAAGGTAGAAGTTCAGGATGACAGAGTTCGAAAGCGTGATGGCTGGTCGGAGTGGCTTTTGGGTTCTGGACAACCTGCATCTTCAAATGATCAGAAGATGCATGCCGATGTACAGGCTACAATGAAAAGGCTTAGTGAGTGCAATGATGACAGTGACAACAGTAATAACAATGCATTAGACAAATATTCAACTAATTTAATTGCTCGGGAACATGCTGGGAAGTTCGATACCAACTTCCGTATCAGATCTGATGTTGAAACTGCTGATTTTGTTGACCCTAGAACTGGGAGTCTCTCTTGTTTGACAAAGCAAAAGTCACACAATTCCCAATCAAATAAGCCCCTGCGACACTACTTGATTGAGGATTATTTGAAAGCTATAATAAGCCCATTACACGCTGACTTAACAAGGGGACTGGCCGTCTTGTGGAGGAAGCTACTTGGGAAGACTACGAGCAGTTTTGTGTCTGTTTCCAAATTTTCAGGCTTGAGGACAAGCCTTGTTTCAGGCGGCGTGGGATGTTAGGATACCAATCCTATTTAGTATTTACTTGAGATTAGAATGTCTTAGTTATAACAATATTCTAATTAGGGAATATTAGCTTGTTTTGAATTAGAATTTATTGTTTGATTAGAATTAGGTTTGAATTCAATTAAGAAGTATTATTCTTTGCTTTCAGCTATAAATACATATGATGTAATAGAGTTTAGGCAAGCAATACAAGTTTTATTTAATTATTTGGTGGCTGATCCCCAATCAAAGGATCTAGGTGATTTGATCTCCAATCAAAAGGTCAAAGTCTCTATTATAAGGAGACATAATTTCTCTCCTGAAGATGTTACAACATCAACAATCATAAATTTCCTATGAAGGATTGTCTAGAGTAGGAAGGATGCTTGGGGGAGCTTGCAAATTCTACCATGTAGAGGAGCAGGCTGAAGGGGAGGGGACATGATTTGGTACCGTTCCTTGACTGAGTAAGAGGAGTCCTTCTCATTCCAAATTTCGTTATCATCTTGGTCATCAGAAGCAAAATCAGCTAAGAGCTAGAGAAGGGCAGACATCTGAGGAATCTCCCAATCATTCAAATGCCTTTTTAAATGGAAGTTCCAAGCTTGACTGTGATCATCTCAGAAATCTTTAATAAAACCAGACTTGTTGCTAAAGACATTGGAAACGGCTGGGAATTGGAGTTTAAGAGGTGAATTGTTACACCAAGGATGGTCCCAGAATAAAATTTTACTGCCAACATGAGCTTCAAAGAAGATATTGTTGTCAATTCCAGGTTTGTCGTTCATGATTCCTTTCCACAAGGAGGCACCATGGGGAGTTGTAGGCATAGGGGTGAACCAATCAGTTGGCATTGCCCCATATAATATATCAGCTATATTGTAACTTAAACAAATTATATACTGCAGGAACAATATAATGTGTGTATAGGAGGATACAAACTTTGACTAGTGGCTTAACTTGTTCTAGGGAATGTTATGGCTTGCAAATTTGTGCCTAGTGGATTGACGAGCAAAGACCGAGATTACTTGTTCATGGAATGCAATCTTGTTCAATTGGTTGGGCTATCTTGTCCTTAACTCCTTACCAATTTGTCCATTGAAACTGGTTGGAAGGAAATCGAAGAATATTCTAGATTATAGATGTGTTAGAGTAGAATTTTTTTTAATTATATTGGAATATTGCATTTATGCGTTATGAGGGTTTTACATTAGCAAGTTCAATTGTGGCTGGATTTTAAAATCCTGTAGTTCGTTGGCAATCGCAGAAGACAGTAGTACTACCTTCACAAGGAAGAGGATATCCCAAACATATTTGGTATTGCTTCACAAGGATTTTGTATGGTAGTTGGAGATCCCAACATATATTTGTTTCTTCATCTAGCAGGGGCATCCAAGTTACTTTAAGTGGCAGGACTTGAAAATCTTGGAATTGGAACAATTACCTAATAGAGTAGCAATACCTCTTTAGTTCCCATCAAATACTTGTTTAGTTCCCTCGTTTCTCTCATACTTGCCTTATACGTAATTCACAAATTTTTTTACCTTCACCAGAAAAGAATTGTGTTATTGCTTTTTTTTTTTTTTTTTTAGAAGTTGCAATTTCTGATCGCAGGTCAAACTGATCAAGTGCAATGTTTACAAAAACTTTCTTGCGACATATCCTTTAATCAGTTGGCTTCTTGAACAGCAGAACAGGTATACATTGTCAATTTATTCAGTTACAACTGTAGATATGTGCCTTTTTTGATAATCTTGATGCTTGCTAATTTTGCAGAATGGCAAAAATCATATTTTTTAATGCAGCATCATATTTATCAAATCTTGGTATTATTACAAGAATCGGATACTTGGTGCTCGTCATGATCTTCTCACCTCATTTGCATTTGAAACGTTGGTTTTGTACATCTTCCAACTCTTCCATTCATCTGTTGATAGCCTTCTATCGGTAGGTACTAAAAGAACAGACTATTATAAGGCAGTCATCATAGAAACTTATCATAGTCAAGTTATTACCTTCTGCGGGTTCTTAACAAATTCCTTGACTACTATGATAAATTTGATTGAGACAAATATTGCATTAGTTTGAATGGCCCAGCCTGCACATATTCTCTGCCTAAGAGGCTATTATCCTAGTTCATGTCATTTTTCTTTGATAGTAAGTTATCTGTTAGCTAATAAATAGTAAAGAATGAAACATTCCCGGTGGTTAATATGAGATCTTTTGCTTTTGTTTTTCATGAACTTGAGATCCTAATTTTCTTTGAAATTTTGTTTCGGATGTTTTTATAGTTGAGAAACACATGTGAAATCCTGCAGTAGAGGTGATGGGAAAGTGATTAGCCATGTGGAAGGCAAAGATTTTGTCTAAAGGCGGTAGATTAGTGCTGATTAGGTGTTCTCTATCTAATAAGCTTATATACTGTGTCGTTGTTTCAGATGTTGTCATTAGTGGCCAAGGGTATTTAAAGGATGATTAGGAACTTTTTTTGGTGTGGCGGGGAGGATGACAAAGGCTTTCGTGCCTCGATTCGGATTTATATTGTATGCCAAAGAAATTGGAGAACATTGCATTCGGCCTTTGTTGATGATGAATAAAGCTATTTTTTTGTAAGTGGTAATGGAGATATGGTACAGAAAAAAAAAGCTTATGGAAAAAGGTCAATAGAACAAAATATGATTTTAAAATGTGGATTCCTGGCATCCGACTAGCTCTTATGGTACAAGCACTTGAAAGACAATTTCTAATTTCAAAGAGGAATTCCTTGAAGGAATTGAGGTGGTTGTTGGCAAAGGTGGCAATGTCAAATTTTGGCATGATGTTTAGTGTGGAGATGAATCTTTCAAAGATAAATTTCCTAGACTTTTTGCCTTAGGTGAGGAAATGTGGTGTGGTAATGGAGTTTGGCGAGTGCATCAATGGTGTGATGAACTGGAGTATCATCTTCGTAGAACGATGCTTTCTATAGTAGAAAATGACAGAATTTGTTGAATTATCTTGGGTTCTACAAGGTGTTGGGGAATCAAGAGGATAAATGGAACTAGAAAGATAAAAAGAACAATGGTTTCTCAGTGTGTTCACTCTTGTCTAGATTGGCCATGAATCAGGTATAGGTTGTCCTTTTAATTTTCCTGTGAAGTTGGTACGGAGGAAACGATTCCCAGAGTTTCTTTCTTTATATGGAGGGTTGTTTGGAATAAAATTCCAACCAAGGTTGAGCTAGCTCATGGAGGTATGGAAATTCCCGAGAATGGGGAACATAGTCACTGTGAGTGGGTTAGTTTGGTTTTGAGATATATGATAAGCATGTTGGTTTATATTAGGTAATGCCGGAGATTGTTGAGATGTTAATGCACACGTGGAAAGCACCAAATCATATCACCTCTAAAGGAAAGATTTTATGGAAGTTGATCCATTTGCAGTATGTCAGGTGGTTTGGTTTGAATGTAATTCCAAAATTCTTCGGAATGAAACTTCTAATTAGGAGAACAGCTATGGAGATTTTGATCTTATTGTGGAGTTGGGTATCTCATCATTCATCCTTTAGGGCTTATATTTTTTATTCTTTGTATACTAATCGGAATTCATTGATAGTGGGGCCTTGATAGTCTCAAGGTGGCCTTTCTTTGCATTGATTTTCAAAGAGCAGTAATAATATTTTACCCTAAAAAAAAGCTAAATACTTGGTCTTAACAAAGAAATTTAATTTTGACGAGAACATGGAGCTGCAATATCCCTATGGGGATTACTCTCAGTGCTATCAAGGTGAAAGTGATTCTGAGGAAGATTGTTTAACTATGATTTCGATGATTGTCAATCAGATCCAACCAGGAGCAACAAGAAGAATTTCAAGCGGCGTATTCACAAAGATTTCACGTTTTATTAGCTTTTGTAATGGGTAAGGCTTGATGTACCTAAAGGCGTGCTTAATGTGTAACGTAGGAGCAAAGTTTAGAGAATCTTAATCGGGAACCGAGGCATAGCCCTTTCAAGAGTCATGAGGAAGCTTCATTGAACTGAGGCGTAACCTCACTCAATATGATTTAATTACAATAATTTGGATCAATTAATTTTTGAAACACCTATGAGGCTTAAGCCTCAGTTCATTAACCATAAGCCTCGCATTGAAGCGAGCCTCAAATCGTAGCCTCACAACGTTTTTTAAAACCATGCGTAGGAGTAGATATGTGTTCTCATAAGGAAATGGTAAATTGGGGTTTGATCTATATGGCGGGAAGGAGGTTTGAAGGAAGGTGTAGTCTTTCCAGGAAGCAATGCAAAAGGTAAGTTGATTGACGGAGGTTTTACATAGCAAAAGTTGTTAGTCAGGATACGATTGAAGGGTGATTATAGAGTGAGAGGTGAGGGATGCAAGAAGGGGGAGAGATTAGGTGTTGGTAGTGATGTTCATCAGATGGGGGAATTTGGGTGTGGTGAGTAGGGGGAGTCGATTCAAGCTCAACTTACTTGGAAATAATTTCAAGGGGTTTCAAAATATTAAAATCGGACAATAAGTAGCCAATCTTATGGGTGGCATAACTTGTTTGAACAGCTTCCCTTGGGGATGAGATATTGAAGGAGAGAGATGCTAAGAAATATAACCTTGAGAAAAGTCATTTTAGGGAAGAAAGAAATGGTGTGAAAGGGCATGGTGAGATGGCTTAGGGTGGGAGACCAAAACATGTATTTTCATGCTTTTGCTTCCCCAAGAAGGAAGCTCAATAACTTATAAGGTCACCATCTTGTAATTCCACGTTATATTTATAAATAAATTTTACCTTTTAAAAAAAATAAAAAAATGAAGGAAGCTCAATAACTTATCCAAGTTGGGCACTGGTGGGGTGATGATTAGTGATGGCGCTGGGATAAAGGAATGTATTGTATCCCCGTTTGACCCCTTGTGTTGAAAGGGATCAAAGAGGTCTCATTTGATGAATTGCATTGCAAGGCATTTTGGTAGGACAAAGGAGGGACCTTGAAGGAGAGATTTCAGTGAGGCTATGGGGAAGGGTATTATAGAGGTGGTCAAGGAGTTTGATAGAAAACCATTTATTTTGGATGCTCAGTTGCAGGGCATTTGACTTTCAAGAAAGTGGGGGCATGTTGCCTCTAAGGATTTTAGGCCCATAAGCAAGGAAGCAGACTCTTTGAAAATTTGTCGTATTCGTGTCTGACACGTATTCGACACACGACACTCGCTTGGCACGCCTCTGACACTCTCGTCGAACACTTGGTCAACGTGTCGGCAGGTATCAGACACATGGTCAATGTGGTCAACATTTCGGACACGCCTCTGACACACCCGAAACTTGGTTAGGACACAATCAAGACTCGAAAACCAACTTTGTTTTATTTTTTACTTTAAAATGTTTGCAAATAATCACGTAATATAATGGTTGTTGATTCATCTGAAGTGAATAACTATTTCAATTGCGATTTAAGACAAATAGGGCAAAAAACCACTAAAGCATAGAGGTAAGTCTATGCTTCTTAATCTTTGCTTCTTATTTTTCTCTCATTTGCTTCTTATCTCCTCAACTATACTTTTTCTCTACTTTAATTTTTTCTTCCAACAGTGTCATCTTCTTCAAGACACCCTAGAAAGACACTTTATTAAATTATTATTTATATTTACATGACTTATTAAAAAAATAATATGACATGTCGACGTGTCCCCGAATCCTAATTTTTTGGAAATTGCCGAGTCGGCGTGTCGTGTTAGTGTTCGACACGACGGACGTGTCTGTATCTGTGCATCATTGCCCATAAATCTCACTAGGGAGGGGGGGGGGATGTACCAACCGTTTGCTAAGGCTATATCCACTGGCCAGAACAGCGAATTATGTATGGATAACATCATTGTAGATTTCCGAAAGTGCTTTTTTTGGAGGTTATGAAGATCCTTGATAGTGTAGCCATGGCCAATCAATGGATTGACAACAAAAGGATTGGTTGGATTAAGGCATGTATCACATCAACCCGATTTTTTGTTTTGGTCAATGACTCAGACATTTCTTCAAAAATGAGAAATGAAACTCGTGACCTAATCCATGGCAGTGCGAGTTATTTTCAGGTTTAAAGGTGAGAATTTTTTGTAGAACACACCTTCAATTTGAAGATGACAGTCATATTTCAGATTTGGGTGTACTATGGGTTCTTATCCTTCTATTTACCTTGGTCTACCATTGGCAACTCATTTGAGGTAAAAATACATTTAGACCCAGTGATTTGAGACCCTTGAAAAAACTCTTGCATCGTGGAAATTGATACTCTTATCCAAAGGGTGTAGATTCACTTTCATTAAGAGTGCTCTATCCAAGATCCCCATATATTGTTTGTATTTTTCCTTGGCATACTTCTATAGCAAACAAAATGGAAGCGTTTTCTCGCAATTTACTTTGTGAAGGGTTTAAGGATTCTAAAGGTGTCCGTGATGTGGAATGGAAAATGAGTTTGTATTTCAAAAAATGTGTAGGGGTTTGGGTGTGCGTAATTATGCCATGTGTTAGTGACTGGCAGAGCAAGATATTCAAGAATAAGGTGGCTTTTTTAGTGCAAGGGATTCATCTGATCCGAAGGGGCGGGAGATTCATAAATGTGTTGATTTTTTGTGATTCCTTGGACCTTTCTCATTGTTTTTTATTTGCCGGAAGGTGGGTGACCATGGCCTAGCCAGTTGGGCAGTGGGTGAAAATTAGCAAGAATTAAACAACTTCATCAGAGGGAATTTAATTAGCAAGAATGTACCTTAGCCAGAAAAGAATTGTGTTGTTGGTCTGTTACTTCTTAAGAATTGCAATTTCTGATGCCAGGTCAAAGTGATTACTTGCAATGTGCAAAAGCTTTTTTTGGACATAACCTTTAATCAAAGTATATTAACATCATTGATCCACTCAAAGAAAATAACAACCTTGGTCGCAACATATGTAAAGGTATGTAGTTTCAAGCAGTATTATAGCTTGACTGAACTGACGCAGAGTGATAGATTTTGTTCACACCGTTTGTTTATCACATATTGATGTTTCCATTGTTGTTATGCAGCAAATTTCTATCGTATACTTAGTTGTTTCTCACATGCCGCGCAGGATTTCCGCAAGATCCTTGCACTACCTGAAGAACGCACTGCAGAACGTTTCTCGAAACTATTAGGCAGACATGCAAGTGAATCTAACTTTCATGCTTATTCATTACAAGAAGGGATCCACCACATTAGGATATCAAGTGAAGCTTGTCCTCCTGTGATTGTTGATAGACCACAAAGACATGGTGGTGATGCCAGAGAACTGGGTACTTCAATTGGATGTCATGGAACTGAAGACTCTTTGGCAGATCTCAGCGGGGACTATGAATACCACTTCAGAAGTTTGACGCGCGCTCACTGTTGCATTACTGGTGTTTTCTTCACTGCACCTGTTTTACATTTTCACCAAGAATTTCCTCCTCAGCACTGGTATGATCAGTGGCACATCAGCCTAAACCGCTCATCCTGGTTGGAGCACAATGCTTTTGACAATGTCAGCACCAGTTAGCTTGTCCCAGTTTTACCTGTTTACAATGAGAGATTTATCATTACACCTGGTGTACTGATCGTGACACCTGGTGCAATTTTGGGTCAGCAAGAAATGCAAACACTGCAAGGGATCGGAACATTCATTCCCAGGACGGTAAGTTCATCCTTTACCTTTCGATTTTGGAAATTTCTTCCTTTTCTTTTATTTTAGTATTCTGAGTTATCGTTCGAGGTGTAGTAGTATCTTCTAGTCTTTGGGTCCTTTTGCTTGTGTCACTTTGAGAAAAGTTAAAATGATTAGTCGTATCTTATGATTGGAGTTTTACAGAACAATAAGTTGAAATTCATTTAAGTTGATGTTGAGCTCCATTAACATATCTTTGATATTGTTTAATCTCTTTGGTTTGATTTCTAGGGTTGTTCTGCAATCGTACATTCTTGAAGATAATGATGACTTCCCGCCGTTATCCACCCTTCATAGAAAGTGACAGCTTGTTACCATGTATGAAGGATATTGATGGACCTCCTTCAATCTGGCATTTGTTTCGTATGAGTTTCACCCTTATTGGGTGTATGTCAAAATTGAATACTTTGCTTCGGCACAAGTCTCTTGAACACTCTCTGACAGTTTATCTAATTTTCTCTTTTGGAATTCATTGAAGAACTGTAACTTCAAAACAAACACTGGTTTGAAGGCTTTTTTTTGGTTAAAAGTGTTGTTTACATGGATCAATGAAACCCAACTTTGCAGTTGAAGTTTCCATGGTTGCATGCATTAACCCATACAAGTAATGAAACTCGGAGTTTCCATGAAACAATCCATGAGAGACAGCCATGAAGGCCATGCTACAATGTGCTGTGTGGATCAGTTCTGCATTTTGTTTTGTAAAATAGTTGATTGAAATGGTTCGCGAGTGCATCTACCTTTCCCCTTCCACTTAATTGTTAATCTTTAAATAGAATGAACTTCATGGGAATGAAATAGTAATATTTCCGAGGTCTCCTTGAGCCTTTCTACCTATAGGGAACTTCATGGTACATACGTGTGGAAAAAAGTAATATTTTCGACGTCTCCTTGAGCCTTTCTACCTATAGCGGGGTTGAAGAAGAAATATCAATACAAAATTGAAAGTACCCTAAAAGGTGTTATTGAATTATTGTTTTTTGGTAGATTTCGATACAATGCAGAGCCAGTGGGGGTATCAGTTCAGTATACTTGTGTCGGATGAAATCACAAATACAGAGTCTTACTCAAATGAGGTTATATCATCTTCCACTATTTGCCATAGTTCAGTTACCAAATAATCAAGATGCACATAGATGGTAGGTTTTGTTCATTGCTAAACATAATATGCCATAGGCCATAGCTGATTGTTGCTAGATCTCATTAACTTCGGTTTAAACTAGATATACTGTCTTTATTGGGATTGTGCAACACAGTTTCCTCAGAAACCAATGTTAGCATTAGATGGTGAAACTTCATCACAATGCCCCTTCAAATTGGTTAAGAATCATATCAGTTCCATCATCATCATCATTATCTCGAATAATACCGAAATTAGCTCCACCATTTGAGTTGATCAATGACATATGAGCTTCCACTACAAGAAAAATGCTCATTAAATGCTATGGTAGGATATCATAGCGTTTCAAAAACGCTACGGTAGTATACCATAGCATTTTAGTAAACGTTGTGTCTGCCGGAGCTATAATAGATACAAGGTCTATTATAGCGTTTTAAAAACGCTATTGTAAATAGATCATTTGTTTCTGAAACGCTATGGTATACTTTACAATAGCATTTCTGAAACACTATTGTACAGTTACTATAGCGTTTTTGAAACACTACTGTCTTCTCTCACGTAGCATTTAACAAATGCCATTGTATTAGTTTCTATAGCGTTTCTCAATGCCCTTTTTTTTTCTTCTATAGCACTCATCAAGTGCTATCAAATAACTTTTTATAACATCTTATAAGTTTTATTTCTAGAAAATAAAAATGTAAATGTGGCAAACTTAAAAATTTTCATGAATGAAAGCAAAGTAATGTAATTAATAAGATAATGTATTACATCGAGTCACAAAATCTATCAAATAATAAAAAACAGATTACATTTATTTCAGTTGAATAATAAAGATAATGTATTACATTGAGTCACAATCCTTTCCAGTTTCCAACTTCATTGTTTTGGTTCTCCTCTTCCGATGACACGTATGGGTTATTGAAGGGGTTCTTCATTATAGACGATGAGTATTGTGGGGTTCCTAACCTTTCAGTGCTAGTGACTATAGATTATGAAACACCTATGTCAAATTTTGGCATTCTAACCCATATATTTTCCAGCTCCTTGACCAGTTTTGCCATCGAAGGTCGGGAATCAGTGTCCTCTTGGCAACACCTGAAAGCCAATGTCACAAACTTCTCCACACATTCAGAAGGATAAGATCCCATGTGTCCATCTATTCACTGAAAAGATCATACCAGATTGATAGGCCATGTTCACCTAGCATTGAAGAAGAACATAAATCAATCTAACGCAGAACTACCACAATTTATACACAAGTTATATGTAATGTATGAATAAACTGATTTATAAACAAAAAGAGGCGGAGCAACAATTCAATGATAATGTAGATTCTTAATTGACAAAAACGAGTGCCACGCATCTCAAAGATTGTTAACATAGATGCTCATACCCAATCCATAAGATTTGAATGACATAGATACCAGAATTCAAACTTCAAATAAGAGTGATGTAGGGAATCACCTCTCGAACAATGTTTTTACCATGTGAGATTGGTTGCATCCCTCTTAAAGAGTTCTAGAAATACAACCCCCAGACTGTAAACATCGCTCTTGTCTGTCAGCTTATGAGTTTGGAAGTATTCTGGATCCAGGTAACCCTGCGAAAAATGCAAAGGTGTTCATTTTGCTTTCAACTTTTGAAAAACTTAAAATAAACTGAGTTCGCAAACCAATAGCAAGCAGCCCAAAACTCATATAGTGCTTACCGGAGTACCCTTTACAACTGTGGACACGTGCCCAGGAACAATCCCTTCAATATCTGCGACTGGAGCAAGTTTTGAAAATCCAAAGTCAGCGACCTTGGCAGTAAGTCTGGGGTCCAACAGTATGTTGTTGGCTTTGATATCTCGATGAAATATTGGAGGATTAGCTTCAATATGAAGGTAGAGGACACCTTTCCCTGAACCCAGAGCAATTCTTAACCGCATATCAAAACTCAAAGGTACTTTTGCATTAGCTGTAAAATATCAAAACTTGTAAATTTAATAAGAGCAGCAAACTCAAAAAATAACCAGTTAAATCACAAAAAAAAAAAAAAAAAAAAAAAAGGTGTAGGGAAGTTTACCAGAAAGGTGATCCCCAAGTGTGCCATTTGATATGAATTCATAAACTAACATCTGTGAAATACCAATAACAAAATGAGAAGGTAGTTATCCAGCTTCAAACAAGAAATTTCAATAAAAGTGGTGGAAATAACATGGAGGATTCCATTTTCCTGGGATTGGTTCCGACACATAACATGGATAATATACCCAACGGACCAGTTTAGTTGCACTAGACTAGACTGTCAAACAAGTACGAATGAAGGAGCATTCTATAGGAAAGGATTAGGAGCCAGTTTGCCACTCATATCATTAACCACGACAAGGAAAAGGGCTTCATTCAGCTGACCACAACAATAGGTATGGAAAATGGGTGAATTTTCATTGAGCATTTTGCCACAATATCACACCCATCAGGTAATGATCCTTCAAGAAGTATTACAATGTAAAGAATAACATCAAATATCCATTATAATCTAATAGGACTAGCATCAGTGGTCTCATACACAAGGAGATGGAAAAAAGAGACCACCATTTGTTGTGTGGTGTGCTCGGAGAAACACCACATAAGAAGATAAACTTAATTGAGAACTAAGCCATTGAGTTAGTTGAGGACTAATTAATTCAAATGCATTAAATTGACGGATACTATGGAAATGACACATACAGGCTGAGTAAAGTTCTCAACTAACTTCATCTTCGTAGAAAATTATATACAAGTCAATTTTTTTCGAACTTCCCACTAAAATTTTACAATCATTGCAAGAGAATTTTTCTGCTAGAAAGCAAACTATTCTATGTTTGTACACAGCTAGGAGGTTAAAACAAACAAGTCAGATCGGCTAATGGTATAAGGATCTCCTACAAGTAGAGATTAGTGTTTATGCCAGGGGCAGCTGGAGGTCTCAGAAGGTAGAAAGCAGGAAAAAAAAACTGTTGCAAATGAGTAGGACAATTCAACCATCATTCAGGTTTGTTAGTATTCTCTTCTATTGATATTGAAAAACCAATATCTAGTTGTTATCTCTCCAAACAGTAGAAAGAATCATGAACACTCGAGCCATTTTTTATCAACTCCAAAGGTACATTGTTCATTAATGCTTTAAAGGCATCATCACTTGGTTTACCAGTTAAGTTTTCATGAAAAACTACATTAAATTTCAAGTCTCAGGACATTTATCAATCAACTACAGAAACAAATTTGACATTCTGTAATGTTTTATATTCAGTTTTAGTTTGTATCCAATATATCTTAAAATATTAAAAACATATTTTTCTAATATAAAATAAATAATCTGGTGCTAAACTGGTAAAAAGTTCAACCATTCCATAACTTAGTAAACATGTACCTTGTGCAAGAACAAAAAAAAAACAACCACCACCACTAGTTAATTATTCAAGCTTTATCACTTCATCGGGTCAACATTGTGTCTGAGTTGTCAAGCCTAGAGCTCATTTATCAAAACTTTGATGGGTTTCGGACCAAGTTACATGAAAAGGGTATATTGTCCTGGAACTTTTGAGTTTTGGCGTACATGGATATTACTATCCCTACTTAAGGTCTCAGTATATATGAAACTCGTTTAATATTGATGATAAAAGTAACAAAAATAGAGCCAAAAGTGCTCCTCTTATAAAGCCTCTAATTTTCAATTGATAGTGAATAATAACAAATAAGTTGTGCACTAGGGATAGACGCGATCATTATATCGGGGGTCTTCATTTAGGCCAAATGGTGAGGGAATTCAATTTAATAGTTTGGAGGAGAATACGTACAGGCGCTGTTTGTATAGGCTTCTCATGGTTAGCAAAGGAAACTGATCTGACAATAACAATACTCCTGACAGGTGCGAATGATGATCTTAGTATTCCAGGTGGACCCTCTTTCTGCACTTAAACAAATTTCATTATAATCTCAGCTTCTTCATTGATGGGCTCCATGGTTTGACGACCAAGCTGCCATTATAAAAAAATAATAAATAAGTTAACAAATCCAATGCTATCAAAACGTTTCTAAAACATGCTAAAATAAGGGTAAGTTAGGTTAGCTATTTGTTTGACCAATCTTTCTCTATGGTTAGTTGACTAAAGCCAGCAAAATGTCTTTGCTAGACTTGTTCAAAGCCAGATCCATGTGATTGAGGATTACTTAGAGCACCAATCAGGGGCCTCGAACTTGGAAGATTATGAACATATAAAAATAAATGAAATTTAGAGCAATCAAACACTATGGCCTCTTCTTTCACTTATAATTAACAATGTAGGCATCATTTCAATGAAACTCAATTTATATTGCCTTGGTGTCAAGAAATCAGGACCTTACTTCAATCTTTGACAGTCTTAGAATTTTCTCTTTCGACAATCTTTGACACTTGTTGTTGCAGTGGTAGTTAAAGCCAGCACAAGGGTTTTCGGGAACTTTTGCTTCAGAATACCTAGACCCTGGAGCGAATACAACACAACATTAGCCATGGATATTATAACAGCTCATTCATGTAATACAAAAGTGAAACTTTTTTTTTTAAATCAGAAAAACAAAAATATTTCGTTAAAGAAAAACTAACTGCAACTCCAGCAGGTAGTGCAAAATGTACACATCATGTATTTCTATTGTCCACAATAGGAAAATTCATATGGAAAGCAGCTACCTGATAATCTGGTCTTAAATCATGTCCCCATTGGCTTACACAATGAGCTTCATCAATAATAATTCTAGAAAGTGACTCACGAGCATGTAAGTTACCCAATTGCCTTAAGAGAGTATCACTTTTGTACTAAATGAAAACATCATAAGAAAACAAATAGAATTAGAAATGGCCCTAGTGTTGGCATCAAATAAATATTAAGCTGAACAAGAATTAATATTCACAAACTTATTATATTCCTGCTAGATGTATAACTTACTTCTCAGTCTCAACCATTTATAGAATCTCAGATCCATGGTAAACCCAGCAAACCCAACAGTGTCAGAGTGTGTTTGACACCAGAGTTTATTTTTCCTTTTTCGTTTTTTGGAGTGTCCTTGTTGCATAGGGACAAACAAAACTATCTACTGAATGAAACCGGAGGGGAAATGACAATCAATCAAGCCATAAGGACCACAAAATAATGAAGAATTTCAGACAGATGAGGTCCTGTTCCAGGATGATCCCATATTACCACAATCTCACCAAATCCAAGGGAAATAACAGAAAAGGCCAACGTAAAAGCAGGGAATAGATCCAACCATCTAATGAGAATGCACGAGAAATAGTTCGATGTTGAAATATCTTCCCAGGAAATTTTTTCTTTTTCACTTAAAAAAAATAAGAATACGTGGTTCAATGCATGTTGAATGACACGTTGCAAAGTCTTGAAAACTTTAAATCTTGAAACAAGAAGTACCTATATGGTGGAATCTTATTGCTAAATGATAACTAATGTTCTTAATCTGCAGTTCTACAGAAATCCAAATATTGTTCCATATGCACTCATAATTCTGAACATAAAGAAAGAACTTCCAATTCATCATCAAAGATATTGACAATAAACCCATTTCTTAGAGCGTGAGTGACTGCACCAAGAATAATCTGTGTCACTGGAGTGTAAAAAAGCTATTCTTAAATGTTGTAAAAGATCATTTTTATTCTAGTGGTGAAAGACTAAGATTTGGTATCAGATAATCTAATGAAGCTCTTAAGGAGTGGTTCTTACATCAAAATCATAAATATGAACTAAATGAGCAGTCTCTAAATGAGCAGTTTGTAAAGTAAGAATTTGACAAACCAGATTGAGGCAACATCCACAACCATACGAGCGGTCTAAGAAGAATACCAAAAATTGTATAAAGACTTAGGGTGTGTTTGGTTGCATGGAATCCTATGCCATGGGAATTCTCATGTTCACGGGACTTTTATTCTCACCTTTGATCACAAAATCAAATGGTGAATGTGGAGTGATACCTCAAATTAGCCTAAAATGTAGGGATCCCCTCATGGATTCTCATGGCATAGAGTAGAGGAATTTTGGGTTTCCAACAATCCTGAAAAGAAAACGAGATTTGGAGTTCTTTCAAAATCGTCCAGTCGATGAACATGCCAACACTTTTCTTGTCAGACAAGAAACAAAATTAACATGGCCCAGGGAATGCTATTACCAGTAAGATTATTACATTCTTTATACATTCTAACAACAAACATTATCATTATTACTAGCACAAATAAAAAATAGATAATGGATAATTTAATTAACAATTAATAAATGGGAAATCATTAGCTAATTTCTTACAAATATAATGAAATATTACAACTAATGTCATGCAACTGTGTGCCCTGAATTTTTAAAATAAGACGACAGTTGGTCGATGACTAGATTGGAATAAATGAGTACAACACATTCAGAGAAATGATCTAATTTGAGGATATGAGAATATGATTGACCCAACAAATATAAAAATCAATTATGAAACATGTATTTTAACACACTTCTATTTAAAGACAAAAAGCTGCTGTGTCATAGAAATCATTGACTTGTTAAAGATACCAAATATTAGAGGCACCTTTATGGCTCAAGAATCTCAATTAACAACAAAAAACCAAGACGCAATTAATTCATATCTGTCTGCATCGGCTCTATGTTAGATTAATTACTCATTTCGATAAAGTGTTTGCATCAATGCAGTGATGAAAACATAAAGCACGAACCTTCAGCAGTCCTAGTTCAAGTAATAAACCCATTATCATTAACACTGCCGTAAAAATTCCTATTTGCACCAAAATTTGAGCATTTAGAGCTGCATCCAGAGCTGTGTTTCTCAACATCCTAGCCTCCCGAGAGATTCCAAGATCAAGACCAGAGAAAGCCTGGTTTTAATAGAATTATACATTAGATCAATATTTAAAGCTAATTTCAGAAAGTAACTAATCGTACCAACATAACATCGTTAACTCTTAAATCCTGGGTAACAACAAGGGTATGTGTAGTGTTGGGTAGGTCAGCTCAAAAACCTCCAAAATATTATGCTATTTAATCCCAGATGTAATTAACCTGCATTTTGTTAATCAGATTTTTGCTTTTACATCAATGTTTCTAAAAGGAATTTAACATTCGAAAGATACGTGAAACCTTTCATGAAAGCATCGGTCCACTGGAATGAACAATAGTGCATCCAAGTGTCTAAACGATGTGTCCTAGTCACATAGCTGAAAAGTAAAATATTATATGCTAAAGCGAAAGTCAAGGATCAGCAGAGATGCTCAAACTCTAGGAATAGCATTAAGCTTTTGATGAAAGTGAGGATCACTTGTCATTTCCATAATTATCAGTTATTTGAGAAAGCTAAATTTACAGTTTATAACTATCAATTGTATCCCCAATAAGTGTAAGAAAATTAAATTAGCAGAGCCATAATTGCAGTATTGCACTAGCCTTAGAAACATCATATTAATTAAAGTTGGGAAGTAAAGGCCATCAGAGTACTTGTACTTACCAGATAAGCTCTACCATAAAAGAAAACACACGCCGTTAGAACAGTCATCTGCATCATTAACAAAGTCTTCTTAGACAATTGTAGATATAGCTATATGCCAATTGAAATGATGTGCTTTAATGATATAACATTAGGAAGGTCAATCATAATATAAATCCCTACCATTAGGAATGACTACATGCACCAACATACAACATAATACAAAACTGAAAAGCTTGAAGTATATCACAAATAAATAAATATAAACTAAAGGACCAAGGGGTTAAGGAAATGGAATTATGAGACACACCTGCGTATATATCTTCGCTCTGAGAATACATGAAAACTACTATTTCTGTGGGCTTGGTTTTTTTCCAGCCACCTGAGAGTAAACATTTCGTCAGTGAAATTCTGTCTCTCCGAATTTCTAGAATTAGAGCACAATCCTTACAACCACAAGCATGTTGAAACTTAATAACTTCTTCACATTAGCTCAAGTACTAGATGCTAACGAATTGGTATTTTTCTCTTATAATTTTCCTTCTGAAAAAATAAACGAATAAAATGGCTTCAGAAAACTATAAATAAGTTTGTAAAATCAGGGAGACTTACTTGGATATTGGATGTGGCTAAAAATTCTTGATATGGCTTACAGTCTTGTTGCCATTTTGAGAATTGTCTATGGAGTAGTTTGTACGCTTTCACCTCGTCCTTGGAGTCGAATTTCATTGGAGAAAAATCAAAATTCAGCTTTATAGGGCAGAGATCATCAAACATCTCTATACCAACTGCTTCCTCTGGAGGATTGGTAGTAGGATGCTTCACACGTCTTTTGGCAATGAAGGTATCAAACGTCTCATCTTCATAAATAGGATCTTCCTGTGAAATATCCTTGTTCGACTTGTTTTTCCCTGAAAATGCAGTGGGCTTATAAAATAATAAAGACGTGGGTTCTTTGGAACCAACCCATTTCTCCTCTCCATCATTGGCAAGGGAGACAACACCGGAACCATCCAAACCAAAACAGGAATCATTCAAACCAGGACAGGATTCTGGTGAAAGCATATCATTAGCTGCCCTCTTGACCACATCACATTGGTGGGTCAGTTCTTCCTCAGCCGAAAACTTATTCACTTCATTTTCTGATGCCAAACAATTCTTTACATCAACTTCACGAAGAGTGAGTAAAAGAGGCAGAGGAAGCAAGGGACCAACAAGGTCATTCTTAAGTGGCTTCTTGTGTGACACCTTGTTGCTTCTGCTTGAAGGCGTCTTTTGGGAAAATGGTGGCATTTGGGGCATGTCTGGAATGTCTATAAAATCTAAATTGATCGTTCTATGTTCTACAAGAGCGTCCAAGACATCTGAACGAGCGGCAAATGCCAGCTGTAATAGATCTACTGTTAAGCCTGCCCAAATCCTATTTGAGGCAACTTCATGTATGCTCATCGGGCAACCAATAGTATTAGTAACATTGGCAATTGCAGGAGGCGAACCCAAACTGTCAACTCCAGCTTTTAACATATCACATATGAGTTTGCACCTGTTCTGAGTAAATGACATTGTTTTATAGGCATCAGAGCGGGGGTTTTGCACTTTTGAAAGCAAGATGCTAGAAAGATCGCCATTCAGGTATCCAAGTAGATAATCGAGATTCAAGTACCTAAATCTCCTTACAAATTTGTATTCCTCGTCACCAAGAAAACAGGGAAGAGAATTTTCACCCTTGATTTGTTCAATTCCTGACCACAACAATCCCATGAAGCATGGTACTGTTGTGATTCTAGCCTTCCAGAGGAAACAAGCCTTATTAATGTGAACCCACTAAGCCCATTAGGTTTCGGCTGTGTAATGATACAAAACCCCAAAATCCTTTCTTTTCTCGGTGGGGGAAATGTTGCATTAGAAAATATCTCTCTCAAGAGGCAGTCTCCACAACAACACTTATTACCAGATAAGTGAAACTTTGAAGGTAACTCCCATGCATAGAAGGAACTACTAAAGTTATAAACTTTAGAAGCTAGTGACCCATGAGGTACTGGTGAAGGTGGTCCATAGCAGAAGAGATTGAACTCGCCACTTAAAAGGATCCCAATAAAATGGCAAAACCAGAATCAGTAGCCCACTTATAATCGTCCTCCTCCGCCAATGACCTTAGCTCTGACAATTTGAAGACATTGATGTACCGGGGGTTATCAAGCTTATGAGTCCATTGCAACAAAGGGGTCATTGGCTTTCTAGTATCTAAGAGGAATAAATAATTATCAGTTGCCACACTGTAGTAGAACCCATTGGAACCAGCCTTGCAGAACGCAATAAATTTCTCATTTCCTATGGAATGATTCAAAACAAACATTTCTATTTTGGCTAAAATGTTGACATTGCCATCGTGAAACCAGCCATCAACAAGAAAAACAGCTGAAGAAGAACAAACAACAAAAATGCGAGGATGCCAAGTGAACTCACAGCTGACCCATACATCCTTAGAATCGAAATCATTGAATGAATAGTTGATTCTAGTTCCTTTCAACTTGGAGGGAAACTTATTGACTCTGAAACAATCACCCATATCAAATAAATACAATTCACCATTCTCTAACAAAACTAAACATTCTTCGTCTAAATGTGGACTCCAACAAGAATGTACAACCATGTTATTAAACCTTTTGGTACCTAAATAAACTAAAACAGGTTTTGCCAAATCTGGACCCCACTTACTCATCTCTACTTTATACCAGTGCACAGCATACAATGTAGTAGCCGAAAGAAAGCCAATAACTAGTGAATTACCTGAAGAAGAAGAAGAAGAAGAAGTAACCGAAATTTTAAGAATCCGACAACTGAACTCTTGGTTTGCGACATATATATTGCATTCATCTATGGATAATTGGGGCTGGGACCTTTGTTCTTCTTCTTCTAGGGATAATAATTCGACAAACCCAACCCGATCCAAATTATGGCCAGTGGGGAAAAAAATCAAGAAAGTTTTGGCATTGGGAGGAGGACATCTAAGGATTTGAAGATTGTTGTTAGACATTGTTGTGGGCTCATTGGACTCAATTGGGTTGAGAGATGGAGCGATAAGAGGACGTGTAGAGATGCGAGGGAGTGGGTCATCGAAAAGGAGACATGGAGAAGAGAGGAGGATGTTTAGGGTTTGTAAACAAGAGGTGAAGAAGAGAGGACCTAATGGTTTTGCAGATTGCCCATGGAGGAGAAGTGGTGGGTTGTACACGGACGAGATAGACCAGATTGACTTCCATTCTTCTGACAAGTTCATCCGTCTCTTTCTTTCGTAGGGAGCTCGAAATCTAGGGTTTCTATATATGAAATCTTTCACAAACACTGACGCTTTCGAAGGGTGTAGCGATTTGATGAAAGTGAAAAGAGGTGGACAGATTTTCGAGTGAGCAGAGACGCAGCACCCTAATTGCAGCCTTTTATGTAGTAACGCTCGCAATTATCTGAATT
Organism: Berberis thunbergii; assembly: GCA_003290165.1. Classification (NCBI taxonomy): domain Eukaryota; kingdom Viridiplantae; phylum Streptophyta; class Magnoliopsida; order Ranunculales; family Berberidaceae; genus Berberis; species Berberis thunbergii. Next base: position 240,242 of record QNQO01001025.1, read on the forward strand.
TAAATCTCTACATTAATTTAAATCAACTTATTTGACTGCTTAAATTTATTGTGATTTTCATATTTTCATATTTTAACCTTTTACTAGTTTTCCATACCATCTCTAATATTAGATTTCCCAAACCATCTAAGTCCAATGAGATAGAGAGGTGAAATTGCAATTTTCCCTTGATTTTAGTCGGTTCGGTTCGGTAACGGTTTGCATAAATTAGAATCGATTCGGTTTCGGATCGATTTTGTTAATAGTCGGTTCAGTTTCGGTTTGAAAATTTTAAAACCGACCTAAGTCTGTTCGGTTCACAGTTTAGGTGAAAAACAGAACCATCGATTCGGTTTTCAGCCCTAACATTGAGTTTGATTTTCTTCAAAGTGAAGTTAAGAGCATGGCATATGTGAAAGGAGTGAGAGAAGGGGAAATGAGATTTAAAGTGACAAAATACATGATGGATAAAAATAAAATTTCAATGAAAGTACCTTATGCACTTGAAAATTGCATCGTTTGTTTATCTATTTATCTATAAGTTTGAGTTTTATTAAGGGTAATTTAGCTGGACATTTTTCATAGGAAAAATTCAATTGACACGCCAAGTGGTTTTCCATTATTTGGATGTGTATTTAATGATTGGAAAAGAATTTTGCATGTGCCTAGTTTTTTCATTTCTCATGGGAGCCCAAAATTTGTAGTCCCTCTAAAAAATGGATTTCGCATAAATAGTTTCAATTCCTACATCTATTTTCCATCCTAGCATACAGACCCTAAGTTAAATATTGAGTATATCTTTTGACAAATTGGAGGTTAATTATGTATAGCTGGTCCACTAATTGTATTTTGTTGTTGAAGTCAAAATGCTTCTAGCTTTTCGAATATATTTATAATTTATTGGCACAAATTTTCAGTATTTCCGTACTGTCATCCTTAGGATTATCTCCTTCTCATTTTTTCTAATTGTAGCAATGATTTCTTATTCAGTTAAAGTGTACATAAACTGTAGCTCATTTGGATGAGTGAGAAATACATCGATATCCCTAGTGTTAATTTAGTGAAGTTGTCAAATATGATAATCCAATTATTCAACTTATTCGTTTGTACCTTGTAGTTTATTGACATCCAATGTTCCAATTTGCAGTACTTAAAACACTTTTTGCAGCTACTTCTCCATTAAGTTATAACCTCCTTACGGTAATAAAATTGGTTTAATCCCAACATTATATATTACCATTGAGTGGTTTTACTGTATTTGATGTTTGTCCTTTGATAAAAAAGTTAAAGTTAATTAGCCATGCGGGTCTACGTAAAAAAAAAAAAAAAAGTTAAAGTTAAAGTTACACTTTTTTTTCTTGTAAAATATGGTTTTTTCTAGTCTTACAATGCGGTTCTACGTAAAAAAAAAATAATAATAATATAAAAAAATCAATCCAGTCGGCATTTTTCATCCCACTTCTTTCGTTCACCCTTTTTTAATCTTTTCTATTTCGTTCTTCTTGCATCTGATAAAATTGGAATGATACAGAGAAGATTAGCATGACCCATGCGCATGGATGACACACAAATTGAGAAATGGTCCAAAATTTTTATTTAACCAAAAAAAAATTTGTTAAAAGTTGTTGGACTTTGGTGTTTGACATAATTATTAAGTTGATTATTAAACCAGATTCCAATTGCGTGATAATAGAATTAAAACAACACGTAGAGATGCTTCCGAGCCTATGGTGTTGAAAATATCAAGATTTTTGTGATGTTTCCTCCATTGATAAATTAGATTAAAATCATCATATTTGGAGTGTTGATGCTAGGGACGCCTTAATCCAATGTACATAGTAATGATATTGTCCTTAACTTAACCACCATGATTTTGAACCCCCATCTCAGGATTTTGTGGTGTGTGTGTGTTTTTTTTTATCGAGTTGATATGAGACTATTCAAGCCAACAACTATAACCCAACTCCTTGATATTACGATACTTTCAACTAAGAGGCTAGATATTTCGATACTTTCAATTAAGAGGCTAAAAACACGATATATCAAACGCAATTGAATCACCAACAACATAATTTTATCGGAAAAAAAAAAAAAAAAAAAAAAACCGACACAATAATTGTTTCCATGATGAATTGGCCAAAGATAAGCATAGGCTCATTAATCACAAGAAATGGTAGTAAAGAGCTTGAGCCTTGCAATTTCGATGGGCCTAATGTGAACTGATTGATGGAACCCGTGGGCTTTGAAATTTAGGGATATTTGTCTCTTTTAATTGAAAAAGTATTGTCACAATTTTTTTACAATTTTACCTTCCTAAATTTAGATTATTTATAATCAAATCTAGTCTCTCTCAATATTCATTAGTTACACGTAAGCTCCTAACATAATTTGTTTGAAGTCTTTCAATTATCTATAAATTATAAATAAGTTATTACAAATGAAAAATACTATTGGTTTTTAAAAAGTACTTAATATTCGGGCACGTAAAACCTTTTTTTTTTTGCAAGCGTGCCGCCGGTGGGTATAGAACTCAAGACGTGGGGTTCAAACCACCACAACCTTAACCATTAAACCAGGAGATATATAGCTATTGTAGGCACCAGGAGAAGCTATTTTTTTTGAAGCATCACAAGCTTATTTGAGAGTTTTGGTGTTTTAATTAATATTTAATTCTCAAACAAAGTGTCGAACCTTGCATGGGAAATCATTGATTTTCTTAAGGATATTTTGCACTTTGCCCCTGTTATACATAGATAATTAAAAGTAAACTCATCATTAATCATTATTACAATTACCCAATTGATTAGCGGTCAACGTCCATTGTCCGTCAATTTTCAAAGCAATTTACCAAAATGCCCATCAGAAATCAAAGACTGAGATTGAATCTTTTGTATCTTGAAAATCTCATCTTGAGAAATTTCTAAGGCTCAATTGAAATTGTAATCGTATCTCGAGAAAAATTCAACAATTGATTTAAAAAAATATTTCATCTTAAACAATTAATCTCGAAGAAAATCTAAGGGTCCAAATTTAATAGTACACACATCTCTAGGTAAATATAATGGTTCAAGTTTTATTATGCACGCATCTTGAGGAAAATCTTACAATTCGGCATGCATCTCAAAATAATCTGACTTCAGAATAAATTTGAATTTAATTTTGCCCCCTGAAACATAATAGACCTGAGAGATGAAGGGGGGCGAAAGGAGGAGGGAGGAGAATGAATGAGTAAGAAGGAGGAAGTGGAGAAATGAGAAATGAAACTCTAACTTTATTATAGGGATTGTAAAACAGAGGAAGAAGGAGACGGAATGAAGAAGTGGAGGAAGGAGGAAGTGGAGAAATGAGGAAAAGGAGGGAGGATGAAGGGGGAGGTGGTTGGCGAGGCTGTGAGATAGAAGAGAAGAAAGAGGAGGGAAGAGGAGGAGGAAGGAAGACAATCAAATTTTTTTTTGATCATTTATCATATTTGTTCTATTTTAAGGGGCAAAATAAAATTCAAAATTATTTTATGAGATTAAGTTATTGCCAGTAATTTATTTTATGGGGTTAAGAACAAAATTAAAATTAAAATGATTTAAACATCTGATTTTTCTCGAGATGTGTGCATGAAGAAATCTGAGCGGTCGAACTTTCCTCAAGATGTGTGATTGACAGTCAGATTTACTTTGAGATACACGTTGAATAGTTAGATTTTTTTGTCATGGATGCATAATTAAATTTGAACCGTTAGATTTACCTAGAGATATGTGTACTATTAAATTTGGACCGTTAGATTTTTCTCGAGATGAGTTGTTTAAGAGGATTTAAAAAAATCAAATGTTGAATTTTTCTTGAGATATGATTACGATTTCAGTTGAACCTTAGGATTTTTCTCGAGATGAAATGTTCGAGATACGAAAGATTCAATCTCAACCTTTTATTTCTGAGGGGTATTTTGGCAATTTACTTTGAAAATTGACGGTCAATGGACGTTGACTGCTAGTCAATGGGGTAATTGTAATAGTGATTAATGATAATTTTACTTATTAATTAGCTATGTGTAATGGAGGGCAAATTGTAAAATACCATTTTCTTAAAGCCTTAGTGATATTCTCTAACATTTTGATTTTTCATGCTTTAACCTTTTACTAGTTTTCCATGCTATCTCTAATATTACTTGTATGCATTAATATATTATAAGTTTTTTTAGCAATTATCTATTTTTTATTTCAATTTAAAAAACAATAAGTGCAAATTAAATATTAGGAGATTCAACCAAATAAATAAAAATATTTAATACTTAAATTTTTTTTATTGAAAAGGTTGAAGAATAATGTAGTGTGTGAATGTGATATACAAAAAAAAAATTTAACTCATTATAATTGAACTGGATTTTGAAAAATAGTAGTTTTGTAACATCTAGGGTAAATGAATAAAATACAAAATAAATGGTCAATTTGAAAATTTATATTTATATAAGTCTATATAAATTTTCCAAAATTACATTTTACATTATACATTTGAAATATGAATGATATTGATTTTTTCGATTTTGAAACAATGAAGTATCAACCATTGATATACTGAGGTACAATTCTATCCATCTACCAATTAGTTAAAGCACCTCACTAATGTGATGGTCGGGTTCACATCCTTGCTCGCACCTATGTTTAATCATAATTTTTAGTAAATAATTTTATTAAATATGAGGGCATCTTCGTAATTTGACTTTAAAACAAACACAAACACCCACCTTAATCTTTTTTCTTCTTTTCAATTTCTCGAAGTTCATTTTCGTTACAGTAGTAAGATATTTTCCAAGCCATCTAAAATCAATGAGAGAGAGAGAGAGGTGAAATTGCAATTTTCCCTTTAAACCCAAAACCCACTATTCTATATATTGACTCGATTTGATTCAAAGTGAAGTTAAGAGGATGGTGTATATGAAAGGAGAGAAAATGAAAATAAGATTTAAAGTGACAAAATATATGATAGATAAACATAAGAGAGCGCTTCTAAATGTCGAGGAAACGGGCGAGGAAATGGGCGAGGGTTGGGACGTGGCGGGGTGGAGATCGTCTACCCCGCTCGAGATGCACACACCAAAAACAATGACACGCATTTCGAGCGGGGTGGACGGTCCCCACCCCACCCCGCCACGTCCCGTCCCTCGCCCGTTTCCTCGACATTTAGAATGCCACAAAATAAAATGCTATAAGGAAGTCAAGTTATAGGAGTTTTTAAGTAAAAGACGAATGAACTTGGTACACAAAGTTAAGATCTCCAAGGTACATATTCTACTTTGATAAGAATGTTTTTTTGGAGTTGCTACTTGTACTAGACTGTTTGATTCGATGGCTCATTTTTTATTTTTTATTTTAATTTAGTTTTTAAAAATTGCTTAATGCTCGTTTGGTTACTCGATGGAATGGGAATGAGAATGGTAATAAGAATGGTAATGGGAATGAGAATGAGAATGAGAATGGTAATAGTAATAGTAATTGGAATATGTATGTTTGGTATACTTTTAAAATTATAAGGTGGTAATGTAAAACTTATTTTCAAAAATACCCTCACTTAAAAATCAAAAACCCCAAACCATCCCCACTATCTCTCTTTATAAGTCAGCTCTTCCTTTTTTTTTTGTGACATGGTGGGTGGTGGATTTCTTTTCAGGGAGGTGGGTGAGGTGGTGGTTGCGGGTGAGGTGGTGAAGGGTGGGTGAGGTGGTGGTGGTGGGTGGATTTCTTCACAGGGTGAGGAGGTGGTGGATTCCTTTATCTACTATATTATATAAAGGAAATTATATACAAATTAAAATTTGGAGCACCATAAATAGAAATGCAACTGTATTACATAATAATTCCAATAAATAATAAAAACAATGGCATATACAGAATAGAATTTTGTTGAGCAAATAGGGTAAAAAAGTCTTTTCAAGTTGCATTGACCATTACAATGGGGAATGAAATCTCCATTCATAGGGGGTGGGGTTGTAATGGCTATTACATTGAAATCTGTAATACTCATTCCCATTGCATCACTTTTTTGCCCAACCAAACATTAGTTTGCATTGGACCATTGGATTGACCATTACCATTACAATGGTCAATGCCCAACCAAACATGCCCTTAGTGTATCCAAGGATAACTATGATCAAGTACCAAGAAAATGAGAGTAACATGTTGTTGATTGAGGACTCTGTATAAATGATTCCAATTATGAATTTTTTGAGAGAGAGTTTTTAGATTTTGAATGCACTTTTTAAAATTTTGTTATAATAGTTACAACAAAATTTCAAATTGATGCACTCACTTACATGTTTATTTATTTTAATTTGTATTTTTGTTAACCCCAAAATAATTGTGATTAAGTTCCAAGAAAAGGAGAGTACACATGTTGTTGATTGAGGACTCTATATAAAGGATTCCAATTATGAACTTTTGAGATGGAGTTTTTAGATTTTAAATGCACTTTTTTAAAATTCGTGATAATAGTTACAACAAAATTTTAAATTGATGCACTCACTTACATGTTTATTTATTTTAATTCGTATTTTTTGTCAACCCCTTCATGTTTAATGAACACATTGTACTCTTTCACACTTTATACTAGATGAATAAAAAAAACAAGAATTTGTTTGTAGGGTTGTACAAATTTTTTTTTAAACAACCTACCGTAATGTTTGCTAATTATTGTAGAACTTGTGACGATGATTAGTATATCTTTGATGTTTGTACGCAAAATTGAAAGTTAAAAATTAGTTGGTGTTATATATTTGAGGTTGACGTAATAAAGTCGAAATATCCTAAAATGTTGGTGCAACCGAGCCAAATGATCAGGTACACGTAGCAACTCTGTTATTTTTATATACTTGTGAAAATATTTGTGAAGATGGGGAAGAAGGGAGGAAGACGGTGGTGGTGGGGAATAAATGAAGAGAAAGGGACGAGAAGGTTGGTCAAGAAGATGATGACAATTTTGATATTAGAAAATTTTGGATGTTTTTCGCTAGTCAACGACCTTGACTTAACAATCAAAACTCAAATTGGGGGTCTGACTAGATTTCAAGAACTAATGAGTTGACAGAGAAATACATAAGAACTAATGGGGGCCAAAAGGTAAATAATCCAAATATTAATTGTGCCATTAAAAAGAAACATGGAGTTGTCTTTTGCTTAAACTCAGAAAGTTATATAATTTTGTCTAATTATACTAGTATCGAATTAATCTCTCGCAACATATTATGATTATGGAGTTGGATCATATATAAAGCCTTACTTACCTTTAAAAAAATATCATTTCAATGAAAGAGTGCCTTATGAACTTGAAAATTGCATCATTTATTTATTTCTAAATTTTATTTATTTATCTATTAACTTGGGTTTTATTAAGGGTTTGTTTGGCGGGGCACATTTGCTCCATCTTCACAAACCCTTCTCCCAACATCCTTATCGACAATACCATCTCTGCCAACGGATCCAACTCTCTCTTCGCTCTACCACACTAGCACTACTTTTTGCACCAAACCCAAATTTTGAAGCAGAATTACCTCCCCAAAATCTAGGGTTGGATCCAAAACTAGGGCTAGAGTTTGGGTTTTCTTTACCCTGGCTACTAAAATTCTTGGGCTTGTCTAACTGGCGAGGGAGGGGGTGGAACCCTCCATCCCCTCCCTCGCCCATTTCCTCGCTCGTTTTCTTTGCCAAGACTGGGGCAAAACGAGGTCCACTGGGGTATTCGAAAGCGAAACCCACTTCCACTTCCACTTACACCATATTGCTGTTGTTGTTGATGGGACGTTGTTGGAGGTTGGGGTTGTTGGGGTGGTGGTGATATTGATGATGCGACGGGTGCGGGTCATCGTTGTCTTCATCTTCTTCGTCATCTTCATCATTATCATTGTCATCATCATCATCAAGGGCATTTTGGTCATATGAATGAATTGGTGTTGGTGTTGGTATTGAAGAAGGACCTTTCTCCATGTCGTCCATCTTCTTGAAGAAAACCCAAGATGAGTTGAAGCGATGAGGAGATGGCATAGTGAGGGCACGTTGCTTTTCCGTACGGTAGCGTTTGTGGAGCTTCTCGATCTTGTGGCGACACTGGACAAAAGTCTTGGAAGGGTTAGCAAAGGGGCAGCGTTGGGCGACGACATCTGCTACTTCTTGCCAGTGGGAAGCTTTGAGATTGCCTCGGCGGAGTGAGTACCATTTCTCATGGTAGGATTCGATCAAGGCTGAAGTTTCTTCATGGGTCCAATTGTTAGGCACAAAATCAAAACAACTCAAGCAAATTGGGAGAATATCTCAATATCATCATTATTATCATAACATGCATATATAGCCTTACAAGAAGTAACTGAAAAAAACCAACAACCCACGTAAAACACTATTCTAGTGCGTGGTACATGATTGCAGGAAAAAGTCTATCTACATACCCTACAAACTAGGGAACAACCAAACTCAAACATCCTCCCCTAAACTAACTGCCATAAGCAATCAGTTTAAAGTTGGAACCTTACACACACCCAGTAGCTGTCTTAACTCCTCAAACACATCCAACTTAAGAGGTTTGGTCATAACATCAACTACTTGATCTTTTGAATCACAATGAACCAGCTTTACTTTCCCTTCCTTGGTAAGATCACGTAAGAAATGGAAACGAACATCAATATGCTTCCTTCGACAATGTAAAACTGGATTCTTTGAAAGCTTGATTGTTGAACTATTATCACACCAAATAGTAATGCAACTTCCCAGAAAAGAGTGACCAAGTTTAGCTAAAACCCTCTTCATCCACATACCTTGAGTAGCACAAGACACAACAGCTACATACTCTGCTTCAGTGGTGGACAGAGTGACGATTGGTTGCTTCTTTGATGCCCATGCTACTGCTCCTCCACTCAAGCAGAACACATATCCAGATGTACTCTTCCTGTCATTCACATCACCGAAATAGTCGCTATCTGTGTAGGCTATCAACTCTGCATCACTCCTCTTTTTGGAGAAGATACCCAAGTCCAATGTTGCTTTCACATAACGAAGAGTCCTCTTCACAACCTGATAATGCATTTCATTTGGGTTTGACATGTATCTACTAGAAAGTGACACCACATACATCAAATCGGGTCTTGTCACAGTGAGATACATGCAATGGCATCAACTCTACTCCCCTCCTCATCTTTCGACATTTTAGTTCTAGGAACAATTGGATTGCTCACTCCATTGCACCGTTCCAGACCGAACCTTTCCAATACTTCCTTTGCAAACTTCTTACTGCAACACTTCTACACCAAGAAAATATCTCAACTTGCCAAGATCAGTCATATCAAACTCTTGTTTCATGGAGTTCTTAAAATCAGTGGTCATGCTCTCACAATTCCCAGTGAAAATCAAATCATCCACATATAAACTCACTATTAAAATGTCACCTCTTTCTCAAGTCTTGATGAACAAGGTATGCTTAGATTCACACCTTTCGAAACCTTATTTGATGAAGTAGGTCTCAATTCTGCTGAACCACACCCTCGGTGCTTGTTTGAGCCCATATAAGGCCTTTCTAAGCTTGTACACCTTTGCTTCTTCTCCCTTCTTCACAAACCCTTGAGGTTGATCAACATAAACATCTTCACTTAGCTCCCCATGTAGAAAGACACTTTTTACATCTAATTGATAAACGCTCCAGTCTTTCTGTGTTGCCAATGCTATAATCATTCTAATGGTGTCCCACCTAGCAACTGGAGCATAAACCTCAGTGTAATCCACACCAAATTTCTGCGCATACCCCTTTGCAACCAAGCAAGCTTTGTACTTGTCTACCTTCCCATATTCATTATACTTTGTCTTGAATATCCACTTAACTCTAATTGCCTTCATTCCTTTTGGTGGTTCAGTAAGCTTCCATATGTCATTCCTCTCTATGGCTTGAATTTCAGAACTCATTGCATCACACCATTTTGAATCCACAACCGCTTCCTCAAAGCTCACTGAATCCTCATTTGCATAAAATACAGCAAAGCTATGAGCTTCTTCACCTTCTTTGTCACCTTCTGCCCCACTCAAACCTTCTCCTGAAGTGTAGTCTTCCAAGTATCCATGCCTCATTCTATTTCTTTATTCTCTTGGCTGAACATCAAGGACATTTGAATCACCACTACCACTTGAATCATCACTGCCACTGCTGTTTTCTTCTTCATCGACACCATCATTGTCTACACCATCACTGCCACTTGAACCATCACCATCATCATGACCGAGCTCTTTGTCACCTTCTTTGTCATCCCTCCAATACAGTACCTCAAGCTTAGACTCTCCAACACATCTCCTCCCCCAATCCCAAACAACATGTTCTTCAAAGACTACGTCTCTACTCACAATGATTTTATTTGAAGTGGGATTGTACAATCTATAAGCCTTCGATTCCTCACTCACACCAAGTAAGACACATTTGCAGCTTTTGTCATTCAGTTTTTTTCTCTTTGTATCAGGAATGTGAACATGAGCTACACAACTGAACACTCTAAAATAATCCACACTAGGTTTAACTCCGTTCCATGCTTCTTCAGGAGTGACATTTTGCACCACTATAGTTGGACTTCTGTTAAGAACATGAGTGATCCAATTTACACCTTCCAGCCAGAAATTATTGGGGGTTTTCTTCTCGGACAATATGCTGTGGACAAGGTACATGATTGTTTGATTTCGTCGTTCAGCTACTCCGTTTGGTTGAGGAGCGTACGCAGCAGTGAGTTGTCTCTTGATGCCGTTTGTCTGACAATACTCATTGAACTCATTGGCTGTGAATTCTCCACCCCTGTCAATTCTCAAGCAAGAAATAAAGGAACCAGGTTCCTTCTCAACCAAGTTTTTGAAACACTTGAACATTTTGAATGTCTCCGACTTCTCAGATAGAAAATAAACCCACATTTTCTAGAGTAATCATCGATAAAACTGAGAAGATACCTCTTGCCACTGTTTGAAGTAGGTGTGATTTGGTCTGCAAAGATCTGAGTGTACCAACTGAAGCTTGTGTGATGCCCTCCATGAACTCCATTTAGGAAAAGAATCCCGCTTTTGCTATCCTACCAAAAATTCATGACAAACTTCTGTGGAAGCTTTGAATTGGGGCAACCCTTTCACCATCTTCCCATAACTCAGTGTTCGAAGACTTTTATAGCTCACGTGACCATACCGACAGTGCCAAAGATGTGTGAGATTGTCTGAGTTTGCTTGAAGACAGGTTTGAGAGTCCATGACTACAACATTAGCAAGAAGAATGAACATTCTGTTTGCTGTCATTGGTGTCTGCATAATCAACCCCTTTCTTGAATGATAAACTTTACACACTCCATCTTGTATAAGGATGGCCAGATTCTTCTCTTGTAATTGACCTATACTCAGTAAATTATTTCGTAACTTTGGAACATAATAAACTTCAGTAATCACCTGAGTTAAGCCATCAATCCTCATCTTGATATTTCCCTTCCCCATCACTGACATCCTTGTGTCATTGCCGAGCTTGACTTTGTGTCTGTAATCCTCGTCAAGGTGAGTAAACCACTTCTTGTTGCCGCACATATGGTTGCTGCAACCTGAATCAAGGAACCAAACATCCTCTCTTTTCGAATCATTAGTGTCAACATACGCCATGAGAAGCATCTCCTTCTATCTCGACATAGTTGGCTTTCTTGTCCCAATTGGGACATTCCCACTGAAAGTGTCCCCAATTTATGACACTTGAAGCACTCCACGGTAGCTTTGTTTAGAGGCTGCCTTCCTCTACCTCTTCCTCGGCCTCGAGCTACATATCCCCTTCCTCTGCTGCTTCCTTCAAACCTGTCCCTATGAGAAACTTTCAAAGCTTGTTCTTCTCTTATATCTCCATTGCGTCGATTCAACCTCTTCTCATGAACCAAAAAACTGCTTTGTAGCTCATCTATTGTCAACAAATCGAGGTCATTGGACTCCTCAATCGAGCACACGACATAATCAAATCTTGGAGTCATTGATCTCAAGATTTTCTCGATGATGTCAACTTGTGACATGTTTTCACCCCCATGAATCTTCATCTTGTTGACAATTGTGAGTGTTTGAGCAAAATACTCTTCCACCTTTTCTTTTTCTCGCATCTGGAGAACCTCAAACTCCTTCCTTAAAGCCTGCCAATGTGCTCTCTTCACCCTATTTGTGCCATGATACTTCTGTCTCATCGAGTCCCAGATACTCTTTGAGCTTGACTTGTCAAGGATTGTTTCCATTATCGTTCGGTTTATGGCCTGGAACAGATAATTCTTCAGCCTGAGATCATCTAACTTCATCTCCTCAACTCTCTGAATGCTGCTCCTCAGCTTGCTTATGTTGTGCCTCTGTAGGTTGTCCTCTTTCTGTCACCACCGTAGAGAAAGTGACCGGCTGTTGAGCTCCTTGCATCACCGTCGGAATCCCAACCTCTATGAGACTCCATAGTTTTTTAGATCGAATGAAATTCTCCATCAACATAGACCAATGATCATAATATCCATCGAAGATGAGAATCGAAACTGGTGCAAAACTCCCTTCTGCTGCCATTCTTACTCACTCTGTTTTCACCGTGTTTCACTCTATCACTCAGATTAGACACTCTTCTTTCTCCCTGTGTTTCACTCTACACACACTCAGGCCCCTTGGAGAAGCTCTGATACCATATTTGTTAGGCACAAAATCAAAACAACTCAAGCAAATTGGGAGAATACATCAATATTATCATTATTATCATAACATGCATATATAGCCTTACAAGAAGTAACTGAAAATAATCAACAACCCACATAAAGCACTACTCTAGTGTGTGGTACATGATTGCAGGAAAAAGTCTATCTACATACCCTACAAACTAGGGAACAACCAAACTCAAACACCAACAAGGTGGTGGGACTCGGCGAGATGAGGGTTGGGATTGTGGTGGTGGGTGTTGTATTGGGCGAACTGCGGAGAGGGCCAGTGCTGCCGATGCGGATAGGGAAGGTGATGAGAAAGTAGGATTGTCTTGAGCCATTGAAAAGTGGTTGTGGTGGTGGAGAAGGACATAAAAAGGAGGAGGAAAAAAAAAGAAAAATGTGGTGGAGGAGGAAGAGGAGGAGGTCAAAAGGGTGGGGGTGAAAAATATAGATGCGAGATCCGCCACCGCTTTGGGTGGGGTGGTGGGGACGGGATGGGGTGGGTAGGAGGATGGTGATGACGACAGCATGAGCGCGGTGTGGTTTGGATGGTGAGAGAGAGTGGGGGGGTGGGGTGGCTGGGGCAGAGAGAGAGAGAATCGAGGTCGCGACCGCATCAACCACCACCACGCCTTGCGTTATGCCAGTGCCACCACATGCCCCACTCCCCCAGTTTACCTTGTTTCTTCTTACCCACTTGACACATCCATCCGAGCACTACTACGATGCCTGGCCCTGTGCTTGGTAGAGCCAGACACCATTGATATTGCATCGGGATAGGTGTAACACCCATCTCCAGGCAAGATCAACGGTGCCTGACACCTACCAGGCATAACACCAGGCACAGGGCCAAGCATCATCCCACTACTTTACTTTTTTTTTTTTTTAATCATTTTATAAGTTTAAACAACTTGTGGGTTTTGCGAGTTATCCATGGAATGGAAGACTAAAGCTTTGATGATTTTTCATGATAACACTAATTTTGCTAAAGGATACAGTCATGAATTACATTACTACCTTTCTGAAGAATATCACTATTCGTTGAAAAACACCACCAATATAAACACTTTTTTTTTTACCATCTCTCTTATCTTCTCTCCATCTCTTTTCCATTAAGTACCACCACCACCTCACCCTTGTCACTGTCAATAGTACCTCTTCTTCTCCACTCTTTTCTCTAATCTTTTATTCTTCTTATTCTTCTCATTTTTCCCTTTCTTCCTCTTCTTCTTCTATTCTCATATATTTCTCTTCTAAAAGAAATGAAGACAAAAAACAAAAATAGAAGAGAAAATGAAGAGACGAGAAGTGGTGCTACTCCTATGAAGAGAAAGAAAAAATGATGGTGTCATTCAATAGATAAAAAAAATGTTTGGTGGTGGTGTCATTTGGTCAATGACTTTTCCAAATGTTGATGATATGTGACATCATCACTTCTACTTATTAACTCCGCCACCTATTCTCTCGCTACTTTCCTTCTCCAACCTCGCAGCCACCATTCACCTTATCATCTTCTCTAAAAATTTCTCCGAAAAATTCTAAAGTGCCTGGTGGTATGTCTGGTGACCACCAAGCACCGTCAATCTACCTCGAGATGTGAATTATTTCATATATCTAGGCATATGAATGGTGCCTGGTGGCACCAGGCACACCACCAGGCACTGTAGTAGTGCTCAATTTCTCCATCAAATCCACTTGGTTGCAACTCAACCCCCAAACCATACCAAACTATGACACAACCCCGAACCCCGGCATCAACCAATCCATAAGACAACCCCACCTACAAACACTATCCCACACCACCCCCAAGATTCGGTCTTTATTTTATAGGATGGTAAGGTGAAATTGAAATCTGATGAGAATTTGTGTCTCATTCTCGCAGACTTGGGAGGCACCCTTTTTCCAGTACCCAAATCAATTATGGGAGCACAAGGGATAGACACATTTGTGAATATTGAAAAAGAAGCTTGTCTATGTTGTCAGGGGCTTAGAGTGCATCAAAACGCTAAGGATTTCTCCTAGTGCCTTGGACAACAAAATTCATGCTATATAAAAAAATCGTATTTTTTCATGTTTGTGGTGGTTTGTACATTTTCATTGGGTTTTTTTTGGCTTTTTTTTCCCTTTTTTTTTTTTTAATATATATATATATATTGTTTGCAGCGACTACTCCACATCATCATAAGTGTTTTCTCACACTATTCTACTCTCTCACATCACTTAATTTCTTTCTCACACCAATATACTTTCCCACGCTACTTATATAAACAAAAAACAACATTTATCTCTCCTTCGTCATTCGAATTTATTCCCTCTCTCACATTCAAATCTCTTGCAAACATCTCCCCACATTCAAATATCTTCTTTTTCCCTCTCCTTCAAAATTGTAACACTTAAAAGTCGAACCCAAATCGCAACCTCCACAAAAATTTTCAAAAAAACAAAGTAATCTTATGAAAATTTCAGAAACATTTTCATTCACATAGATAAAGTAAACTTCAGAAAAATTTTCAAAAAAAAAAAAAAACTATTGCTCGCTTGAGACAATGCAAAATTTTAAACCTCGTACTGATCTGGGCGAACAGTAAAAAAAATTGCTGAAATTTCTTGTTCGCCCAGAATAATGCGAGTTTTTGCAAGAATCTCGCCTAGAAAAACCTCGCATTGTTCTGGGCGAATAAAAAATTTCAACAAAATTTTCGGACATATTTGCGCGACTTTAGTAAAATAACCATAATTTTCTCATTTCAAAACATTTTTAAGTGATTCAAGTTGTGTTTACTAAATAACTTAGAGTACTACAACTTTTGTGTTTTGATCAACTTGAGAATCTAAATCAATCGAGCACATGAGTTGGCCGAAAGCAAAAACACTATCCCGTTTTTATTGTGAGACGGATTTGCGCGACTTTAGTAAAACGACCATAACTTGCTAATTTCAAAACATTTTCAAGTGATTCAAGTTGTGTTTATTATATAACTAAGAGTAATAAAAATTTTGTGTTTTGATCAACTTGAGAATCAGTATCAATTGAGCACATAAGTAAGCCAAAAGTCAGAGACATTATCCCGTTTTCATTGCTAGACAAATTTGTGTGACTTTAGTAAAATGATCATAACTTACTCATTTCATAACTTTTTAAAGTGATTCAAGTTGTGTTTATTAGATAACTTAGGGTGTGTTTGGTTGCATGGAATCCTATGTCATGGGAATCCATGAGGGGACCACTACATTTTAGGCTAAATTGATATATCACTCCACATCCACCATTTGATTTTGTGATCAATGGTGGGAATGAAAGTCTCATGAACATGAAAATCACATGCCTTGGGGGGACCAAGGAGTGAGATTCTCATGTTGATGGGACTTCCATTCCCACCATTGATCACAAAATCAAATGGTAAATGTGAAGTGATATATCAATTTAGCCTAAAATGTAGTGGTCCCCTCATGGATTCCCATGACATAGGATTTCATGCAACCAAACACACCCTTAGAGTACTACAGTTTTGTATTTGTTGATGAAGTTGAGAATCGGTCTAAATTGAGGGTTTAAATTGGTTGAAAGTTACATTGTTTTGCGTTTTTTCGTTTTGAGTTTGGATGTTTCTGTTATGTTAAATTATGCATATTTATTGAATTTGGGTTTAAGAGTTTCAAATTTAAGGGGATTTTGAGAGTTTTGAAAGATAACGAAGAAATTTGCAAAAGATTTGAGTGTGGAGAGAGATTTGGATTAGATCTCGAATGAGGGAGGGAGGGAGGAACCATTGTAAATTTGAATGGTGAGGGGAAAAAAATGGAAATTTTTGTTTATGTGGTGTGAGAGAGTATGGTAGTGTGAGAAAGTAAGTAGGTGGTGTGAGAGAGTAGAATGATGTGAGAGAAAGGAATTGGTGGTGCGAGCGTTGTCTTTGGTTATAGGACTTAGGGCTGGACAAGTCCGAGTAACCGGCCCAAAAAGTAAAAATAAAAAATCGGCCCAAAAAATTTAAGCCCGTATTTAGGAGGCTCGAAACCAAACCGACTTGATCGGGATTAACCAAATTTTGGACCAATTTCGAACCAGTCTCGGTCCTAAGAGCAAGGTCCAAATTGAAGTTCAGCCCAAAATGCTGAATTTTATAAATCCCATAATGGTAAATTTAGATATGGTTGCTGTGATTGTAATGCTGAATTTGATAAAAATCGATTGAGAACAGCTTATCTTCGTGTAGTGTGATTTGGGTTAGTTGCATTTTATTGGCGCTACACGGTGTAAGTGGGGCTGAATGGTTGCGGGATGCGTCTATTTTGGATAGAATGGTTTCAGCAGTTGCAGACCCTCTGTTTTGTGAGGCATATGATCAGAACATGGATTGTCTTGCACCTCGTTTTGGCGTAGAGTTGGTTGCTGAACAAGATCAATTAAAAGTTGTGCAGTTAGTTGTGAGCTGTTGCAGATTCAAATGGGTGCAGTGTTCAACTTGGTGTGAGCTTTTGTAATACAGAGACTCTGTTTCACAAAACTCATCTTGGTGTGAGCATTTGAAAACAGAGCCTCTGTTTCATAAAACTGAGACTGTGTAGCTGCTTTGGCTTTGCAACAGAGAGTTGCTCTTCGCGTTGTTGGGTTTATAAACTTCATCACGCTTACATAAGTTTGAACAGAAAAACAATTTATAAACTACACTACAGTTTACAATTTCTGCAGTCATACTTCATTACACTACAGGCATAAACTACCTTTGTGAGAGAAGTGGAAATGATGTTGCACAGGGAGTCGAGGAGGAGAAGTCCCAGAGGAGTAGCCGAGCTGACGAGGAGAGAAGTCGCACATTGGCAGGAGACTTGAAGTTGAAACGATTAGCCGTGGAGGAGAAGGAGAGGACCAGTAATTGTAAATGCTTTTAGGGTTTTTACTTTTTAACTATTTAATCCGAGCCGAGCCGGTTATTCGACGGGTTTCAGAAAGGTTAATCAAAGACCAGACCAAAAACTTCGGGCCGGATTTTAAATCGAAATTTTTATAATTAATAAAATATCAATCAAAACTAATCCGATCAGTCCAATTATCGGTTCGATCCGAAATGCCCACCCCTAGTTGGAAGTATCAATTCTTCGTTGCAACGCTAGCTAATCGAAGTCAGGCAACTTTAAAGTGGATCGTCAATGATATAGTCAGACATCAACCAAAAGTAAACTGTTTTCTTCACTGAGGCTGGATGTGTCTTTGTGAAATTGGACAAGTTCATTTTGATAAAGATAGACTAATTTCAAATAAATAAGACATAAAAATGTTTACTTTATTAATTGAGAGGATGATCTCTTAGAATAGTTCAGTACTATGAACAAAAACATATGCCACTACATAAAACCCAAAGTTTTTTTTCTCACATCAAGGTATCCTGTATGGTTATTGTTTGTTTGAAATTCTTTTCAGTCATCGCGTTCATATGAAAATTGAGGGGACTTACTAGAAATACAATTTCAATACTGTGAATTGTGATGACACATTTTTCTACCATAACCAATTATTCAGTATTGATCTCTTACCAGATAGTATTCTATTACAGCATAGGGACATAAACAAGTATGATAGAACAGCAGAAGTATAGGATTAACATGAACATTACACAGGTACCCTCTGTCCTGCCATATCAGATTGGCTGGGAAGGGTGACTGCTTGTTCATGTCTCTTGCACAACGACCAGAACATGAGTGTTAGCGGACTGAGTAGAATTATTACAGCCGGAACAAGGCATAAAAGATATGAGACCCAGCCAAACTTGTTGTAGAGAGCAATTGTTACTGCCAAACTCAAACCCAAACTTCCTGACAAAATGGAAATGTAGGTGAAAGCGCGCTTAGTCCTCATGTTGAGATTGGGATGAATGAGAAGAACCAAAGAAGCGAAAAACATAACTAGCAGAGCAAGAATGGATAAGGCCATAGAGAATGGATGTGTTCCCAAAGGATATTTGCTACTACTTCCTTGTGTAATGAGGTTTGCTATGAATGAGAGCACTTGCCCAAATACAGCTCCGCTCTGCCATCCATTATATGGTAGTTGTTCATTTCCTCTTCTTCTTCCTCGGCATTCAGTCCTCACCCTTCTTGGCAAATAGATAATTGGAGGCACTGGCATCGTCTTTTAGATCTCTCGAGTGTAGATGATATGTTTATTTGTCAAATGGATGTCCATGACTTATTTATACTCTCTTGTCAAATGGATGTTCATGACTTATTTGTCAAATGGATGTCCATGACTTACTTATACTCTCTTGTCAAATGGATGTTCTGAGACTCTAATGATGTCGAATAAGGGAATTGGTAAGGTGGTGACCAAATGGATGTCCATCTGAGCTATTTGAAACTTTAAAAGATAGACAAAAACTGAACTCTGTAGATGCACTAGAAAAGAAACAAAGAAAATTCTACGAGGGGTAACAGAAGAAAGACACCTTGGAATGTCCAAAATAAACACTTTGATGGGAAGCTTGATTTAGATATCCAAAGAGAACTCGTGAAGACCACCCAGGAACAGTAACATCTTTGACCCTAAGATTTGTGTGGCAATTTCCACCTTCATTTGGCCCACAAGGTGGTCTTATACATTTTTCATATAACACGCTAGTAATATGATACGCTAGTTAGAGAAATGTAAATCATCAACTGAACTGTATTTTGTATAATTTTCTTATAAGAATTTTAACTGAGGATTGAGAAGATCATCTTTAAATAAAATAAAATAAAAATTTTAATAAATAAACATCTTAGACATAAACTCCACTCATGTTGGTGACCTCTGTAACTCCGTAGGAGTATTATATCAGTAGTTATCGCCAATTCCGACCAAAGAGGTGTAATCTTTTTGCAATTTGATGCTTTGTGTTACTTAAGATTTTAGTATCTGGTTTCAAACATTGTCATTTGTTAACCTATCAAACTTTGAAGTTTCGTTTATTTGAATCGTCCCGTGGCATATCCTCAATAGAATGTTGATTTGGGCCAAGAGAGGTACGAGGGAGTTGTGAGCTATTTGTAATTTCTACATGAATTTGATTGCGCTGTATATGTGCCAAATTGAAAGTGGAATAGGGTGCCCAAAACATTTTGACTTGGGATGACAATGTTCCGTCCCGGTTCAAACATATCCGGGACCAACCAGTTCTGCCCAAAAAATTCCTTTATCCCAGACTGTTCCGTCCTGTTTCACCGGACCAGAATCAGGACAAGCCCAATCTTGAATTGTGCTGATCCATAGTACTATGGTTACTCCGCTAATTTTTTGATGGAAAGCTAATCAATGAGGATATAAATGCTAAATATGAAGGGGTGACAAAAAAGCAAAAATGTATCAAACACTGTAGGCTTCAAAGATACGAGAACCCGATGAAAAGATACGAGATATGATAAAATTGCCCTCATCGGATGGTTTAGAGTTCAAGATCAAGTGTGGACCTTGTTTTAATGCCGTTGATGTGAATGATGATAAATCCCTAAGCTACGTACAGGACCATTCCAAATTCATGAGGGCATATATTATCAAACAAGAGCCATCTGTTACAACGGTCACTACCCAAAGGTACAAATGTGAATATTTACTTAATATTTTAATCTTATGAAATTATTATGTAAATATTAATTAGATATTGACATTTGTACCTTTGGGTAGTGATCGTAGTAACTGATGCCTCTTGTTTGATAATATATATTTCGAAAATCTCTGTAATTTTTATGAGCTAAAGGATTGCTTGGTAAGATTGTTGTATTAAAAGACTGTATTACTCTCAGAATTGACAAGTTTTTTTTACTTGACTTTAATGTACAACACAAAGCCTTTGCATGAATTACAGATATATACGATTACTTTTACTGTGAGCACCAGCAGCAATAGTGGCACAAGTATCTTTGGATGGAAGCAACAGGTGTCCATTAACATGTCAATGTCCATCATCGAGAATTGATTAAAGATATCAGTTATGATAATTCCTGCAATATTCTTCATTGCAATGCTAGCTAATCGAAGTCAGGCAACTTTAAAGTGGATCGTCAACAGTATAGTCAGACATCAACCAAAAGTAAACTGTTTTCTTCACTGAGGCTGGCTGTGTCTTTGTGAAATTGGACAAGTTCATTCTGATAAAGATAGACTAATAGACAAGTTCATATGAAAATTGAGGAGACTGACTAGAAATACAATTTCAATACTATGAATTGTGATGACACATTTTTCTACCATAACCAATTATTCAGTATTGATCTCTTACCAGATAGTATTCTATTACAGCATTGGGACTTAAACAAGTATGATAGAACAGCAAAAGTATTGGATTAACATGAACATTACACAGGTACCCTCTGTCCTGCCATATCAAATTGGCTGGGAAGGGTGACTGCTTGTTGAAATCTCATGCACAACGACCAGAACATGAGTATTAGCGGACTGAGTAAAATTACTACAGCCGGAACAAGGCATAAAAGATACGAGACCCAGCCAAACTTGTCGTAGAGAGCAATTGTTACTGCCAAACTCAAACCCAAACTCCCTAACATAATGGAGATGTAGGTGAAAGCGCGCTTAGTCCTCATGTTGAGATTGGGATGAATGAGAAGAACCAAAGAAGCGAAAAACATAACTAGCAGAGCAAGAATGGATAAGGTCATTGAGAATGGATGTGTTTCCAAAGGATATTTGCTACTACTTCCTTGTGTAATGAGGTTTGCTATGAATGAGAGCACTTGCCCAAATACGGCTCCGCTCTGACATTCATTATATGGTACTTGTTCATTTCCTCTTCTTCTTCTTCTCCGGCGGTCATTCCTCACCATTCTTGCCAACCGGATCATTGGAGGTACTGGCATTGGCAACCTCTTTTAGATCTCTCCGAGTGTAGATGATATGTTGCTTTTAGTGTGTTTATTTATATATGTTGGAAGTTACCCACTTTTTCTTGGGTTTCAAACCAATATTTCAACAGTATACTTTCTTGAGGTTCCATACAGAATGTCCAATAAGGGCGACCAAAAAGGATGTCCGTCTGAACCACTGGATGGAAACTTTAGAAGAAAATTCCATCTTCTTTGAAACAAAGAAAATTCTGACAAAAGAAACACTTTGATGGGAAAACCCGATTTGGATATCTAAAGAGTACTCTCCAAACCCCAAACCCCAATTTGGATATCTAAAGAGTACTCTTCAACACACATCGACCCTAAACCTTAAGTAATTGAGCTTTGTATGGCAATTTCCACCTTCTTTTGGTCCCACAGGGTAGTGTTATACATTTTTCAAATGGGTAGACTCTCAAATTTTATTTCATATAAGTCCATATTTGAGATTCATAACATAGTTTTTTTTTTTTTTTTCCATAACATAGTTAATATGGCACACAAGTTAGAGGAATGTATTTAATCAACTGAACTATAATTTGAATTTTAATTAAGGTTGAGAAGATCATATTTAAATTATAAAAAAAAAAAAAAAATCTCAATAAATAAACATCTATGACATAAACTCCACTCGTGTGATTATATTATTCTTCATTAAATTTACTAATTGAGATATTTTCAATCTGAGTTTATAAATTAGTATTCTTAATATTTTCAATCTGATTTTACGGGCAACATATATAAACCATAAGAAGTTTACGGGCAGCAATATATAAACCATAGGAAGTTTACTGGCAGAAAGCAATATATAAACCATAAGAAGTTCTGCAGGAATTCGAATTGGTTGTATATGGGCCGAATTGAATGTGGAATAGGGCTGCCCAAAACACTTTGACATAGGATGGCATGGTTTCGTCCCAATTCAAACAGATCCAGAAAAAACCGGTTCTACCCAAAAAATTCTTATCCCAAACTTTCGTCCCGTTTCATTGGACCAGGAACGAAACAAGCCTAATCATGGACCGTGCCAACCCCTAGTACTATGGGTAATGGGGGTATTCCGCTAATTTGTTTTTACAATGGAAAACTAATCAACGAGGATAGAAATGCTAAAATACGAAGGGGTGACAAAAAAGCAGAAAATGTATCAAACACCATAGGCTTCAAAAGAATTCAACGAAAAGATACGAGATATGATAAAATTGCCTTCATCATATGGTTTTGAGTTCACATTAAGTGTGGGCTTTGTTTTGACTAAGAAAACTTATTGTCGTTGATGATGATAAATCCCTAAGCTATGTACTGGAACAGGGCATATATTGTCAAATAAGAGCCATCTGTTACAACGATCACTACCCAAAGTTACAAATGTCAATATTTCCTTAATATTTTGAGGTGAGTTATGATAATTCCAGCAATAAGGAAAATCCTATCGTTTTTGGAGAATTAATGAGTCTCCATTACATCTGTAAGTTCAGTCTGTAATTGGAGGTATGGTAACTTTTTAATAGAAATATTCTTTTATTTTGACAGAGAAGAAAAGGTTTTCGCCCTGTAGAGTGATGGAAATTCGCAGTGTTAATTATTCTGAATCATGTTTAAGTGATGATGCTGGGACTGATACACCATTGCATTATAATGATATTCATTTTGCTGTCAGTCAAGAGTTTCCAGATGCAGATACATTTAGGTGTGCTCTCTCGGATTTGATATTGAGAACAAAATGGGAATATATAAGCCTGTTAAAACAAATAAGTCTAGGTTGACAATGAAGTGTAGACGGGCAGGTTGTAGTCGGCATATAGCGGTTACTCAAATACGTGATTTGTATGCTTTAAATTACCAGTCTTAACCATCCAACCATGCTACCATTGTAGCAGTTCAAGAAATATCATGTTGCAAGTACACATCAATCTCAGTATTGATCTCTTACCAGATAGTATTCTTTTACAGCATAGGGACTTAACAAGTATGATACAACAGCAAAAGTATAGGATTAACATGAACATTACACAGGTACCCTCTGTCCTGCCATATCAGATTGCCTGGGAAGGGTGACTGCTTGTTCAAGTCTCATGCACAACGACCAGAACATGAGTGTTAGCGGACTGAGTAGAATTATTACAGCCGGAACAAGGCATAAAAGATATGAGACCCAGCCAAACTTGTCGTAAAGAGCAATTGTTACTGCCAAACTCAAACCCAAACTCCCTGACAAAATGGAGATGTAGGTGAAAGCGCGCTTAGTCCTCATGTTGAGATTGGGATGAATGAGAAGAACCAAAGAAGCGAAAAACATAACTAGCAGAGCAAGAATGGATAAAGTCATAGAGAATGGATGTGTTTCCAAAGGATATTTGCTACTACTTCCTTGTGTAATGAGGCTTGCTATGAATGAGAGCACTTGCCCAAATACGGCTCCACTCTGCCATCCATTATATGGTAGCTGTTCATTTCCTCTTCTTCTTCTTCCTCCTCCCCGTTCAGTCCTCACCCTTCTTGGCAAATAGATAATTGGAGGCATTGGCATCGTCTTTTAGATCTCTCAAGTGTAGATGATATGTTCCTTTACAGACTCTAATGATGTAGACTTATTTATACTCTCTTGTGTGTTAAATTTTTTTTTTTTGTGCTTCTTTTATTAGTTAGAGTAAATTCTATTAGGGGGTACCATAAATGATGTCGAATAAGGGAATTGGTGAGGTGGTGACCAAAATGGATGTCCATCTGAGCCATTTGAAACTTTTAAAGAAAGACAAAAACTGAACTCCAAAAAGGCACTTGAAAAGAAACATAAAAATTTCTATAAGGGGTGACAAAAGAAAGACACCTTGGAATGTCCAAAAGAAACACTTTGATGGGAAGCTTGATTTGGATATCCAAAGAGACTCATGAAGACCACCTAGTAAACTTTCATTAACTCAGATTTGTGTGGCAATTTCCACCTAGTTTGGCCCACAAGGTGGTCTTCCACATTTTTCAAAGGGCCTACTCTCAAATTTTATTTCATACAAGTCAATCTTTGAGATTCATAACATAGTTAATATGACACGCTAGTTAGAAAAATGTAAATCATCAACTGAACTGTATTTTGTATAATTTTCTCATAAGAATTTTAATTGAGGTTTGAGAAGATCATCTTTTAATAAAATAAAATAAAATAAAATAATGGCTCTTACAAAGACAACATCAGAGTCTGATGCTTCCATTCATTCTACTTTCGCTTCTCGCTATGTTCGTACATGTCTTCCAAGGTATATATGATGATGAGTGCAAGTTTTATTTATTATGTTATGATGATATTGAATAATGAGATCTGTTGTGTGTGTGTAGATTTAAGATGCCGGATAGTTCGATCCCAAAGGAGGCAGCATATCAGATTATTAACGATGAACTAATGTTGGATGGAAACCCAAGATTGAATCTGGCTTCATTTGTGACTACTTGGATGGAACCAGAGTGTGACAAGTTGATAATGTCTTCTATTAACAAAAATTACGTTGACATGGATGAATACCCGGTCACTACTGAGCTCCAGGTAACCTATATATTATTATTTACAATTGAATTCATCAATCTCGATCGATCTCCATTTCATCTTCTGCCACACGCCACACACTTTTTGTCCATTGTTTTTTGTTTATTACTATTTTTTTTTTTACTAGACGACCTGAAGAAGAAAAAAATAAGTAACCTAGGACTTGGTTTTTTCAAGATCAAATGAAATGATGTAGTCTTCTTAGTTCAAGTTGTATATTCATTGGAAGACATATGAAATTTATAATACATTAAGACTTTTGATGGTTCACTGAGTATCACCCATCACATATTTCCAGTATGTAATTAGAACCATTTTCTTCACATCCTATTCAAACCCACATCCAGATAAAATATGTTCTTTCTGTAAGAAGAAATTGGACTACCTAAAAGATCCTAGTCTGGTTACATTTTTTTTTTCTAGAGTAGAAAATGTGTACCCACCTGCTCCATCACATAGAAGGTATGGATTTTCCTCTGTAAAATATCAGTAGTTATCGCCAATTCCGATCAAAGAGGTGAAACCTTTTTGCAATTTGATGTTTTGTGTTACTTAAGATTTTAGTATCTGGTTTCAAACATTGTCATTTGTTAACCTATCAAACTTTAAAGTTTCGTTTATTTGAATCGTCTTGTGGCATTTCCTCAATAGAATGTTGATTTGGTCTATGAAAGTTCCGACGGTGTTGTGGGAGAAAGAGATCTGTGAAGATTGAAAAAGAAGCTTGCAGTCTATAGAGTTCATCGAAGCGATAAGGAGGTCTCCTAGCGCTTCAGGGCGCCTTGGACAACAAAAATCATGCTACGGAAAAAAATCACAAATTTTCATATTTATGTTGGTTTGTACATTTTTCATAGGTTTGTTTTTTTAAGTTACTCTTCCAATACAAACATAAACAAGTAAAAAAAACTCTGAGTATGATGCATGATGCATAATGCATGACATAAGCCCTACCTACATAATTGACGTCTTAAATCTCAAACCCAACACATCCAAAATAGTTATTCTGATCATAAAACTTAGCCTAAACCAAATTATATTCATAACAATAAGTCAAATAACTTAAACTTAGACTTAACAATGTCATAGGCCATAACTCCATCCCTTGTAAAATTGTAAAGATCATCACTAATTCCCTTAACTAATTTCATTATTTTATCATTCCTCAAATGGCTAAATCTCCTTTGATTGGTGACTTACTTAGTTATTAAATAAACTAGTTAACATTGTAAGACACATTAGTTATTTAATTTTTATTTTTGTTTAAAGTGATATTGGCACCTTAGTGCCCCACATGAGGCGGAGTGTCGTGGTGCTCCAGGGCGCTAAAAAGTGTTTTGATGCGAGATGAGCCCGAGGCGGGGCACATTTGTAAATAAAATGGCATATTTTACTTGGTTAAAAAAAATGGGGGGGGGGGGGGGGGGGGGGGGGGGATAAGAAAAAGAGAGAGTATATAATGGTGTTTTACTTGGTTAAACATTGAGGGTATTTTTAGGTGGTTGTGTTATAAAGTGAAAACGGTGTATCCAATGACCTTTTGTTAACCACAAAATAACTATGATCAAGTACCAAGAAGTTATATTAATCAAGCCAGTTCTTAACAGCCTACATGTTTACTGGTCTTCATGTTATGTTCTGCCCAAAGAAGTTATAAATGATCTTAATGCTATCCTACGGAACTTCTTATGGTCAGCTGATGATACTTACCTTAAGCACCCCATGGTAAGTTGGAAAAAGGTGTGTCATCCTCATAAGAAGGCGGGTTAGGCATTCGGTGCATTGAGACTTCAAATGCAGCAGCTGTTACTCGACACATATGGAATTTAGTATCTAACAAGCACAATCTATGGGTGCAATGGGTCAGGAAGCATCTCATTAGAAACATGAGTTTTTGGCTGATAGACATACTCGGAGACTTCTCGTGGAGTTGGAGGCATATTCTTCACAGTAGAGAGAAAGTAAGCAGCCTTATTATGCATTCTATAGGGGATGGTGAGGACACCTTTCTATGGAAAGACCCTTGGCACCCGATGGGTATTCTCATGTCAAGCTTTCCATCACAGTTGCAGTATGATTCTCTTCTTCACAAGGAGGCCAAAGTCAGCGCTCTAATAAGGAATGGTAGGTGGGATGCGCTAGAACATCATCGCAATTCAATCCCGGAGACATATGATGGCCTTGACTCTATTGAACTAGATCAGCGCTTCAAGGATGAGGTCATATGGATTGGAGGTACTGATGGGGAGTTTACATGCAAATCAGCGTATCATTCAATCAGGCATAGATCGAATGAAGTTCCACGGCCGAGACTGGTGTGGTTCAAGGGTAAGATACCTCGTCATAGTTTTATCACTTGGCTAGCAATGCACAAAGCCTTGAAAACGCAAGACAAGATGAGGAAATGGAAGACGATAGAGGTTTCTAAGTGTAGTCTGTGTAGCAATGCACAAGAGAATGAGGACCACTTGTTCTTCGAGTGTTGGTTCTCTAACCTTGTTTGGTCGCATGTTCTATTTTACTTGGGATATAATCGAAGACCATTGACATGGAAGCTTGAAGTTGACTGGTGCATACAACACTTCATAGACGAGTCTCCTGGCACATTAGTTAAGAAACTTGCATTCAATGCAGTTGTCTATCACCTATGGCAAGAGAGAAACAAACGCTTATTTCATGGTAAGCGCTGAGTAGTCCCTCAGCTAATTGATAAGATTATTGAGGATGTGAAGCTTCAGGTTGCAGTCCTTAACCTTACAGTGGAAGACAATGACCAGAATAGACGATTTTGTGAGAAATGGAGATTGGCTGTTCAGTTTGAAACAAAGTTGAGGACCGTACATACGTGGAAGAAGCCTGACTGGGGTTGGTGTATGATCAACACCGATGGCTCAATGGAAGGACACCGAGGCGGATATGGCGCACTGATAAGAGACAATAATGGCTTAGTCATAGCTGCAGCAGTTGGATCCCAGGAAGCTAAGTTAGTTATTCTCCATGAACTACAAGGAGTCGAAACAGGAATAAAACTGGCTAAGCAACATAACATCACCAAGGTTGTTTTCTGCATGGATTCAATGAATATGTATCGATACCTTGCTACCGACAAAGTGCCTCCATGGGAAGCTCGTCACATAGTACGCCGTATCAAGATGCTGCTAGAGGAGTTTGAAGATTACAGACTGATGCATGCGGTCAGAGAAACTAACCAAGCAGCAGACAAGCTAGCGAGTCTTTTGCCTAGTGCAAAATACTTAGAGATCACACCTAGTTCCTTTGCCGAAGATCTTAAGAAAATTATTTTTGACGATGCGATAGGTAGACAGTATACACGATTGTAATCATTATCACATTTTCTGTGGTCAAGGGAGCCCATTTATACCCCGCGCTTGCCTTTCAAAAAAAAAAGTACCAAGAAAATGAGAGTAGCATGTTGTTGATTGAGAACTCTGTATAAATGATTCCAATCATGAATTTTTTGAGAGAGTTTTTAGATTTTAAATTCACTTTTTAAAATTTTGTTATAATAGTTACAGCAAAATTTTAAATTGATGCACTCACTTACATGTTTATTTATTTTAATTTGTATTTTTGTCAACCCCAAAATAACTGTGATTAAGTACCAAGAAAAGGAGAGTACCCATGTTGTTGATTGAGGACTATGTATAAAGGATTCCAATTATGAACTTTTGAGATGGAGTTTTTAGATTTTAAATGCACTTTTTTTAAATTTGTTATAATAGTTACAACAAAATTTTAAATTGATGAACTCATTTACATGTTTATTTATTTTAATTCGTATTTTTTGTCAACCCCTCCGTGTTTAATGAACACATTGTACTCTTTCACACTTTATATTAGATGAATAAAAAAAGAGAATTTGTTACAAATTTTTTTTACACAACCTACCGTAATGTTTGCTAATTATTGTAGAACTTGTGACGATGATTAGTATATCTTTGATGTTTGTACGCAAAATTGAAAGTTAAAAATTAGTTGGTGTTATATATTTTAGGTTGACGTAATAAAGTCAAAATATCCTAAAATGTCGGTGCAACCAAGCCAAATGATCAGGTACACATAGCAACTCTGTTATTTTTATATACTTGTGAAAATATTTGTGAAGAGGGGAAGAAGGGAGGAAGACGGTGGTGGTGGGGAATAAATGAAGAGAAAGGGACAAGAGGGTTGGTAAAGAAGATGATGGCAATTTTGATATTAGAAAATTTTGGATGTTTTCCGCTAGTCAACGACCTTGACTTAACAGTCAAAACTCAAATTGGGGGTCTGACTAGATTTCGAGAATTAATGAGTTGACGGAGAAATACATAAGAACTAATGGGGGCCAAAAGGTAAGTAACCCAAATATTAATTGTGCCATTAAAAAGAAACATGGAGTTGTCTTTTGCTTAAACTCAGAAGCTATAGAATTTTGTCTAATTATACTAGAATCGAATTAATATCTCGCAACATATTATGATTATGGAGTTGGATCATATATAAAACTTTACTTACCTTTAAAAAAATATCATTTCAATGAAAGAGTGCCTTATGAACTTGAGAATTGCATCGTTTATTTATTTACAAATTTTATTTATTTATCTATTAACTTGGGTTTTATTAAGGGTTTGTTTGGCTGGCCATTGTCTATGGGAAATGGAATCCTATTGTCACGCCAAGTGGTTTTCTATTGGTTGGTTGTGTATTTAACCACCGAAAAAGAATTTTGTATGTGTCTAGTTTTTTCCATCTCTCATTGAAATCCAAATCTTTAGTTTCCATCGAAAACAGATTTCGCGAAAATGGTTTTAGTTCCCATTTCTAGTTTCCATCATATAAACAAACTCTAAGTTAAATAGTAAGTATTCCTTTTGACAAATTAGAGGTTAACTATATATAGCTGGTCCACCAATTGTAGTTCAATTGGTCAAATATCTACTAAGAGTTCGTTGGCTCGAGACTGACCAATTAGGATTTTGTGAGTTTTCATTTGATTATTATGAGCACATGTGCTCCGTCGTTGATAACCTTCGGGTATTTAATGTAGCTGCTTAGATGGATCTGACATGAGCAAAAATTGAGGTGGAGGTGATAGATCAGAGGGAAAACAAGTCTTCATGCGAGATTGAGGCGACGGTGATGTTAAGTGACAACAATGTTGTGTAGTTTTCGGACCTGATTTGGTTAACCTCATAGCGTCAATCATGTAGCCTTCTAGCATGGATTAATAAATAATAGAAAGGTCAATGACTCAAATTTTAAAATAATAATAAATAATATATAACTGTTTAGAAATTGGAAATTTAAGTACAATAAAACCTCTCTATAGTGATAATCTATGCATGAATAACCTCCACTTCATTACAAAATATTGTCCCAATTTGGGCTAGTTATAAATAGGAATAAACCCTATATTTTAATAAGTTATAATTTATGTAGGTTCCGTCTTAAGATATTTGCCTCCACATAGTAATGTGCAATATCACAATAAAAATTTATGATTGAGTAAAATATTTTAATGTATGTGAGCTTGCGGGTACATAATAACTCATCAACATAATCCCCTTGTTGTTGAAGCCAAAGTGCTTATAGCTTTTCAAATATGTTTATAGTTTCTAGGCATGAAACTTTCAATATTTCCGTACTGTCATCCTTAGGATTATCTCCTTCTTAGTATTCCTTAATTGTAGCAATGATTTCTTATTCAATTAAAGTGTACACGATTTGTTGCTCATTTGGATGATTGAGAAATACATCAATATTCCTTGTATTAATTTAGTGAAGTTGTCAAATCTTGGGGTGAGCACGGGACGGGATAGGCCACATCCCTATCCCGTCCCGTTCGTTCGGGATCGAGGGTAGACCTTATCTCAGCCTCATCCTATGCCAAACAGGTTCGGGACATGAATAAATGAGCATATACTAAATAGTCATTCAATGAAGAATAACAAAAACATTTCATCTCACATTGCTTACACACAAATAATGTTTAATTTATGAAAATGTAACTTTCATTATAACAATATTAAATGTCATGTAAAATTTATGGTCCAATGAACTTACAATTTTTTATGTTAAGCTTCCTCTATGTGATACAAGAATATTTGTCGTATAACTAATCTAAAATGTGAAAAAACATAAATTTTCTATTTGACCTAAAATATTCAAACTAAAGTTTCTATCTGAGCAAATAGTACCAAATCAAACAAGTTTTCAAACAATAGATGTTTTGATTAACCCTATAAAATTTAATGTGAAAGTAAATTAAATGAATAAAAGTTTATTCACTCAATAAAAATGTGTAGTTTTGGATTATAGTCATTGATAGTAGTAGGCTTCGAAAAGGTTATATGTAGAGTATTGTTTTTTTTTTTTTTGTTAAATAGCATATTCATTACTAAAAACTATTACTATTACAATACTGAAGTCTTGCAAAGATTGTTAATGTACGAGCTGGAGTATTAAGAGCTCGATCAATAAACTTACAATACCAACATGATTGAAAAGAAAGCAAATGTCTGATATTACTAATAAGAGGATGCCAAAACCAACGGTTTGGTGTCGTAGGGTCTTGCAAAATGGCATTCAAAGTCCCAGAATCGCCTAAAAGTAATCATGTCCGCTACTGTCTAGCCTGGATCAGAAGTAAAGCCAACTCTGTTGCATATCCTTCAACCATAGTGCTGGCCAGCACTATTCCTATAATAGGGCTGACAACTGTGGCTACCACTGCACCTTGAAGATTATCTACATGCACTCCAATCGCTCCCTATTTGGTATTAGCCAAGAAGCTAACATCGTAAGTAGCAATAATAATGTCTTGTTGGAGAAAGAGAGCGAAAGTTGAGAAATGACTGGGCTGATATTGAGGGTATGATTTTTAGCACATACGATTTGGGTTGTGGTAAGCTCCAAGCAAGAATGAGCAAACTGTGGGTGGGCCAAATCGGGTAAATGCATGATTATTTGAGGTCACACTAGGGTGGCAAGGATGAGGTTCTGTAATAACATTTTCAATCACCCGAGGGATAATAGTGGGCTCCGAGGAAGGACAATGTGGACGAGAGAACCAGGTGTGATGCCAGGACTCCAAGTGTGTTGAAAATCAGCAACAAATTTGGTCGGGCAGAATTTGTGATTGTTAAATACACAGTTATTCCTAGTGTACCAGATAGTGCTAAGAAATGCAATGAATTGCAAAATCATTTCATTTCTCGCTACCGGGTGAGCTTTAGATGATTGCCACATAAAATTGAAAAAGAGAGGGATAGTGAGCAAGGTGAAATGATCGACCTGCCAGTCAATGGGAGTCGGCAAAATACGCAAAAGATGAAAAATGATCGGACAAAGGAAGAAAATATGGACAATATCCTCATAATGATTGCTACAAAAGGGCATTGATCAACAATAGGGGCCGGGTATGAAGTCTAACTGGATTGGCTCTAGTAAGCAAAAATTCTGGAAAATCTTCCAGAGCAGAAAGATAACACTCTGTGGGCCCTGATCCTCCAAAGATCACTAAGAAACATGTGTTCAAAAGTGATGAGACATGGAGTAGAGGTAGAGCCTACAGAGGAAATCCTAAAGAAGTTTTGATTGCACTCTTGATCGTAAAGTTCCCAAGTTTGTCAGGTAACCAGATAATCGAGTCTGGAGAATTCGAGTAACGGATAAGAATGGCCACTAGACCCGGGAATAAAGAGTGGATCAGATCAGAGTTCCATTGGGGTCTAGACTCGTGATCAGTAAGCCAAAGATCGAGAATGCTGGTAGGGAGATCATGAATAAAAGAGTCGATGATACACTCCGAAAGTAAAAGACTCGGTTTAACCTAATAATCTCGCCAAAGACCTATGGTAGAACCCAAGAAGACTTGCCAAAGCAAGTGGTTTTTCATCGTTTTCGGGGAAGAGATGTTACCCGTCCATGCAAAAGACGCAATGGCATGAGCTTTAGTGATCTGAGAGACGCTTTTTGGTTATGGAAATAAAAAGCTTTCAATTGTTGAACCTCGACATTATTAGGAGAAGAGAAGAGTTGCCACAAGCTTTTAGCTATAAGAGTCAGGTTCTTGTTCCTAGAACTAGGAATATTGAGACCACCCAAGATGCGGGGTTGGGAAATGAGATTCCAAGTACACAAGTGTTTGGAATTACTCTCGGCCATGCCATTCCACCAAAAGTTACTGGCCAAATTATCAAGTTGCTTGGAAATGGAACAAGGGAGAAGATAAGTCTGCACGATGTAAACTGGGATTGAGTTAAGAACGACCTTAATCATAACCGTTCTCCCAGCTTGAGAAAAGACTTTAGACTTCTAAACACAGAGTTTGTCATTAACTTTATCCACAAGAAATTGGAAGTTTGTACCCTTAACCCTTATTCTTAGAGAGAATGAGAGAGGAATATATAGAGTACTGTTGAATATACATATAAAATTTCAACATTTGATGCGAATAAGGGTGGGTTGATTTTTGAAATTGTTGTCAAACTTAACAAGCCAGTCTGAGATGGATTGCATGGACTGATCAATCTTAGGTGTATTGGTTCAGTTGAGCTCCAACTTGATGAGTCTAACCACACTTTGATCAAATTGAACTGCAGCCTAAACCAACATCAAGCGCGATGATAAGGTAAAAATGTTTGTTTCTACTACAAGAAATCTATCTTTTACCAACAAAATTATTGCTACGAAAATTGATTTCCTTGTTAATATTGTAGCATTGTCAACGAATAAAATTTTTTCTTGAAAAAGCCATAAACTTGTTACTGTATTCCAACAAAATATATCTTGTAGGAAACATTCCTTGTTAAATAGGTGGTGGGAAACATTCCCTCCAAACCAATTTCTTGCCAAATTGATTTAACAACGAAGTTATTTTTATGGCCACAAAATACTTATTCCTTGGTAAGTATGGTATCATCTGGAATGAAATATTTTGTTGCTAAATAAGACTAATTTAACAACAAATCACTTTCCTTGTTAATGAATATTAAATCTTATTCACTTCTCTTTAGTAAGGAAATCTGTTTTCCTAAACAATAATCACATTATTAGTAATGATTAGGTTCGTTGATGATGACTGATAATTTTTTCCATTAGTTTTTTTTTGTTAAAACTCGTTTATTAATTTATAGCAACAAAGTAATATTTCGTTGAGAATTGTCACATTATTGGCAACGTTTTTATTTTGTTGGAAACAATATCTTTTTTAATGAAATCTTTGTAGCTATGAAATAAGATTTTGTTGATATTATAACCTTGTTCGTAACAAATTGTTTTCTAGGTAAAAGCTGATAATTATTTTCATGAAAATTTGTTTCTCATTAAAGCTCACTAACTATTTTATAGCGACAAGTCATTATTTTGTTGGAAATTGGTATACTCACTACAAAAAATGTTTTATTTACTAACAAATTTTATTTTTTTGTTAATATGTTACTATTTCTAACAAAAATTTCATTGAAAAAACCATAGAGTTGTCACTTTTTGTAACAAAATATATTTTGTTGACAATTTTTCTTTGTAAAGAAATGGCGAAAAAATTTCCTTCAAACATTATTTAGCAACAAAATATTTCTATTTCAACGAAATTTTAGTTTGTTAGTTATAATGATATCATTTACAATAAATTTTTTTATTGCTCATAAATATTAATATTATTGACAAACATTTTCTTAGTAAATGCATTATAACACTACTTGTTTGTTTCTTCAACAATGAAATTAAATTTTCTCTAGTTAATTACCACGTTATTGCAACGATTTATTTGGTTACTTATAATGAAATTTTTTTCATGAAATTTATTTACATTTAAAGCTCCTAGCCTCTTCATAGAGGAAAAATATCAATTCGTTGAAATTTTTTATTAGTAGCATTGATATTATTTTATCTGAAAAATCAAATAAACTTTATTTAACAATACAACATTATTTTACTGTTAATTATAATATTAATGGTAACAATTTATTTCGTTGATAAATATTGATAAAATTTTCATGAACTTTTTTCTTATTAAGGCTCATTTTCTTATTTACAACAATTTAATTTTATTTCATTGGGGATATAACCAATTTCAATAAGATATAGCATTGAAATGGTATTACTATTTTGTTGCTAATTATAATGGTGTTATTGTGAATTTTTTTTTCATTGCTAAAAGTGGTAGATATTTAACATAAATCTTATATATCGTGAAAATATTTAGTTCTAATTTATAGTGACAAAATATTATATATTGGTCTCTATTATATACGTAGCAATGATTTTTTATTGCAAAAAATGAGTAATTTGATTTAATAAGCTATAAAGTTGTTTCACACAACACAATTATTCAAATAGCTCAATTGGTAAATATTCCAACAGATTTTACTACAGGTCAGAAGTTCGATTTGAAATTCCATAGTGGGGTCTTATCATCAAGAATGGTGTCCCTAGAGTTTGAGAGGTAGTGGGTGATGTCCATAGAGATTGGGACCTAGATTAGCTGCCTAAGAACCGAGAATTATCGTGTTTCATGTAATTCCTTGGTAAAAACATTTAGCTACGGCTACGGGGATGCCTCCACGAACCCAATAACAAATTTTTTCTTTGTTAAAAGTTTTTCCAACAAAATTTTGATTTTTGTCAAGGAAATTTTTTCTTGAAAAATGCCTTAATTGTTGTAGTAGTTAATATCTTTTGATTTTTGTATATTTATAGTATAAATCACTTTTGAAGCTTTAAGTACTCTCTAAAATTGTTATAAGAGCAACACAAACAAATAAGGTCCCCTAATATGCCATATCAGGTGAAGTGAAGCACACACATCGATATCTACTAGCTCTTATTGAATAGTTATTAATTGTTATATTATCATGTTTTGCGAAGCTGCCATATAACAGCCGCAGAAATAACACATCTAGAAACTATATGCTCCCATTATGCTGGTGGAATACATTTTATTTTTATACTCTTTCCTTAGCCCTCAAGGACCTTCGACTTCATAACCATGCAACCTGTTGCAAATTAACTCACCAAACACCCAATCCTTAGCGATGTCGAATTCCTCGATCATTGCATCTTCCTCGAGATCAGATCCACCAAATCATGACCCAATCATCATCAAACATGACTTGGTTGTCACCTAAGAAAAACTCACATCAGGCTTTGACAAATAAGATCCTCCTTGGAAGACAAACTCAAGAGTGCATGGATTTCAGTTTCCCTTCCCATCCAGCAAACACTTGGCTACCCCATGCACCAAGTACTCTTCTTCTCTCTACAAGTCTCCCATTTTGGACTCCCTATACACATATCTTTTTCCACCCCAATCAATGTTCCACACACTCTCTTAGTTGCAGCCAAAGTTGCATGCATATAGAAGAGGGAGGAAAGAAAGAAAAACACCCAAACTGATGAGCACTTGTCCAAAAAATCCAGCTAGGTTCTTTGGAAAATGGCCTTTAAGTGCCCCAATTTGGACACCTAGACACCCTTGCCAAGTGTGCACTCCCTTCATATACACACTCTCCTTTTGATCATGTTTAAGAGATAGACACTGTTGAAAAGGTTCACACCGCCAAGTAGCCTGCCAACATTTCCCTTTGCCACGTGTCTTCTAGCTTTTATAGCACATTGGCATTTTTATATATAAATAGCTAACCCCACAACATCAACACTTCATTTTGACACAACACACTCACATACACAAATATCTCTATGTTACCAAAGACTGAGTCATCTGAGACCTTCTCCAGTGCCAGTGGTGGTGGTGGTGGAAGTGTTGGAGAGAAGAAGTTCATGAAGAAGTCATGCCAGAGGAGCTCGAGGAGAGGATGCATGAGAGGCAAAGGAGGCCCTGAGAATGCCCGATGCACTTATAGAGGTATTAGGCAAAGGACATGGGGCAAATGGGTGGCCGAAATTCGCGAACCCAATCGCGGTGCGCGACTATGGCTCGGCACCTTCAACACCTCCGTTGAAGCAGCCATGGCCTACGACAATGTTGCCCAGAGGCTCTATGGTCCAACTGCCAAGCTCAATTTACCAGAATTGGAACCTGGTAAACTCGATTCCGGTTCTGGTTCCTTCTCTGTACTGACTCAACTGGAATCAGGATGCATTTCTTCCACTTTTGGGAATAGTAACAGCACTAGCTCGAATAACATGATTCCGAATTTGAACTTTGGTGAATGTGATGGTACAAATTTGAGTGCTGGTGATGATGGTGACTTGATGGATGGTATATGGAAGAGCATCGACATGGGATTGCCAGACATCAATGAACCATACACATCTACACCATCACTTGGGTATGATGACATGTCATCATACATGATGGCTGATGATGTTATGGGTGTTAGAAATCCCACCTTATTGGCTGATGACATCGATGGAGTCAATTGGGATGCCCTTCAGTTACCTTATTGTGCATGAACATCATCCTCGTCGTCGTCTTCTTCAACATACATACGTACATCAAGCAAATCGCCACGTTTTGATTTGTATATGAAGCGTGGCGACACATAATAGCTAGTGTCAGAGTCGAAGGCGCACGTGTAATTTATAAACACGTGCGTTTTTCATAGCGTTAGCAGAAATTCTAAATGGCGAGAAAAGGAGCGAGGAAACCAGCGAGGGAGAAATGAGCGTTGTATCCCCCTCCCTCACTGGTTTTCTCGCCCTTTTCTTCGCCATTTAGACGGATTCTAGGTTAGTGCTGTGTATGTAAAATTTAAGCACGTATTTTAAGTCGTCTGAATATATATAAGTCATCTCTATGTAAAGTTCTGTATACAACTTTCAATGTTATGAAGATAAAAGGCTTCTGTACGTCTGTGTTGATATATGTACTTGTTGATAATAATAAGTCCCTCGCTGTTTTAACATTTCATTTCTGACAAGTTTCCTATATTTCTTTCGCCAATTGGAATATATTAATAGAAAATCAGAACATAACATGATTCCTTTACTTCAGGAGAAATGATGACTCTAATGGTGTGTTTGGTTACACGGAATTTTAAGATGGGAATTGGAATTTCATTTCTTGACATTTCGAGTCATGGCATCTCATGTCATGGACTTAGCCAACTTTGTTGTTTGGTTGTTCATGAGAATTAGATTCCAATTTCTATTGTGAGAAACGGTTGCCAAAACTTAATCATGGGAAGAAAAAAAAATTTAATAAAAATTATGGAGATCCCTTCTTAGCAATTTCGTTACCGAATTTAAGAAAAACTCTCAACTAAACCGCTCATGTATTTCATGCCCATTGTATCTCAAAATTTATGCATATGCTTCTTCACGTTTAGTTAAATTGCTTTGTAGTTTCAGTGTCTTTTAAGTTGAATTAGTATTTTATGTGAATATATAATTAGGGTGAAAGCACACAAAATGGTTTGTCACAAGTTCTGTAAGCAATCTATTGTTACCAGAACTTCTAAAGTCAATATCACTACAGTATGCCTTGAATTCATTGATTCATTAAACACACATCATTCAAATAGAAACTCTGTCACTACACTTGCTATCCCGTAAATAAGCCCAAGTATGATTTTCCATACACCTAACTCGACAATGTACACAACCGACCGAACAAATGACAACACAAAATACAACATTATGCACAACACATTCATATTTCTAGATAGACAACACAAAACAACTGCATAAAATGTTCAAAATGGAAGTAAATTAAATGACTAACAATCATCATGTTATGTTTTATTGGTTATATAATAAACTAATTTCAAAACATCCCATAAAAATTGGAATCTCATGAAACATGTTCAATACATTGTGCATTCCAATGGATTATGTAACACCCCAATTTTTCCAATAACAATAAATATTTATGTTTATCAAATTCAATTAAAATTTGTATTTTAAAACCTTTCTTTCGTTTGACAAGTCGTATTTTTCGAATTTCAGTTAATTTTCTTACCTTCCGAATCTCGGGACGAGATTCCATTTAACGTGTGTATACTGTAACACGCCTAAATTTCATAAAACTAATTTATTTTATTTCGAATGAAATAAAATAAGATTACATTTAATTAAATTCAAGTTTCAAAATTTTAGGGTTTTAATTTTGTGAAGTTAAATGGCAGGTGCTCTCAGAACTTTAGTGGGGGCGAATAGCCACCCACACTATATAAAGAAAAACCTTTCTTTCTTCTCTTGTGCAACAGGAAGAGTGTTCTTCCTATTTTTCTTTCTTCGATGGCGGCTGACAGTGAGATGTGTTTGTGCGAGGGAGGAAATGAAGGGCGATGGTGGATGCTCTCTTTGTCTCAAGAGATGGTGAAGAGAGGTTCTCAGCCTGTTTTGGATTTGACCAAGAGGTTGTTGTTGCTGTCATGGCCAGACTTGCCATCCACTGAGCTGAGCGATGTTATGCACGAGATGTTATTAGATGGATCGATGACAATGTCGTGGTGATGGATGGAGAAACTGAACCAGTGAGTTTCATCTTTCCTCCCTTTTTGCTTTGTGCATTTTATTTATTAAATCTCTGAAATTCTACATTTTTTTTCTTTTGAGTTATGTATGAGCGTACATGTTTAACCAAATGTCCCACTGAAATATATTTTTTATTAAGTGTTCAAAATAATTCTTTTAACTATCCATGTTGACTGACTACAACATTGAAATAATATCATCAGATAGGACCCAGGTTAGAATAGGGGTGGGCAAAAACCGATTTAAATTCGGATAACCGACCGAACCGATTTTCAAATTCGGTTCGGTAACCGAACCGAAATATGAGTAGAAAGAAAATAATTTAAACCGAACCGATTATAAACGGTTCAAAATCGGTTTACGATTTTGAACCGACCGATTTATAACCTAACCGACCGATTAATTAAATATATATAAATAACTAGATAAAAAGTAGGTGTCAATACTTGATTAGTGCAACAAATGCATTGCAATACACCCTGTTGCACTAAATCACCCCATTCTCTCAAAGTTTTCAATTTTGGGCTAAAAATTGAGTTTATAAAAAAATTGGACTCGTAAAAAAATTGGACATGTTTTAATGAAAGTCTTTCAAATGCTTGAGCCTGAAATTTCGGTCCAACCGAACCGAACCGATCCGAAATTCGGTTCAACCGAATTCATCGATTTACAAATACAAAATTCGGTTTCGGTTTGGGTTTTGGACAAACCGAATTAAATCGGTTCGAAATTGGTTTGGGGCTTAAAACCGAACCGAACCGACATTGCCCACCCCTAGGTTAGAACATGACTAGTAGTGGTAGCGATCAATTTGGGATTTTGTCCAATTTTATTTGGCACTTGGTCATATGCATGTTTTGTTTGTTGAATTTGTTAGAGCTGTTGTTTTCACCTATTAAATTTTGTAACTTCAACTTGCAACTTGCTTTATTTTCTCTCCATTCATTCCTCATCACTTAGAAGTTATGATGCAAATGTTCTTGAGAAACTGGAACTGGATATTTTCCTAGCAGACCATGCACAACATTTGAGAGTATGCATCCCAACCTAATGAAATTTTTATCCCTTTATGAAATTTTTTTCTCCTCTGACTAAGTCAATATTTTGGAGTCAATAGTTTATGGTATTTATAAGTTTAGTTTTTAGATTGAACCTTTAAATTAAGTGTTTTTCTTTATGGTAAATCTTGGTGGTTTTCTT
Organism: Berberis thunbergii; assembly: GCA_003290165.1. Classification (NCBI taxonomy): domain Eukaryota; kingdom Viridiplantae; phylum Streptophyta; class Magnoliopsida; order Ranunculales; family Berberidaceae; genus Berberis; species Berberis thunbergii. The sequence goes on from QNQO01001025.1 coordinate 280,954, forward strand.
TTTAATATGGTTTTGGATGAATTTATAGGTTGATCTGTTTGAGAATTGTCGATTTGATGGGCGTGTGATTGTTTATATTTTGTGATTATAATCTTTCTACATCTAGATTGGAGGAATGTTTGTTGGCAGAGTATGTGTTTGAGAAATATTCCCACTGAAACATATGGTAATTTGACTAATTTCATGAATATGTATATGTCAAGGTCATATGAGAGAGTGACTGTGGTTGTATTAAGTTCTTTCTTGCTATGAAATATTTGTATCTTTAATTATTGAGACAACATATTACTTTGCCATTTGATTGTCCATTGAACCACAAATCTGGAGTAAGCTAGTGTTCTAGATACCAACTTTATAGAATAGATTCTAAAAGCGAGTAATCAATTTAGTGCAGTAAACTGATCAGATAGGTGGGTAGATGCTTAATTCTACACAATGTAGCCGATTGTCCTAATCCCTTAGCCTATTTGCAAGTCCCCTATATGGCCTTAAGGAAGAACTGCAAAACATGATTTAAAGAGGCAATGTCACGCCCCGACATTAAACAGGCGTCTTGTAGTTGGACTGATTTTGTGTAGGTTTCGACAAGGGTTTTGATTTTGGTTTTGAGTAAGTACAGTATCATGCTATATACCAAAAGTTTTCTGTTTGAGTCTAGTTTTTAAAGGATCTTACAGTATCATAATCTGAGTTTTGTATATAAAGATATACTCATTTTAGTGACAATAGGTAAAATCAGCCGAAGGCTGACAGATGGCCTTCTTTGTTTGTAAAAATTTGTATTGTTATAGACATAATCATGGGGTATGCCTTATATGGTTAGAAACCTCTTGGTGTCTACTTTCCTTTGCCCTAAACAGTATGCAATTTGGGATTCTAATGTGAGAGTTATGTACATTTGAGTGATGATTGGTCAAGCTATCCGGTTAGAACAGCTTGTTCATTCCGGTGTTGTTGGCAAGGTTATTTGTTTGACTGTTTTGGGATGGGAACATAGTTGTTTAGGGTTTTCCTTAGGGTGTCTTGAGTTGCATTTGATGTAAAGAAAAATATTGTTTGGAGCCGAATGAGGTTGGTTGCTTTGGTGTAAGTTAGTGTTCACCCATGATTGTCATGCACTTTCATGTTTGTGTTGAAATTGTGTTTTTGGAGACTGCAAGTTTTGGCTTTTGGACAGTTGTTTGTAAAGGGTATTTTCCCCCTTCTTAGTTAGACCTGACATAGTTTGGCAAACCATGCTAGCTTATTGTTTCGGGCTTTGTTTGGGTACTTTAGGACAAGATTTAGTAGAACAAGAGGAAATTGGGGATTGGTGGGTTTGAAACTGCAAATAATTATTAGTGAGTTTAGGTATAGTTTTTGGATTTTGATTTTGGGTTTGGGTTTGATTAGTAGCGAAACTGGGTGGTCTTGATATCAGGTTGGTTGCTCTTCTTCTATTTTGTTTCTATTATGTGCATTTGTACACAAACAAGGGTGAAGTTATACTTATTAAGGGAAACTTTGGTTCAAGGCTTTTGTTAAAGACAGGAAAGAATACTATGGAAAATACTTGTAATACATTTGAATAGTTTGTATTTTTGGTTTCTTAGGAAGTATAATTAGATAATGTAATTCAAGTTTGGGGTTTTCAATAGTGACCTTTCATGGAGTTTATCAGAAACAGAACTCAATTGTATTATGTTTTGCTTAATTGAATGTCATATTTCTTATTAAGGCACTGTAAGCTAAATTAGCTCACACCGAAATCAGTGTTTAAGAAAGGCTATTAGATATGGATTTGTTTGGCTTGTTTAAACTACAGTTATTTTGAGATGTGAATGGTTGATGAATATTAATGCATTGTGATAAATTTGGAGATTTGTATTATTATGCAGATTGACTTGTTTATGCATTATGAAGAATTTGGATATTTGAATCAATGAATGACTTGATTGTCATGTTGTTATAGAGCATGATTAATGAATATGTTATGTTTTCCCCAAAAATGTGGGTGGATACGATTGTGAATCGACTTATGTATAACAAAATGTCATTGTGGAGAAATTCTGAATTATAAAAAATAAATGATATTGGTAAACATTGATTTCTGAAAATATAAACCACCTGAAATTGTATCACTCACCTCTTTTGTTTATTATTTTCCCTATCTTACTAGAGAAACTAAATAACATGCGGGTCGTCTTGCAGAGTTGGGGCACTCATTTCTTACTAGAGAAACTAAAATAACATTCGGGTTAGTTTTGCGAAAATGAGATGAATTGTTATGCCTAAAATAGGCTTTGATAGTTATCCGTAAAAAATGTGATGTGCATTGATAGTCCAAGGGTGGCTTTTGGTTCTCATATAGTTAGGGGTATCCGCGATGCATGCATGTATGTGATGTCCCCACTTGGGCATGGATGACGGAGTAGTCCTCCTTTATATGAGAGAGACATACGGGCATGTATGTTCGGCACAAAGGTGGTGCGAATGTGGTATCGTCTAAGTGATCATTCCGTTAAAAAGATGAATCAAATTCAAATAAAAATGAATAAAGTAAGTTTATATTACTTCTAACCATTTTCATGCAGGATGGCAAGTCCACTAATATTTCTGCAGACCGGACTTGTGATGCGAGCTTAACTTACCTAAATTAATAGGTGAATTTAACCCACTTGTAATAACCGCAAGTGCACGGTGCCTAACTGGTAGACAACGGCAAGTACGGGTCGATCCCACGAAGAAGGTGGATGCAATTGAATTTTAGAATTTAATTAAACTAATTTAAAGGAAATGGGGTTACAGCATTTTTAAATCTAAACTAAAAATAAATTAAAAATAAGAAAAATAAAATAAGAGATAGATGAAATGGGTTTTTGTGGCTTGGACTCACCAATAAGTTAGTAAAATTATTGAAATCTAAATTACTGAATTTAAAAACGAGAAGCGTTAGGGATGAGAATCCATTGCTTACACCGAATATGTGATCGTTAAAATCCAATTAAACTTATACCATGTTTCTATCAAACATTAACAAATTATTTCAAGCAAATACGCTCTTACAAAGTATTAAGTGTCTTTTTAGGGCACACTTAATCAAAGTTTAAGCTTAATATTTTTAACACATGTTTTGAATATTAATAAAGGGTAATTCTAACTACCAAACATATCAAGTTTAATTTCTCGAACATGCAAGGTGAAAGCAATTTATCAAAAATTCAGAAATAACTTGTAATTAACAATTAAGCACACAATTCAGTAAAATAAATCAAAATAACTTATACAACCCATTTAGTTTATCACAAGCTCGATGTGGTGGCACTCAGCAGATCAGCAGGTGGTTGTGCACGAATCCCGAGGAAATGATCCCAAAACGCTCTGTGGTGGTACAGAGCAAAACCGGGGGTGTAAATAGTCAAAAACTGATTTTGACTCATTCTCCCGCCTTCGCTACAGTAGCCGCTCGCTCCGGTCGTCTTCTCCAGCGCGACAGCAATTGTTCGCGGCCTCGTTCTCGCTCCTCACGACCGTCCTCGACCTCAAATCGATTCTAGAACCTGCGAAAGACGAGCAAAGGTGAGGAAACACCAAGAAAACAGCACAAATAAACAGAGAGAAATCGGGAGGGGACTCCCTATTTTCGCTTCCTGTCACGATGGTGGTGCGCCGCGGTGCGGCTCTGTTTGTGGTGGTTGTCCGGTGGCGGAGAGATGGATTGGGGCCTGGACGAAGAGAGTACAGAGAGAGGGGAGGAAGACGGTCTGTGGCGAGGCGGAACAGAGTCGCACCGCGACTCTGTTTCACGGAGTGGTTGTGGTGGCTCTGTCGCGGCTATTCGTGGTCTGTTGTGGTGGTGGGACTTGTGCGGAGGTGGTGGCGGTTGAGTGGACAGAAGAGAAGAGCAGAGAGTGGTGGCGGAGTGAAAAGTTGACGTGAAACAGGGTTGTCACTCCCCTATTCCAACGGTGGTGACGTTGGCGGTTGTGCTGTCTGGCGGTAGAGGTGGTGCTAGGGTGATGGTGGTGGCGAGGTGGTGATTGCTGAGTGAGTGAGAGATGGATGAGTGGTGAGGGTGACCTTGTGAGAATCACCTTTGAGAGAGGAGCTCCTTTGAGGAAATCTCCATTGAGGAAGAGGTTTTGATTTCTAATTCTCTTATTTTCCCTTCTCTTCCTCCTCCCTCTTATCACCCTATTATCCTCTATTTATAGAAAATAATAGGGATGAAATGAGAGAATGATTCATCAATGAGGGTAGGAGAAGGATTGGGCTTAGGTTTGGGTTTAGGGTATGGATTGAGTTTAGGTTATGAATTAGGTTTCGGGGTTAGGTTATGGATTGGGTTTAAGTTATGAATTAGGTTTCGGGTTTAGGTTATGGATTGGGTTTAGTTTATGAATTAGGTTTTGGGTTTAGGTTATGAATTAGGTTTCGGGTTTAGGTTATGGACTAGGTTATGAATTAGGTTTCGGGTTTAAGTTTGTGACTGCTTTATACCACCGTTGGAATCGACTAATTGTCGTTCCTTAACTTGTCGCTTTAATGTGATTTCATCGTTTACTCTCAAATTCCTACAAAGACATGAAAACGAAATAATTACTATAAAATATAATAATCGAAACACTAACATGTATAAATTAAGGGATATATTATGTAATAATTATGTGAATATCAACTTGCCATAGTCAACTCCTATAGGGTAAGTACAAGTAAATACATTTTTACTTAATTGAGATGATGATATAATGGCCTCGATGAGGAACTAAATTCTTTGAATTGCGTTTCTTAAATGACACCTTTGCCTCATTGAGGAATTACTTATTGGTATGATGGTGTTGTTGTGTGTGTTTAGCTTGATGTTTATCACGTGCGATTTTATTGATTTTGGGATGAAAATTTCTCACACCAGCTTTATTGTTGACCCAAGTGAGCTTTTGCTTATTGGGTACTTTCCTTTGGGAATGTAGCCAATTAGCCTTTTAGGTTTGAAGACTTTTGAGCAGCGTTACGGGAGTTCCGCTAGTGGGGCTAGCGACGTCAGTTTTTCCTGATTAGAGTTTTGTTATGAATTTTAGTTTGTTCCTATTTTCTAAACTATATTTTTGTCATTGCTGCTAAATGTTTCTGTTGTTATTGAATTTCACGTCCCGAGTTTTGGGGAAACGGATAATCCTACGTGGATTTTAGAATTTTCGTTTTCTCAAAAATCGAGGCGTGACTGAACCGCAGTGATCAAAGCAACTAACCAAATACTTGCAACCCAAGCCTGAACAGTGCCAAGCAACTAGAACAGTAATTTCTGACGGTCAAGAAGGTCCAATCTAATCTCATGTACCATTACCATCATGATCTACCATAAATCAAAACCTGCCACATCCATAATTCCTAGCTATAAAATTGTACCCTCTTTAGTTTACAGCTCTACTCACTCTCTAGGTAGAAAGGTTGCTCACTTCATTTTTATTGTGTTGTCCCCTTCTACTTCTCTAGATCCCTCTCTTTCCTTGCATACCTTTGATTGTTTCAGAGCAAAGATAGAAGATCCAGAGACAGCTTTTCCCATTGAAATTGGGTCTGAAATCAGTGAGAAATATCACCACCTCAACCCTATCAATTACCACCACAAACAATTCACAAAAAATATCAGACCTTTCCACCCCTTTTCGATTCTTAGCTCCTCCATCAATACCACCAGCTGAATCAACCACCAGTAATCAACTTGTAGAAGAAGAAGGAGAAGAAGAATAAGAGACTTCGACCTCTTCCAAGTTCTCATGGAGAGATCAGTGGTAGTTAACTTATAGAGATCGAGCTTCGAAAATTTGCTTCAGTTGATGTGAAGAGAGGCGAGGCAGCGAGGGAGGGAGGATTAAATCGAGAGGTTTTTAGTATTGCCAAAGTTTTCCTTAGAGATCAGAGGTGTCCGATTCCCATCAAAGGTGGGAATATATCGCATGCGCAGACATCCTATGCCCTTGAGTAAAACCCTAAACAAACACCTCAAATGTTATTCCACGTGGGAATAGGATTCTTATTCCCATGGAATGAGTGCAACCAAACACACCTTATGTGTTTTACTATTGGGACAAATAATTATTTGAGATAATTGAAATATATTAATGTGTTTTACGACTAAAATTGAAAGTTGAAAAATGTGTTAATAGTTGAATTTCTTGTATCATCATTGAAAGTTAGAAAAATGTGTTAATGATTGAAATTATTGTATCATCTTCATCAATGCTTCTACTAATCACACTTGGACCATATTTCTTTTACTAATCACATTAGGACTATATTTCAGAATATTCAAAATATTCAGAGTTTATTGGCCTCAAAATATTCAGAGTTTACATGGCCAAGCATTTCTTCTTATCATCTTCAACACATTCAGGAGCTCTATAATTACTATGTTAAATATAGAAGACATTAGGATCTTGTGAGTTTGTAATCTCAAGTTTTTTTCTATCAAAACCAAACAAGATAAAAAAATTAAAACAATTGAGTGGAAATGTTTTTTTTTTGGTTTTGAGAAGAGAATGTAGAGGTTACAATGACACATTACAAGGACATTCACAAGGTGTTGTGAAGTACGAATGCCAGATTACATTGATTCATCATGGCAGCCATTATCTAATCCAAATGCCACATTACAATGACATATAAAGTCACTATGTATCCGGTTCCGCACAATTGTTGTTAATATACTCTAAATCTAATCATTATGGGGAAAAAAATACAATAATAAACACTCAAAGAGAACACAAATATCAAAAAACCCACATTGATAAAAGAAATTGTGACAATAGTTTTTTGCATTTATACCTCTGTGAAGTTCAACAAAGTGATTTTTGCCTTTCCAAAAAAAAAAAAAACAGAGTGATTTTGTTTGAAGTCCTAGCCAAGTCTATTATAAGCTTTTTACCTTTAATTAGAATCGGTTTATTCCAACATTTCACTGTTAAAGATGCCCGTTCAAAACTTTTTTGCAAAAAAATATAATAAAGTTATATTTCTTCATTTGGTTTGGTCACGTCACGTGTGGAGGAGATCAAGAATGGTGCCAATTAAAAAATGTTTAGATTGACAAGTTAATGGAGGATGTAGACGGAGGGGATGACTGTTGAAAACTTAGATAAAGACGGTGAATGAAGATGTCATTGAACTTAGATAAAATGAGGATATGTGAGAAAATCGCATTACTTGGAGAACCAAAATCCATATAACCGACCTAAAAAATATCGAAAATGGACTTTGATGATATTTTTTTATTTTATTTTTTTGAAAGGTAAATATGCCGCCGATGGGTATAAAATTCAAGACGTGAAATTTAAACCATCACAATCTTAACCATCCAATCAAACTACCATTGGCAATGATATTTCTTAAACCATGGCTTACATTGGGAGGTCCATTAAATGATCCCATCATGTTCATTTAAGTCAACGTGCAAGCCAATATAGATGAGATGTGTCAGCATGTCTTTATTGTTTTCAGTTTTATAAATAAAAAAATGATGTGTACATATGATAGCGGAACCTGATATATAGCGGTATAAAAAGAAGGGTATTTTGATTTAGGGTGCATTTTGTTTCCGATTGTTTAGGGTTCATTTGGTTTATCATAATTGAATTTGAAATTTATTTTGAAAAATAAGTTAGTCTCTGTCAAAAATGATGTGTTGTTGACCAATCTATAAACAAAAATACCCATTCACTAGCATAAAAGTTAAAATTTTGAGGGTAATTTTGATTTTGGAGTCTATGTAATTTATAATAATTGACTTAGATTTCCATTTGTAAAGTTACTTTTATCCGTGGATTGGCCAAGACAAGTCAATTAGGTTGATTGTGCCATTTTGGACTCTTGAATTAAATTTCAAAATAGACACCAAAGTAGATTACAATAAACTAAATTGATTAATAAAAAACACTTCATAAATTGATTATTATCCACGACTTTTCTTGTTCTTTTTAGAGTTATTTTGAATAAAATTTGAATTATAAAAGAATCCATAGTGGGTAAAGTAGTGCACACATACAGTTCTCACCACATGTACAATCAATCAATCAATCAATCAATAGTAACATAAACTGAAAATTATATGATCTCTCTACGGAAGAGGATCAAGTTGATCCTTGCGAAGAGTTTGATGCACTATCTCCCTTCAACTCTTTGGGCGAAATGTGGCAAAAGGAAGGAAAATTCATGAACCAACCTATCATCTTCACCCTGTAGGAACTACAAGATCACCCAATAAAATTCATCCAGGGTCACGGACCGACCATAGAACTCTGTTCAATAAGTGGAACGCATTAACTGTCCGCTCTTCGATTGGGCAATAAGGGTGGGAGAAGGAGCAATCACACAATTGCAATAGACGAGTCATAATAGAGGTGCAGGTTAGCGCTTATGAACTATAACTTGATTTATTGTGAATGAGATTATTATATTTCACCTCAATTTATTCCCAAGTTGGCTACTTGTGTAAAGATTAGCCAAACTTTTTATTCGCCAAATGTTATTTTTACATAAAAAAAAGTAATTGAATGATTTTTTTTTTATTTTTTTTTTTATCTGTGACTTGGTTTGACTAACAATTACAAAATAGGAAGATTTGGTCAACACTGTGTACTCAATATCTTCCTGTAAACTCTCCCAGATTTCATGGTTTGTTTCCTATGAGATAGGTAAGTTATTTTGATTATGAAATGTCATAGCTTTCTTCACAAAAACTTGTTTTTTTCAACTTTCATTTAGCTGTGTAAAACAAGTCACCTTTCAATTGAATTTGTCTATTGGAATGAGACAGTGATTATAGACAAATTGTAGCACCATCAAAGGTATGTTACCCTGTTGTATATATATTTTTTTGTGACTTGTCATGTGAGTATACTTCAAATTGTGTATTTTAGTAGTAGATAATAGAATCAGTAGAAAACAAACTACTTTGAGTTAATCGATACTACTATATTTGTATAGATTTAGATCTTACCAAAGGAGAAGATAAGGTGGCAATGAAGAAGATGGGAAGCTTGACATTGGTTTTGGCCTTCTTCTTCTTCTCCTTCAACATCTGCAATGGAGGTATCACCAGCTCCTACTCAAGAAAGAATGAAGCTTCCATCGACATTCCTCTCAGCTCTCTTCCTCCTCCCCCGGGTTACAATGCACCAGAGCAAGTACTGTTATATCACTCATCACAAGTCTTACTATCTTGATAGCTATTTAGAAAATTTAAATATACATTATCTCTTAACAGGTACATATTACTCAAGGAGATCATGTTGGTAGAGGTGTGATAGTGTCATGGGTGACTGCATCAGAACCAGGGCCGCGCCATTTGACCTATTGGAATGCCCATGATAAGAAACAGAAGAAAACGGTGGTCCATGGAAGCATCAAAACCTATAAGTACTATAACTACACATCAGGCTTCATCCATCGCGCCACCATCAAGAAACTAGAGGTTGGTTTTAGTTCTTATTCTGCCAAAAAATTTATGAAATTTTACTTCAAGAAAACACTCATGAATCTCTAATTTGATGATCCAGTTCAATACAAAATACGTTTACGAACTCACTGGTGGCAATGCTGTAACCCGTCAATTTTCGTTCACAACTCCGCCTGAAGTTGGACCAGATGTTCCATACACATTTGGAGTTATAGGTAGGTTGATGTTTTTTGGTAAAGTCATTGCACCTATAGTGAGAATTGAAGAAAACTAATACATGGTTTGCTTTGGTTATGTCGAGCAGGGGACTTAGGACAAACGTATGATTCGAATACAACATTGGAGCATTATAACTCGAATCCAAAAGGACAGGCAATGTTATTCATAGGTGATCTTTCCTATGCAGACCACTACGACTTTCATGACAACAGGAGGTGGGATTCATGGGGTCGTTTAATCGAGAAAAACGCTGCATATCAGCCATGGATTTGGACTGTAGGCAATCATGAACTTGATTTCCTTCCTGAATATGTAAGCTAAATTTTTTTGATGGCTTAAATTCCTTTCCACTAAGACTAAGACCATCATCTCATAACTCACACAGTTCATTCTTTGTGTTCTTTAGGGTGAAACTGTTCCATTCAAACCATACCGACACCGGTTTCCTGTTCCTTTTAAGGAAGCCAAGAGTTCATCTCCACTCTGGTATTCGATTAAACGTGCATCGACCCATATAATTGTTCTCTCATCATATTCAGCATATGGTATGCGTTTAATTGATTATTTATTTATTGTGTTAAAAAAGAATAAACCAAGAACTGTTCTTGTTAATTTTGGTTTCCGGGTTTCTTTTATAGGAATGTATACTCCACAATATACATGGCTTGAACAAGAACTTCCAAAGATTAATAGATCAGAGACCCCATGGTTGATTGTTCTGGTTCACTCACCATGGTACAATAGCTACGCTTACCATTTCATGGAAGGAGAGACAATGAGAGTGATGTTTGAATTGTGGTTCGTCCAATACAAAGTCGATATTGTGTTTGCTGGGCATGTTCATGGATATGAAAGATCAGTAAGTGTTTTGCATCTTTTACTTCATTATCAGAAGCTGAATTATATTCCGTCTTCTATATTCGACTCATTTTTATGTTCCAGGAGAGAATTTCAAACATAGCATACAATATCTCAAATGGAGAGTGCACCCCAGTGCCTGATTCATCTGCTCCTGTTTACATCACTATAGGCGATGGAGGAAACATCGAAGGAATTGCTAATGAGTAAGATCATATTTATAAATTTGACTCTTATGTTTTGAGTTTTGTTACATCTGCTGAAATGGATTCTACATCAAATACAATGTGCAGGTTTACAGAGCCACAGCCTAGCTACTCTGCTTATAGGGAAGCAAGTTTTGGGCATGGTATGCTGGAGATAAAGAATAGGACCCATGCTTACTACTCATGGCATCGCAATCAGGATAGCGAAGCTGTTGTCGGGGATTCAGTGTGGTTGTATAACAGGCACTGGTATCCACATAATGATAGTAGCAATGCTGCTAACTAGGCTTAAGAAGGGATGACATAGAAGAAAAAACAGTTTTTTTCTGAAGTCTAGGAATCCTAGTTAATATTTCAATTGTGAATAAGAGTTCTAGCCTCCCCCATATATGTTTAGTTTACTATTTGCTGTTTAGGGTTTTATGTTTTTACCTTTTATTGCTTCTGAGATGACAGTGTGACGTGAGATGTGTAGAAGGCCTTTTAGTTACAACAAACTAAGCTGAATTACATTTTATCCTTGTAGTTGAGAATAAGTTATACATTCTGTAATGGGTGCTAGCTCAGCTAATAGACTTGTGACGGATGGTATCACCAAGTTTTGAGTTTGTATCCTGCCAGATGCATTTAATGGCTATGAGATCCATTAAAAACCTTCAGAAAAAAAAGTTATACATTCTACTAAAATACAAGCATGCATAAATTTTCATGAATACAGATAAAACGTGACATATTTACATGTATTTACAGTTATGAACATATGCTCATATGATTCCAATACATATACCTCTCACGCACATTATAGACAAAAGAAAAACCTTGGATCATATGTTGCATAAAGCTAAACTTACAGAATTCATAAATAGGAGATCTCTACTTGGAATTCTTTAAGTAGGTGCTTGTGCAAGTCCTGTTCTGTCTCTGCAATTGCATGTCCAAAGCTTGCTTCGTACAAGCACGGTAACTAGGCTGAGGCTCTGTTAACCTGCACATCACATTTGGTAGAATCCATTTCAGCAGAGCTACAATAGTGCCTATTTATTATGCAAAAATGTGTGGGGATTAATTAAGACAGGTAGTTCTGAAGGTGGCAAACAGATAGTGAATTCTGATGATGTTAATCAAGAAGAGCAAAACTTGGGTTGTTTTGATGCAGAGAGTGCAAGCTCAGAATCTCAAATGGATTAAACTCTTATAATGCAACATTCCATGAAGATAAAATGCATCTAAATGTCTCTGCAACACTTATAATTCTAACACATTTATTATTGCTAATTTCTATCATGGGAGCGAGGCATTTCAAGTAGGAAGAACCGTAAATCATCTACCCAGACCTCAAAATGATAAAATATTGGATGTGCTTTGATTTTGTCCAGTCATTTAAATTAAAGTTAAGTTGGATTGAATTTGATTCTGACAGGAAAGAGTTCGTTTAGTAGGCTATCTTCTGTGCAAGGAGCTAGTTCACTGATCTCTCTAATTCTTTTGCGGAAAAGATGAAAGCTTGTATTTGATTATAAAACATGATAACTATATATACGGCTCAAACGAAGATTTAGTTTTTATTCAAAGAAACATGACTAACAGCAGAGCAGAGCAAAGCAGGACAACAAGTATTTCAAAACAGTCGAGAACAAGAGAAGAGTTTTAGGTTACAAAGCACCAAAAATACTGATCTAAACTCTAAACTAACTTCTCTATATCCAAAGAATAACTCTGGAAAACATTGAGCAGATTCAGCAGAACACATAGTAGGAGAAGTAAATGCTAAATCTAACTATGGATTTTTCATGTTACAAACAACTTAAAAGGAAAAGTGTAAATTATCATACACTATGGACCCGGTTGAAGAACCACAACGAATCGGCTGTTACAGCAAATCCATCTTGGTTTCGGTGCCAACTATACCAAGCATGGGTGCGGTTCTTAATATCAAAGATTGCATGTCCAAAGCTAGCTTCACGATATGCTGAGTACTCTGGCTGTGGCTCTGTCATGCTGCATAATTAAAGAAATAGTCGTCAACTACATTTGTCGTACAAAACTGAGGCAAATTGTTCAAGATTAAAAACATGAACATTACTTGGTGGCCAATCCTTCTTGATTTCCTCCATCACCAATGGTTATGTATACAGGGGCAGATGGGTCACGGACAGGTTTGCAATCGCCATTTACTATGTTATATGCAACGTTTGACACCCGGTACTGTTAAATGAAAATCTCCTATTATTAAACAAATCAATTAAGTAGCAAAAACGTCTTATAGCAATTTTCTCGTGAAAGAAATAAATGGCATAGGAGATGGATTGTACTTACTGATCGTTCGTAAGCATGCACGTGTCCAGCAAATACAACATCAACTTTGTATTTTATAAGCCATGGCTCGTACACTACTCTCATGGATTCTCCTTCCATATAATGATAGTTGTAGCTGTTATACCACGGAGTATGCAAAAGAACAATCAGCCATGGTGTTTCTGTCCTATTAACTTTGGAGAACTCCTGCTCGAGCCATTTGTATTGTGGAGTATATTTGCCTACAAGCAAAAGTCGGAACACAAGTTAAGCATAGATAGGAGTTCATAAATTCTTACTGGTGGATGATTCAGCAGTAGTGAACTTTTCACTGAGAAGATAACATGAACTGTCTTACATTCTTACCATAGGCAGAATATGAAGAGAGAACAATAACGTAAGCCGAAGCACGCTTGATTGAGTACCAAAGTGCAGACGTGCTTCCAGATGCTCTATAGGGAACATGATAACGTTGTGTAAAGGGCTTAAAAGGTGTGTTTTCACCCTGCGATAAGCCAACATCAATGAACAATTAATCCCCTCGAGTCATTTTCACAATCTTCAGAAAACTACATAGCAGTATAACAATTTTTCAGAACAATTAACAAATTAGCATAACAGTAGTTCAAAAGTGCAAATTCACTAGGCCAGTTTCAATTTTTTCGAAGAATGATTCAGTTGAAAATTGTCCCAAACTGCAGTGTCATTTTCACTAAAACCGGAGCATCATGAGAAAATCTTGTCAGCATTGAGATTTAAGTAGCAAACAAGTAAAAGATGTGAGTGCTCACAAGTTCAGGAGCCCAATCAAGCTCATGATTCCCTGCTGTCCATATCCATGGTTGATAAGCAGTACTCCTCTCCACAAATCTTCCCCATGAATCCCACCTTTTATTGTCATGATTTGGATAATTATCCGCATAAGAGAGGTCACCCACGAACAACACAGTCTGTCCTTTCACCGGGTTTCCTTCATACTGGGCAAGTGTTTTATTCGAGTCAAAACTTTGACCAAGATCCCCTGAAAATTATGCATCAAAGAAACATAATGAGTGATCCTCTTGATAAATGCAGAGTAATTATTAATCCTGGCCCCCATTCCCAACCAAGACATCAAATAAAAATGCAACCATAATTAGGTCTATTCGACCAATTTAAATCAACCTAGTTATTAAAAAGTGAGTAAGGGAATAATTAAATCAGTTACCGATGAGGCCAAACGTATAAGGAACATCAGGGCCAACACTAGGAGGTGTTCTAAACCAGAACTGCCGTGTAGTATGTCCAATTCCAACCTCGTAGTAGTATTTTGTATCAAACTGCAAAAAGTTCAAATACAAATTACTTCAAATCCACGAATCGTCTTATCAAAAAACAAAATCAGTATCCATGAAAATAACATGGATGCAATTGATCAAGTACAATTGAAGACCCACCTTCAAATTGTGGATGGAACAGTGATGAATATATCCAGAGTTATAAGTGTAAAACTTGTAGGTCTGAACTTTACCCTCAGCACTAGATTTCTCTTTGGAGTGCTCTGCCCAATAGAGTACTGTGCTTGAACCAGGTTCATCCATTGTCACCCATGATATGATCAACCCTTTCCCATCATGGTCTCCTTGAGTTATATGAACCTTCAATACACACACCAACCACAAATCATTACAACATTGAACTAAAATCAGTCTCCACTCAACATTGAACCAGGTTCATCCATTGTCACCCATGATATGATCACCCCTTTCCCATCATGGTCTCCTTGAGTTATATGAACCATTCAATACACACACCAATCACAAATCATTACAACATTGAACTAAAATCAGTCTCCACTCAACTTTTACATTATATCATAGAAACCCCACAATTTCAAAGTAGTGATTGAAATTGAAAGCTTAACACACAAATCACAAAACAGAAAATCATTCACCCCAATGTAATCAATGACCTTTTAAGATAAACCATAATTAGGAGTGGGACAGGCAAATGACTAAAGTGCATAAATTGAATCAAACATAATGATAAAATAAGACCACCCCACTGAATCTAATTATATCAAGAACTGCTAAATACAGAAAACCATTGAAAATTTATACTTTGTAAATTCAAATCACTAGTAAAAACTACAATTCTAAATCATAAAACTTACAAAACCCATTCAATTTATCAACCTGATTACAAGAAATACCCACAAATCAGACATTTTGATTATAAAATGTAACTGAAGGAATAAGAACCACCTGTTGAGGAGCATTGTAGCCAGGAGGCACAGAGAAGACATCACTGTCCAGTGGCATATCAAGAGTCTTCTCAACCTTTCTGATAAAACTGCTTGTGGTTCCTCCATTGCACACTAGTATTGCATTCAAGAAAATCAAACACACAATCAAAGAGGAGAAACCCCACAACCCCATTTTTCTTCTAAGGTTTAGGAGCTTCGCCAAAAATATTTGGGCCATATATATACGCCCACCACCCACTCGTAAGAAATCTGTAGAAACCCAAATTAATGAGACTCACAATAGCTATTTTTGGTCACGCAAAGAATAAGGAATATCCGCATAAATGAGAGGAGACTTACTTGTAGAGCGGAAATTCTAAATGGCGAGGAAACCAGCGAGGTAGATGGTGTGACCGCTCGTTCCCTCGAGATGAGCACCAACATCCTCGAAATGCGCAGAAGTATGAGATTGAGCTCTTCTTCTACATATATTTTAGGCCTATAAGTATGAGGTTGGCATTTGACGACAATTGTAAGTAAGATAAGATGGAAGAAGGTGAGAAAGCATTTTGAGAGTTTACTTGTAGGATGGAGATCATCAGGACCAACCAAGGAATGTGATTTCTTGAAATAAGTTGATTTTGAAGTTTTTAAATTTTATTTTAAAATTCAAAATATATATAAAAGATTTGTGAAAAAATAAATATTTTAATCTTCATATATTTTAATATGTTATAATGTTACATATATGTCAAAATTTTGTTATGTGAGTGATTATTATGTAATATGTAGTCTACATGACACTACAAGTTCAATGAAATTTTTTATATAGTATTTAAGAGTTTATAATGCAATTTATATTGTTAAATTCGAAATTACAACCGAATTTTTTTACGCTTTTTCTACTCAAAACAAAATATTTCACTAAATATTTCTTAAAGGGGACCGAAATTAACTTAGAAAACAAAATCACAATCCTTTATTGAGACTAAGGATTGTGATTTCATTTTTTGATCTCCTGATTTTAAGAAATATTTCTGTATATAAAGAAAAAATATAAAAATTTCGAGGATACATAAAATATCAATAATGAATTTTGAGGGTATATGAAATATATGAAAAAAATAAAATGTAAGTAAATAAATCTATTAAACACATTAACTAAAGATTAAATACCAAGAAATGAAACAAACATGAAATTAATATATAATTAGAAAATCAAGGAAATGTTTCAAAAATTAATATATAAGTAGACGAAATGATAATCAGAAAATCATGAGGTGGTTTTAAAAATCAATAAATAATTAGAAAAATGATATAGAAAATTTATGAAAAATCCTGAATTTTTTTTAAAATAACCCTAAAAAATGTAGTTTTTTGTAACGAAATTTTAGAAATAAAATGTAATTTTTTCTTATGGTAATTTCAAAAAAAAACAAATTTTTGCGATTCCTTGGTCAAGGCAACAAACATGTAGGCAGTTTTTGCTAAATTTTAAGGGTGTCCATATCACAAATATCGCATGTGATTAACCTCGAAGGCACAAAACATGGTATTATCATGTTAACTTTGTACATTTGTAGGTTTTTAATGGATAATCCATTTAAAGAACTTTAATGGACATGAAGCTAGAAATGTGGAGACATGTATGATACTGTCAATCACAAGTTTTACCAGCTAAACTAGCTCTGCTTATTATGACATGGGTATAAAAGTTTTCCCACGGTCAAAATTTATCCAACAACAAGACTAAGAAGTTTGGCTATTCAAAAATAAAATAAAATAAACCATGTTTTAGGTAAATTCAGCCAATGGGAATGATAAGCTATGGCTAACAGTACTAATTACTAATTGGAGTCAAATGTGCCTTTTCCATGCTTCAATAATTCATAAATTTTCTACTTGTGGAGGACCATGATATCTTTACATAATCCACATTCCACATATTCTTCATGGTTGTGCCAAATCATAAATACTTTGTTTTTCTTACCAACCTTCAATCATGAGTGATTTTTTTTTAACCCTTAATTCTTTCCATCTCATAGTATTGAACTCAAAATGTGGAAATTAAATTACCACAGCCTTAGCCAACCAACCTGACGACCGGCTTTGGGTGATTAACTCATTTCCCTAAAAACATATTTTTCAAAAGAACCAAGTTGTGCCTATCAGGTTGATTTTTACAAAGGCCACAAGAAGGAAAAAGGAGAAAAAATGGGAAGTGAAGCAAGAATCTACCAGTGAAGTCTACTCCATACCTACCAAAAGAGAAAAGAGAAAGGGAAGGATAGAATTCAGAGATAGTTGTGGGTGGGATTAACATCATTCCCATGCACCCCAGCGGAAAGTTTTGTCCACCATCTCCATCCCTTTTTTCATTTTTTGCCACTATTTTATAAGAGTTGAAACTTCAAACCTGCAGATATAGGTTCTATTGGTTGTTTGGATTCTCCAAATCATTATCTTTGACCATACCTTCCTACTTGATTACCATGGAGAAATCATGGAGTATCACCTTTCACTTTTTCTAGTTAGTGTTAAACATAGACCATCTATTTAAACATAGGGACTATTACTTTTACTTCTTAACATGTAAGCTAGCATTCATCGGGGGAGTATTATATCCTTTTACTAGTAATGTCTTAACATAATGAATTGAGTTATAGAATCTCTAATAACGAATCCAAAGCCTAGGGGTTTGTTTGTTTGTTTGAAAACAAACATGGAAATTGAAATCGTTTTAATGAATTTGATTTCGAGACCCACTCCTCGGATGTGGATTCTCATGAGTAATGGGAAAACAGTCTCACGAACAATCAATTTCTTGTCAGTAAATATACAATCAACAATTAATTCTATTTACCAAGAAAAATGACTAACCAAATATACCCTAAGATTTTGTTTTGAGAACGTGAACATTTGGATATAGCCAACTTGGGCCCCATTAAGCATTTTTTGTGTTGGACTCAAAATTGGGCTTGGAAATGGGCTTAAGATACTTTGGACTTTAGATTCTAACTTAAGTGGCTCAAACTCAATAAGAATCCAAACATGAAAATGTCAAGGAAGAACAATTCTCAAGAGTCAAGGCTCCTAGTGCCAACGTCACCCTCCATTATCCTAAAGATCCTCATTTGTTTTTTCTTTTTCTGTTTTTCATTTGTTTTTCTGTTTTCATCTATTTTCTTCATCTTCATCATGTCCTTAAGGCTTCCCTGACGCCGATCAAGCACTAAAGGCGTGGCTCTTAAGAATTGTTGGTCAATGAAACAGTTGCCATCTCCACCAAGCTGTATCACAAGTGACAAGAGTGTTGTGATGTTTGTACACTAAGATTCCAGGTTTGAAGGTGAGGATTAATTCTAGATGGTCAAAGAAGAGTTGGGAGGATACCATTTGGGATGTTAAAGGATGATGATGACCATATGAACAGTTGCAGTTGCAGGCTTCATATATACACTGGCACATTGACTCATTATAGTTAACACCATCTTCTCTTATATGTGCTCACTGGCACATTGACTCATTATAGTTCAATTATATTGATTTAGAAAAATGTTCAGGGAACTAGACCTATCCAAAATTTCACTCGCTCTCCCAAAATTTGAGACCATTTTTACGTCACAATGAATAGTATATACATATATGCATAATCTCAATGTCATATAAAGGGACCATCTATACTACTTGAATGTAAATTATAAAGAAAGAAATTTTTTCGTTCTCTTTGATTAAGAGTGTCTTCGGATGCAGATCTAACCCCGATAAACATTCTGAGGCAAATCTAACGACTCTGGATAACCATGAGAAGAAAAAAAAATTTATATCCGACACCCCAAAATTAGAACACCTGAACAATCTGCAACAGTGATTAAAAATGAATTTGACCTAGTTAAGACTAAACTAATTACGTTCCGACGGCAATTATCAACATTTGGCATCAACCCAGAACATTATTCAAATATAACCTTCACAAAAATCTAAACTAAATTTGTGCCGTCCATCAACTATATCGTAACTTGTATCGGAAAGCAATCCAAAGTCCAAAACAAGTACTTAGCACCAATACACTTAGTCACTCAAAACAACTAATGAGTGCAATTGATATCTAGCATTTCTTTATATAAGGATCCAAACCTGTTGGATGCTCTTGTTATTAGGACAAGTGCGTATTGAATCTCCTAGTGAAGTTTTGATCCTGAAGTTTACTTTCCATGGAAACCATTGAGCTCGCGGATGAGCAAAATATGAAGTCGAGTTATCCCCTCATGGATGGAACTCAGAAATATGAAGAAGAAGATGAAAAGGTTAGTTGATGAATTATCTCCAAAGGTTTCCGGAGATCCATATAGTTGCTAAACTTATATTCCAAAACTAAGCTCTTATGAACAAAAATGTTCCTACAAACAAAGAAACATGTTTCTTTTTGTACTAAAGAGGGGTTGTTTACAGAAGGAGAATGGTAGTACTTTGTCATCGACAACATTGGTGAGCAATGGGTGTGTAGATATAAGGGGAAATATCGCGGACAAGCGTACAACTGGAGGATGGAAGGCTTCCCCATTCATCATAGGTAAAAATTCTTTGGTTATGCATCCAGACACCCCTTCTTGAAATATTTTCTAATGTGTTCATAGGATGTTGTTATACATAGTACTTATTTGCTAAAGTGTTTTGTGGTGGTGGCGGTGGTGGTACATAGCGAATGAGGTGGCAGAGAGACTGGCCTTCTACTCAGTTGCAGTGAACATGGTGACTTACTTGGTGAAAGAAATGCATCAGTCCCTTCCGGATGCTGCCACGCACGTGACTGACTGGATTGGAGCTGCTTTTGTTCTCACCATTCTTGGGGCCTTCCTTGCTGATGCCTATTTTGGCCGATTCAAAACCATCATCATCTTTTCTTGCATCTACGCAGCGGTAAGAAGCCCATGGACTACTTATTTGGGCTCATAAAAGCTAAGTTGAGTGTTGTTTGAAACAATTGATAACGTTGTTCTGACATTTTAGTTTGCACAATCTAAACAGGGAATGGTCCTTCTAACAGTCTCAGCATCCATAGACAGTTTACGCCCAGAGCCATGCAAGGGTAAAGTCTGCCCCAAAGCAACAGGAGGCCAAACAGCCTTCCTGTACTGTGCACTCGGCCTAATTGCGCTCGGCACAGGCGGCATCAAACCATGTGTGTCATCCTTCGGAGCAGACCAGTTCGATGAAGCTGACCCGAAAGAAGTCACAAAAAAGTACTCATTCTTCAATTGGTTTTTCTTTGCAATCAACATAGGTGCACTCTTTGGTATCACATTGATTGTATATGTACAAGTTGAGAAAGGCTGGGTTTGGGGGTTTGGTATCCCTACAGCTGCTATGTTTTGTTCTATTATCGTGCTCGCTGTGGGTTATCCAGTTTATCGGTATCAAAAGCCTATGGGAAGTGCATTCACCAGGTTCATTCAGGTTTGTGTAGCTGCTGTAAGGAACCATATGAAAGGTGTGGACGTTGGACGACACACTAGTCTTTACGAGGTTCAAACTAAAGAGTCTGCCATCTTAGGTGCTCGTAAGCTTGCTAGGACATTTCAGTACAGGTTCTTGGACAAAGCAGCAGTGGTAACTGACCAAGAAGCCAACAACACTACTAACCGATGGAGACTATGCACTGTGACACAAGTCGAAGAATTCAAATCATTCGTACGAGTTCTCCCCATCTGGGCATCCACCATTGCCCTCGCCATCTCCTTCTCGCAACTCTCCACCTTATTTGTCAGCCAGGCCATACTCATGGACCGTAAACTAGGCCCTGACTTCCTCATCCCCGCAGGGTCCATCCCCATTTTCTCAGCCATCAATGCTCTCATCCTAGTCCCCATTTACGAAGGTGTAATGGTTCCACTACTCCGCCGCCACACTGGCCACCGTCGTGGCATTACCTCACTCCAACGCATGGGTGTTGGCCTATTTGTATCCATCTTTGCACTCCTCTCCGCTGCTGTAGTTGAAAAGAAGCGAAGAACCCATGCAAACTCAGCCACAATGAGTGTGTTCTACCTTCTCCCTCAGTACTTCCTCATAGGTAGTGCTGAAGTGTTCACATATGTAGGCCAACTAGAGTTCTTCTACGATGAAGCAACAGATGGAACACGAAGTATAAGTAGTGCAATATTCCTTAGTGAGATTGGTATTGGAAGTTGGTTAAGTACCGCGATTGTGAAGATCACTGAGAACGCTACGGGTGGGCAAGAGAAAGGTTGGTTGAGGAACAATTTGAATGAAAGCAAGCTTGATTACTTCTACTGGTTGTTGACAGGGATCAACACAGTGAACTTCTTTGTGTACTTGATTGTTGCCTGGCGTTATAAGGGTAAGGATGGTGTTGATAACAGTGTGAGAGACGAAACTGCATTGGTTGAAGCACAGAGAGATCAAGGGACTAATTAGGAGTGATTTGGTTTTATTTGTTTGATCAAACAAGCCTGTTTGAAATTACAACTAGTCGTAATTGTAAGTGTTTGATGAAATTATGTCGGGACGTGTTGAATAATTTTCGGGTTTTGTATTATTTCGAGCATAGGGGTTCATCATACCCTTTTGTTGTTGTGAATCAAATATTTGTTTATGCCAAACTTATTTATATTGAAATGTTAATGTTCCAATTCTGATAGAAAGAGCAAATCCTGGTGCAACTTTCACCTCATCTTGGCTAGACGCCTTTCCTATGTACAATCTCAGCTAGCTACGACACAAATTATTGGAGTTTCTTTTCATTTTCTGAGGTAAAGGTTCATTTTATCTTGATGAAAATATGCAACACCTGCACGCTCATTAGACGACATAGTTTAGGGACAAACATGCACAGTGCACTGGGACACAGGCCGAAAGACATATCCTTTCTCCTTAAATTTAATCTTTCTGAATGAGTTCTGTAGAGGCAACACAACCATCAGTCATCATGAACTAGAATTCAAAATTGGCAAAATAAGCTTGTACCATTTCATCAAAGATCTATACTAATAATGATTTCGATTTAAACAAACATCATTAATATTAGATCTGTTCTCTTTTTCTGTTACGAGGCCCCATAACACAAGAACTTGCTTTACCGTTCCTGTTTATTAAGACAAACAGACACGAAAACTCGAATCATTAGCCCTTTAAACTATAGCTTTAGCAGTTACAATGAAAATAAAACTCCTTGGTGAAAATTTGTGCTTGGGGTCTGTTCAATTAAAGTTTCACTAAAATCAAAGAAAAGGCGCGAACAAACTCATTAAAGTTTAGCAGCCTCCCATGATTATCAACCCACTATCTTCGAAAAAGCTAAAGAAACAAAAGTATGACAGGCGATTTATCTTATCTAACAAAACATTTGAATTGAGCTCAAGCTTATAGCAATTATGATCGCTTCTCTTTAGATAGTGATACCTTGTAACACGTAGTTTATTCTGAAAGCTTAAGTTGTTAATGATGACAGATTTGTTGTATACTAAAGCTAGTGAACTCTGTAAAGGCAAAATGACTACGTTAAGCCAAATCCTTTAGTGCATATCTGCAGGATTGTTATTTTACATTTATTTATTCAACGCCCATCCTCACCATCATCAACACCATTGCCTCTTCATGTGTAACTTGATCACATTATACTATTAACAATAGTTAACAAACATGCCCTACTGTACTCGCGCATCATTCCATTCCTTCTTTTCAGATTTGTTTATAGTCTTTGATTCAATAAGGGACCCAAAACAAAAGATAATCATCATCGTCAATAGCTTTGTTTCCTCCATCAACAACAAAACGCATATTATAAATTTCCATTCAAGTAAAAAAGAAGAAGAAGACTCACTTAGTACAATAAAGCACACTTTTCTGGATTTTAAAGTTACTACTATTACTAGTACTCTTGACTCTTTAAATGTAGAGAGAGCCCAACAAAACACTGTAATTTTAGACATTTTCAGTAGTAGATGATGGTAGTAGTGGCTGAACAAGTGATGATGATTTGGAGTGAGTTGTTGTCCTGTTGATAGTCTGCTCCATGTTCGATGGGATCACAACTGATGCTGCCGCAAACCTCTTCTCTTCACTCTTTCCCCATAGAACCAAGTATAACCCGATTATGATCAGGACTGCTCCGATAACCCTGTATAACACATTGCACATCAAAAATCAATTTTCGATAAGATGTCAATGGGCCACGACTCCCTCAATGGTCAAGATTAGGAAGTCGAGACATGACAGGCTACTTTACTGGATTTTAATTGGGGGTGTTCTTATTAGCGCCGACGCTATGTTATGTTTATTAATCCATCCCTGGGAGTTAAGTACATACAGTCTTGGTGTAGTGACCCAGACTGTATGCACTTGTGGTTGCTCAAATGACATAATCTGCACCAAGAAATTTTTATTTTGTGTCGCGGTTCTGATTTAACACTTGACAAGAGAAAAAAAAATAATGCAAGAGAGAACTGACCCTCCCAAGTAGAATTGTTCTCCTAAAGCAATAGAAGCCATAATAGCGACAACCAAGGTCTGAACTGGCTGGTAAACTGCCACAAACACAGGGCCACCCCTGTCGATGCACCATATCTGGACTGCAAATGCAATCCCTGACGCCACGAACCCCTACAACCAAACAGGATACAAACTTCCATTTGTCAAGTAGCACTCAATAATACTTGCAATATATCCTCTTCTCCTGCCCCTCCAGTTACAATTCAAACTACAATGACTAAGTACTCACCGCATAGAAAACACTGAAGACTTCACTCCCAGAGTGGAACATCCAAGCTTTGAGATCCCTCTCAATGAATGCGGCGATGATTATGAACTCAATGACACCAAAGAAACAAGTATAAGAGGTGACTGAAAGGCGAGCGGGGTATTTTTTAAGCACGGGTGCTTGTAGTACTAGCCACCCTGACCAACAAAGGCAGTGACCAATAAGAAATACACACCCCAGAGTCCAGTTCTTAGCACCACCTCCTAGTGTAAGCAATTCAGGTGCTATGACTGATGATGTCAAAGATAATGGTTGTTGCAATTGTTGGTGGATTGGAGATGGACCAAATATAGTAGGGCCTTCGTAGAGTGTTATCACTGATGCTCCAGCTACACATGACAGTGTTCCTAGCACCTTTGCTATTCCATCTCTTCTGTTTAGACGAACTTGCTCAATCCTGTAAGATAGGCAATTCCAAATATGTTAGACACCAAGGATTTGATTGCATAGACCCCGACCTTGATACATGCTAGATATGATTTGATTTGATTCCAAATATGAAGTCTATTCCACCCGTTCCATAGACCCTGACCTTGATATATGCTAGATATGTCTTCTATCAGCTTAAGCTTTTAAAGAAATTGATGAACTTTTGTGTGAAAAAAGTCGAAGACTAATGCTAAATAGAGCGGCGCCAGTGGACAAGTGCCACTCTATTTGGTGCCCGATGGATTTTAGGGGACACGGTCAGAGATGCTCTTATTGTTATTATACTTAACAGAATAGTTAATAAAAGATAGGAGTACTAGCAAACCTCAATGCAACAGCCATGAGGAATGTTAAGGCCGGAACAGAGTTCTGGATGGCAGAAGCAAAGGTGGGGGATGTGTTATCCAAACCCAACAAGTAGAATCCTTGATTCGCAGTTATCCTATGGTGAACATAAAATAAATATGTTTAGTTAATCAATCAAAATGCTGTTCTTTCTCCTCTTGAACTAGGAAATGGTGTTGAAGTTTTATTTACCCAATGATCGAAAGAAGAAGGAACTGCAGAAGGAAAGATATATTCATTGCTGGCCTCTCCTTCCTACAAAACAAGGAAACTCTTATAAGAACATTTATTATATATCACAAAGCAAAATCATAAGCTTGAAAACATTCAAAAAAATGCTTACTTTTCAAGAAAATATGCAAAGGGAGCAAGTAGGAGCAAACAAAGAATGTTCCTATAAACAAGGAACACAAGTTTGCTCATACCACTATTAAGAGCCAATCTTGAAACAATATGGAACCCAGCATAACCAAACTGCAAGGCCAGCATGGCCAAGTGCAGCGTGGTTTTCTCCGGTATGTTGCACATCCTCTTAGACATGGATGAACCCGTATCCGCCATCGAAGCAGACACCAAGATGGATAGCTAACAAGGTACTTGGATGAAGGAATCAAGTGAAGAGAGAATGGTGAGGACTGAGAGTTAGAGGATGGAATGGGACGTAGATATAGTAGTAGTGAGTGAGGGAGTTTTGAGTGATAGTGTGGAGGGTGACCCACAAGGCCAAACAAGGGAGGGTCCTCAAAAAGAAGTTATGTAACTGTTGGACACTTGAATTGGTCTTTGTTGTCTCCCACATTCTTCCCTTCCCCTTGTCTAAACTAGCATGCCAATTGTGTTCTCCTGAGAGTTCATTTAATTTGCAAACTCCATATTACCTTAGGGTTTTGTTAATTAGCTTTAGAGCATTGCACAAGACGACTCTTCAGCTTATTAAGTCACTAATCTTACCAGTTAAACTAGCACTACTCTTAGTTTTAGACCAGTGCACAATACAAGTATACGACTCTTCAACTTATCATGTCACAAGTATTACCAGCTAAACTAACATTGATCTTATCCTAAAAACTCGTATAGTTAACTAAATTTTCAACTATATTTAAAATCTTACATATCCCTTTTTTATTTTAATATCGTCATACCTTAGCAGTTCTCTTTGCTGAGGTCCATAATGATGAATAAAGCATAAATCTAAAACTCATATAACTCGCTATTTTATAAAAGGCATATTCTCAAGTGCTTTCATTTTGAATCAATGAAGGCATATTCTGATATCTCAGTATAAGCTCATGATTCTGACCATCCACAGTTCTATAGATTATATTCATGGTTTTGTAGATCCCATTTTAATTACGAGTTTGATAATGCTAGAGTCCTTGCATCAAAGCCTACTACGTACACTTGTGTATAAAAGTTCGGATCATTTAAATTTACACAAACACTTGTGTATAAAGGGGAATTTTAAATGTCGAGGGAATGGGCGAGGAAACAGGCAAGGGAGGAGGGTGTGACCCTTTATCTCCCTCGAGATGTGTACCTTCGTGAATCTCAAGGAGGATGAGTGGTAAAACTCTACCCCCTCGATGTTTTCCTCAGCCATTCCCTCGACGCATAGAAGGGTTTGTGTATAAAAGTTTGGATCACTTGTAGCGCCTTCTCGCAAGGAGCTTGAAAACTTTTCAATTTTCATTCTATTTAGGGTTGAAAACCTAACCAACTATTATGGGTTTCAAATTTTTTCAACTAAAATAGAACTGAACATCAAGAAAACCGAACCATTCTTGATTTATTTAAACCGCAAACCTAATTGACCGTTTAAAATGTTACTAAAACCTACATAAAAACCTGAACGGACGGAGTAAACTAAACATATTATATTATTTTTATATATCACATATATTATATATGTTGGTCGATTCAGTTTTGTCTATTAAAAAATCACTTAAGAACCGAAAACCAAACCGACAATATCAGTTTCAAATTTTCAAAAACCGAATTGATCCTAAATCAAACCGATCAGTCAATTTAATTGGTTTGTTTACTTTTTTGTTCAACCCTAAGTCTACTAGTTGTCAAGATTTGTTGAGCAACGCGTTACATAGGGCGCCCAATGTAATATACAATTATATACTAAATTTGTGCCTCAGATTTTATAATAAAAAAAGTATATAACGAAAATTCACTTGGATGAATTGTGTCTTTAACGTGATTTTCAGGTTTCAAAAATGCACTCTCAACTCTAAGGTAATTACAAGAAAAAAATAAAAAGTGGTAAAAAGTGAAAGAGGTATTTATGTCATTCAAAAAAAATACTATTACTCAATTTTACCATTTTATCCTTCTAAATTTAAATTATTTACAAATAAAATCAGTTTCTTATAAACATTCATTAATTATATCTAAGTAAATTTGAAGCCTTCCAATTATTTATAAATTATAAAAAAAAATTCGCATTTAATTTTGAATTTTTTTATTTTACCCATTATATTCAATATTTTTTCTTTTGCACGTAGAGTAGAACGCATCATTAAAAAATATATGTAGTAATGTAATATATCTCTACTCCATGTAGTACAAGATCCTACTATCAAATGATTTAAAGTAAACAAATGGAGAAAAGGAAAATGTGGTGCAGGTGTACATTAAGATGAAAGAGAGTCCTCAAAGCAAAAAACAAAAAAAGAAGTTTCTGTTTTTTGGATCCACGCCAATAATGATGATTAATTGAGGGGGCAAAGCCGCAATTGAATAGATAGCACGCACGCACGCACGCACGAGGGGAGTGGTGGGGTGCCCTCAGATAGGGTATGGTGGGGTACTCTCAGATGGGGTATGAGCGATCACACCCCACCCCCTCCTCCTCCCTCGCCGGTTTCCTCGCCATTTAGGATTAGTGGTGTTTTATGTAGGGCACCCCATGTTCCCCATTCCCTCCAAACAATCCATCTCAGTCTCAGATGAAATTCTCTGAGAGCACCCCTCATGTTCATTTTGCTCCACCCTTGATGATCAACTTTTACCCATTAGGATACAAAATATTCCTTTACCTGAATACTGTTAAATCCTGTATGATATTGTCGGTCGGTATCGTACATTTTATTCAACCAACGGAACCCCGTTTAGGGAACCATTTAGTCGATTCTTTCATCTCGATCTATCATTTTATTCCCTTTACTTTAGACCGTAAAAAAAAAAAAGATGAAGAAAAAACTCACAATTAAAGTGGTTGTTTTGATGCTCATTGTACTCTAATGTTTCAACATTATCACACAAAATCAAACCCTTAATTCAAACAATTCATGATCGTTAATAGCTTTCTGAATTCCATGCGCAGATTTGGACTTGAAAAAATTACATAGGGACCCCAAAGGACGACCATGGTGAGTCAAATCTTTTTATCCTTGTAGTAATCAGGTTTAAACTTTAATTAACATCTTTATTATAATGGGGTTCATTTGTTTTCTTCTGTTTTGTAAAGAATTGAACAAGTGGTGTTTAAAGGGGACCCTAAATAAACTTACAAGACCTCACCACCCTCTCTAAGTTTACTCCATTGAGACCACCATCATTTTCATCCTTCATTTTCTCATTAAAGGGACGGACTCCATGAAGTGCTCTTACAAAATATATATACTTGTATCGGTCTTCCTTTTTTTTTTTTTTTTTTTTTTTTAATTTCAACACCATTATATTAAAGGGAGTCCCTTCCATCACAGTAGTGAAGTGAAATCTGACAGCTATGCATGCTTTAGTAAAAGCTGGTTGGGTTGGTCAAGAGGGGGCTGATCTGACCCCAGCCAGTTTGAACAAGTCTTGGACACCACTCTGTCTGTCTCCCTCTTCATCTTCTCTTTTCAAGAACAAAGGACACGGTGGACAGCTAGTATTAGATTCTTCACCTAAAAATCCATGAGTTTTGGTCCATTTGAGTTGAAGATACAAAGCGCTCCATGGAACAATGTTTGATATAAAATGTGTTGTGTTATATGGTACAAATCTCACATGGTAAGTAACATGAAAGATGTGTATAATACTATTGTTATTGCATTAGAAATCATTTACAACATACCATTGTGATAAAAGTGAAGTATGCTATGTGGCCTCACAACACACCATGTGAATATGCGACCCATGGCAAGGATATCATTGACTTATAAAGTGGTAAGAATCTTGATTTTGTGTGTCGACATCCACAAATTTGATAAATCCCCTTTTAAAAATATTTTATCTGTAATCATAACAAGTTTTTAAGAAAATCTACACCAAAACAATCTCACAATGTGGCATCTTCATTATAGAACTCTGAACAAATCCAAATGCTTCTTCTTAGCATACAACTATGATGAAATAACTCATGCTTCTCTACAAAAGAGAAGTCATGAATCATCATGATCAAATGAACAATGATACCAACCAATTCAAGGTCATGTTCATGCTCATTGGTCATACAACATAGTGATGAGTAGGGTTGATAATACATTCATGACAAGCCCATCTATGATTCAAATCTAAACTTGCCAACATATATCATTCACAGTTTTAGAAAACAACAAAAAAATCAACCTTTTACTCATTCACATTAGAGAGAGAGAGAGAGAGAGTTGGAAGGATGGATTCATTTAGAATTTTCCCATTTTCCAAATAGTCACTCAAATCAAGGTGGTATGTTGGAGATAAAAACAACAACAAACTGTTCTAGAACTAGAACCTGAAAATAGAAGAAATGAGAGCGACTACTCTTCTATTATATAATCTCAAACTTTTCTTGGTTGGCTCTTATGCAGTTATGGTCATTGAAGATCAACTCCACTACTGACTCTCGAGACCTTTTGCTTGGTTTATTTGCATTATAAAGAGATTCCACCATTAAAAGAGAGGGCATCTTTGGTTGGTTGATATTGTTGAAGAGATAGAGATGTGTTACATACAACATGTGATTACGTGTTATTTGTGTCTTGTTTGCCAATCATCTTTTTTTTTTCAAGGTGGAATCACAGTCCACAATATTTTGACTAAAGCCAGCGTAGTTCTATGCACCATCTTTAGTCCTAATAGTCTATCAGTAAATACATAATTTGTGTTCATCACCATCTCGACCTACCTCATGATTGTATCCTGCACATTTTTCGTATCGATCTCATTCATTTATTTATGCATGTAATACATATCCACTCAGGTGACCCTTCCCTACTGTTACCCCCACCACCTACAAGGAATCAGAACCAGAACTCTACAATGAATACCTAACTTTATACAGTTTACCTTTAAAATGGTCATGAGAACCCCCACAGTATGATTGTAAAGGATACCTATAGCTAGAGAAGGATCTCTCCCCTACCCTCACTAGCTAAAGTTGATGTTGAGTTGAAACGTAGCTAGAGCAGCATTATCATGATGAGAGACCCTCGGATGCTGGTAGTAAACATCAACCTCCAAGGTGGTGGGGCAAGATTTCATGCAGTTAAAATGGACGAGTTTTGCAGTGGAGGAGAAGAAGATACTAATCAGATCTTCAGAGTAGGATGGTGAAAAGGAGATTACTATTGGATCGTTGTCAAACATTCATCATCGTTATTGTACGTGTTTGACACGCTCCCCTCCTATAATGCATGTATCAGTGGCTGGATTGTACATCAATGAGACCATCACCACTACCGGAAATGTAGATTAAAGCACGCTCATCAGCACTATGTCCCATTCAACAACTTGTTTTGAATCCTTGAAAGTTTTGGCACATCACTCAAGCAATCAATTCATTCATGGCTCCACAAGTCTGATCTTGCTTAGCAAAAGCAGGGAAGAAGATATTACAAGTTCATATTTGAACCTATAATAATTTTCATTAACTAGGAATATGAAGTGCCCACCACACTCTTCAATGTATTGTGCATAATGATTATACTGAAGAAGAAATTAAGTGGTGATGCAAGTAGACTAGGAATCATCTTGACAACTCTAAGCAGACCCTTTGAAAAACGTATAGGAAAAGTTTGTGAGAATATTCCTTGTACGTACCCAAATCAAGCAAGTTGCAGCTCTAATTCCTGGTATCTCATTATTTCCATAGATCTCAGCACTCCAAATCATCTGGCAAATCAATAGTGTTGGATGGTTTTTCACTACACAACACCCAGAACATTCATCGCACCATGTATTTCAGAAGAATACTTTTTTTTTCTTTTTTTTTTTTAAGAAGAATACTTCAAATATGGACCCATTAAATGATGTACAAAGTTCTGTCACCATTCTCCACCAGATATCCTGACAAGCACAACAAGGATGATATCCTGGTTTGGGAAGCAAATTACACAACCTTTTTCCTCACGAAATTCATACTGTATCCCCTCTGACATGTACTCCATAACAAAAGAAACCACATATGAAGACGACGATACTGGTGGGGAGACTGGCAGACAACAGACCAACACGCAGATAAACTACCCATAAGAGCATACACCATGTACATGTCCCAGTAAAATTCTACCACGAAAACAGAGGAAATTGTTCAAAGCAATTGTAAACTTCATTAACATCCACGACTATGATGGGCAGTCCAGGAGAGGAAGAGAAAAAAATGGAACACAGGTGTTATAGTGTTATACAAGCAAAGTTAAGTCCAAAACCTAAAAACTTGAGAAGATAGATAACATTAGCAGAAGGAGCAGATGCCAAGAATTTTCAAAACATTTTAGGCGCAATGCAGCTCCATCTTTCTATTTAATCAAAATAAAGCTGATATAGAACGACCTTGGATAGTAAGACAATACACTCATTACCAAAACCCTAACTAACAATTAGCAGAAAAGGCTTTTCATAGTGCAAACAGAGGACGGGGAACATCAACATGGTCTCTTGCAACTGACTGACCCAGACAGCTATTATTACTTAACTGTTCAATTGCATTCTATCAAATGGTTAAAAATCTCAACTGTGGATGATCTACAATAAAACAGCAAACATCACTTGCCAATAAAAAATAATGTGCCTGTCACTTCCATTTTTTTAAAATATAGACACGGACGCAGAAAACGCTATTCTACTTCTCATTCCTTTTCAACCCTTAATCAGTATTTTAATTCTGACCTTAGAACCCTTCTTTCCATGATTCTGAGTTCCATCCAGTTGTTCACTATTGTGTTCGACGCTTCAATGCAGTAAGGTAGATTCTATAGACCTAGAGTTATCTTTTTGCTCTGAACTCCTAAGCCATTGAAAACGAGAAATTCCAAACTTCCAAACTGACAGGCAATGAACACACCAAACAGTCACTGGATTATAATTTATGATGGGTATAGGTTTAAAAATCCTACAATCATACTCTTACATCACATGTACCCACATGCTGAAGCTGAGACGGTACAATTCAAATATCATGCTAATAAACTTGCACTCTCATGTGTCTATTGGTTGGGTCAACTCAATCCCATTGTTTCAACTGGGATCATTATACTGAAGCGATGGGTGACATGTCTACTATGGGATTTTCCTTTCCTGATACAACAATATTCTGTAGAGCAGTACTGTCTGATACACAATCTGCAAAGGAATGATTAACTAGGCATCTGCATCCTGATCAGCAGATTTCTTATATTCTGGCTTCAGCTCATAGGTCCCTTGATTTGTTCCTCTCTTGTTGTAGACACATAGCTCGTTCAGTATCTCTTTCAAAAATTGCTACAAAACGTTGGAGGAGTTTGAGTTTCATAAGTCAGGTAAACAGTTATTGAATGTTTTAGAATTATGTAATTATTATTGCAATGAGCCTCTAAATAATTGCTATGGGAAACAAAGAGCATGTTTTGATGGAGATGACCTATCCAATTCGCCCTTTCTTGACAGTAACAAGGCCGTGGTTGAGCTATGAATCAAAATCCATACCAAATAGGAGTTGGAAGTCATGGTTTGACTTAAATGACTGCTAAATGTTGTTGCCTTGAGCGGTTGCCACCCCAAGAGTTTGAACCTGGAAACAACTGGCTACAGACCGTTTAGTTTCCAGTCCAAACTGGAAACTTACCGGCTAAAGACACTTTAGGTTTCAGTCCTAACTTGAAAAGATATTTTCAGCAACGTGCACAATGCCCATAAACATAATAGTTACATAGTGGAAATGAGATCAAAGGTACAGTTGGACCAAAAAGCCAATAAAACGTCTCAATATTTATGAGGTTGGCCAAGGGACACAATCAAGAGCCGTCATAAGTAGATGAATAGAGAACTTCAAGGGTAAACTACTAAGAAGGGATATATTTTCATGAGCATCGAGTACAAGAAGTATGAATAATGTGAAGTTTGATAGCCAGAGGAAGGATGGTCTAACCAAACATGCAGCAAAGAGAGAAACATCAGGCACGGTGGATAGAGCATGCGAAAAATTGAATGATTCATGGGCTATAACTGTAAATCTTGGAGAGAAACATAAACTCGTGATTCCATAACTATCAATGACATTGAAAAAACTATCCATAGGACATACCGCAGGTTGGTCTGTTTCCTGAACCAGCTGCTTCAATGCCCAGTTTGGTTGCCTCTCAAACAGCTTAAACATAATATCTTGCAATTCACCACGATCTCTTCTTGTTCTTTTCATGTCTGATCCTTTCGTTGGTGCCATTTTCTTCTTATCCTAAAAAGTTGCAAAAGAAAAACTCCACATATAAGATGATTGACAATAAACCATAAGAATTGATTCATAATATATACATAGATACAAGTTCCACAATTTTCGTATTATCTATGATAAATGCTTTCCTTGGATAACTTTAACTAGTTTATTAAGGACTGGAAGAATTTTGATATTACATTTTTCACAAGAAATTAGCTTCATCTCCTCACATTCAAACAAAATAGGACGAGATGAAATCAAGCAAAAAATAAGAAAGATGAAATAACAAACAAAAAGAGAAAAACAATTAAACGAATATCGTGACTGAATGACAAGTAGAACATTGATACCTTAGAACTGGACGGAATCAAGCCAACTGTACCAGGCATTGGCCTCATATGCACTCCTCGGTCATTGTTAATCAACTTCAGAAAATTACTAGTATTAGATCAAGAGGAAACACGGAAATCTATTTGCAAGAATGAGAGCAATATCATGATAAGAATTCTTTAAGGAAAACTACTACAGATAATCTACCTGTATTTGTCTATTTTTAATCATAGATTTGTTTGTCCTTTCACGACACAGTTTGCGATACTCCTCAATATTTTCATTATGGGGCTTCATGTCAAATTTGTGTTCCACCTTACCTTCCAATGCAACTTTTCCTACAAAAACAATGACGGTTAGTTCAGAGTGCCTCACTAGCATCATAACAGAAAGACCTACAAATTTAATTAAAAAAATCCTAGCATAGCACTATGCTCTATGCTGGAAAAAATTATTTATCAACGTGCTTGAAAAGTGATGTTTGATCCCAACTCAACAATGCCATCGAGGCAACTAGTTTCAGTAATATGACCTCAATAGATCTTTCATCCACCCCTCAATAAGAATAGAAAACTAGTTTCAGTTGGCATAATAAATCTTAGGGACAATTCTACAGTGCCCGGTGCACTGTAGCACCGTAGATATGCATCGAGATACGCGATGCAAAAATAAGCAAAAATGTCTATCAAGCACGACTTTATCCTGGGATAAACTAATTATGAACACACATTCTAGGAGTTGAGATTGAAACTTTCCCTCTGACCTAGAGAAAACATGTTTGCTTACAAGGAACCACGAAATAGCTGGGATAATACAATCAATTCTGTTGAACTTGAGTTGCATATGTTATGAAAGTCTTCTTTAAAATATGTTTATACGAAACACCCCTAAGGAATAGCACATGATCATGTACTATTCAACTGACAAACATCTAATGTATGACTTAATAAGAAATAAACCATACATCCATAAATTCATAACAGAATGCAGACAGATAATTTATTGATGCAACTTATTAAAATTCAGGAAATCTAGATGAACTTTAGGAAATCAATTTTTTAAACCATATTCTTTATTTCAACAAGCTAAGAATCTTGAGGTATGGCCATATGGGCATTGATAACTTATTTCGAATGAGTGTGTCAACATTCTTTGCAATCTTTTCACTTCCTATTATTTTAATTCCTATCTTTTCCTCTTTACTTTGCAAATATTTCCTATTTCACAATCACATAAAATTTAAAAAAAAAATTAAAAAATTAAAAAAGATATCTAATACGCTGCCTCTAATACCTTCCAACATTTGGTAATTTTTTGGAACTACCTCTCCTAATCATGCCAATATTGTCAGTCACAACAGATACATGTCTTTTGACCATCTAACTAGGTTTGCACTCCTAACACACTAGCATGAGAGCAATCCACACTTACCAACCACTTCCACGTAACCTTTCTTATAGGACATGGGACTAACTGGTTCAATACTTCCCATACATTCAATAAAACTTCCATCCAAGTTTATGTTATATAATAAATACAAGTGTAGTCGATGTACCCTTGAGAATTCTTATCAAGGCAAGTATAATTTTGGACAATGAATTACAAAATCAAGATAATTCATTAAGGAACTGTATCTAGATGATTTTGCTTTACATCATAGCGCAAATAGAACTGCAGGAAGGGAACTTCATACATTCTGAACAGAGAAAGCTATTATTGCAAAGGGAAACAGAAGAAAAAAATAAAAATATATATATATATATATATATAGATAATCCTTTATTTGGGATCAGCACTAAATTTGCTTTACATCATAGAGCAGGAAGGAAACTTCATATATTCCTAGCAGAGAAAGCTTTTCCAAAGGGAAAACAGAAGAAAAGCAGAAAAATCTGGATCAGATAATCCTTTATTTGGGATCAGCACTGAATTTGCTTTACATCGTAGAGTAGATAGAACTGCAGGAAGGAAACTTCATATATTCCTAACAGAGAAAGCTATTGCAAAGGGAAAACAAAAGAAAATAAGAAAATAAGGATCAGATAATCATTTATTTGGGGTCAGTGCTAAATTTGGGAGGAAATGTTGTCAGTGCTCGTCTTTTGACATAATTAAAGATCGTACTTAAACACAACCATGACATCCCAAGAAATGGCTCTTGTCTTTTGATACAATTAACACTGCGCGGCATACAAGTCGAAGTTGTTCTTACCTATCACCGGGCAAGGGCATGCCACAATTTGAAATATACCAAACAATGAAAGATGTAGCAATGTTTTAGCCTGCAACGTGGCCATGAAAGCTAGCTTTGAGAGCAGATTTCTCATTGGTGCATCTTATACAGGAAAAGGAATGTCAACCTCATACTTTCTTCTTCTAGATTATCTCATTCTTTACTTTTATGTTTTTGTATTTATACGCAACAAACCTATCTTACCAAATTTGGAGGTAACAGAAAAGTTGAAGAGAGTTGGAAAATGGTTGCATTGAGATTGCGTCAATTTTCTAAGAACAAAAGGACAAGCACTATACTGAAGAAAGAATGGGATGGTTAAAAACAAACTAACATTTTGTGCAAAAGAAGAATGAGGAAACTCACAGATCAAATGAGAAATTTCAAACTGAAGAGGGAGGACGAGTTTACCAATATGAGGAAGAAGGAGCAAGGTAGCTCTTAAGAGGAGAGGAGTATACCAGTGTAGAAGATGGCATCATCAGTTCAATGAGACCTTTAACGGAGTAACAAGTAATTCGATATCTAATATTAAAATTAAAACATTGCTATCTACTTATCTTTTATTTTTAACACAATCTTGACTTTCCATGAATCCAGGTTTTGTGTGGTTCCAAATATAGCACTCTATAAGTCTCTATCTTTATAGAACATTGACACCTCTACAGGCTCTACTAGCATACATGCAACGTAACACAAGAAATCAACCCAATTTCTTGTTGTCTCTCGAGTCCAATATGTGCAAAACGGAAACTTCGAGCAGTGACTAGTACCATCCCACAAAATGACTAACAAAGGTTGAGAAATCCATATTATGGGAACTTAGAGTCTACCCAGTAGGTTCATGCGAACAGTAGCTCAATGTCACTATCCCCTATTAGGCTATTAATCATAGACAATGCAAATGATTTTATCTGATATCTATAAAGTAATGTACGAATTTAATGAATAGATGAATAGAAAAGCTTGAACAGCTGATAATTAAGATTATATAAAACACTTCAAGTAACTTCTCTTTCAAATGCTTAAAATATACACATCATAAATTTGTACCTTGATTTCCCTCTGAAAAAACACTCATCGGCACAAAGTCCTTAAACATATTCAAAGAGTAATTCTTCGGCATATTTCCCTCAGTCTCTGCCAATTCCATATTGAACTGATTACATCAAAGGAACACAACAAACTTATAAGCTATGATTTAATAGAATAGATCTATATTACAAAGACAAACATGAGTAAGTCTAGGCAGCCAAGAAACACAACCATTTTTGCCAGGTTTGGGCTTTTTTACACTTTTACCCCTTATTCTCTTTAAAACACGACCCCAAACATCATTTATAGAAGAGATAGAAGTGTATAAAGTCCAAAACCTGACAAAAATATGGTTGTGTTTCCTGGCTGCCTAGAATTGTTGTACAAACATAATATCAAAACTTTGATTCACATTTTTTGTTGGCTTGAAAACAACTTTGAATTTTAACATGAAATATTTTAGTCATTGTTACACAAGAGCTAGTACTTCGACATCATCCATATACCGTGTGTCAGTCGCTGATTACATACAAGAATGCTGGTACCACAACTACTGTATATACAGCCAAAAATTCATTCTTAATGGACGACGTTTCGATCTATAGGTGGCCCCACATACTAGACAAACCAGATGAACAAACACTACTTAAATTGATAAATAATATCTCATCCATGTACTATGTAGTATTTAATCAATCACACAGTAAATGAAGTCGCACAGCGATTTTATGTTTTATGCTTCAGTTACGTCAGCACATGCACTGAATACAATGGTAGTACTCATTGCACTGTATTTACCACCAAATCCAGCCAACCAATCCTCTAACTCTAACAGGATCCATTTTCCCTTAAAAACATTCAATTTCAAAAAAATGTTAAGTAGAAATCAAACCAGCACGCACAAGCCAGGCCCGCCCTAACTCTAAACTCCCAAGATAAGTAGTTTGGACTTCATAGTTTAGACTATGCTCTGAAAACTCTGCAGTCTGAAATTTGATTTGGTTCCAAGTTTCCGGTGGATAACGAAGTAATTTGACCATACATCTTAGATTGTTAGTAAATTTCAGGGAAATAACTCACAGTGAAGTAACGAAAATCTCTAAAACCTAACTTCATATTAACCATAATTCAACTGCTGCATACTCTAAACCCTAAGAAGCAACTTAAATTTGGGGGTTTACAGGACTTCCTAATCAAGATTCCACTTCTTTCATTCAAGATTCAAGATTCCTACTAAAGAGTTGAATATTAGAGCTTTTAAAGTAGGATAAAAGCGAGAGAGTGTGTGCAAAGAGACCTGAACGGCAGAAGGGTCGTCTGCTTGGAGAGGATCGACAGAGAGGACGACCTTAGCAACAGGTCGATTGTCGGTGGCGTCAGCAGCTTGGAGAGACTTGGCGACGGTAATCGGGCACTTCATCAGCCACACCGATCGATCCGCTCGCGAGGTCTCCAAGTTCCCTACTACTCCGTTAAAGTCCTCCATCCTTCGTTGTGTTGGAGCGAAAGCAAAACACTTCGCTATGTGAGAGTAAAGCAGAGTTGTTGATTTCGTTCGAAGTCCAAAATGAAACCCTAAATTTAAGAGAAGAGATCGAAGAGTTTGAAGAAGAAGAGAGTTTGTGTGCCAAGTGGGGAAAATACCTTGATAATTATGAAAATGGACTAATTGCTAGTGAGACGGTGAGATGATTGAATACGGTATAAAATTCTTTAATTTAATTTCGGGTATATTTGGTTAGCCATGTTTTTTATGAGAAATGGAATTCATTACCGAAATCTAAATTAGAGGAGTGGATCTCAAAATCGAATTCATGGAAACAATTTCAATTTTCATTTATGTTTTCGCTATAACCAAACAAATCGAATAACAAAATAAATGTACTTCATTTTCCAAGAAAAATGGTTAATCAAACATTCTTACTCGAGGCTAAAAGCCATTTTAGATGAGAATGAGTCGTGTTTGGCTTAAATGGATACATTTTGACTAAGTTGTTTCTTTATAATTTTCAAGACGTGGCAATCCAAATCTTGTTGTCATTGACGATGATTATGGGTATTCTTAAAGTGAGAAATGACTAAGATTGAAAGCTTTTGAGATTTAAAAACAATTGGCAGTTTAACATTGGTAAATAACATTATTTAAAGTGATAATAGTTAAATTTTAATACTTAAAAGCAGACAGATAAGTTAGATGACAATTTAAAGTGGTATCAACTATATCGATAGCTTTTTTGATTGGGCGTACGCGTAACTTCAATATAAGGATCCCCTATATTAGCACTTGCAACTTGCGAGATTAGTGAGACTAAAGTTAATTCCCACCATCAAAAACTTGCATTTTAGAGTAATTGATTCTCTTTATTATTATTTATTTGACAATTCAACTTTATTCTCTATTAGCTATCTATTGAAGGGGGTAAGTGCAAATAACATTTTTTTAAAGCTGAGGAGGCAATTGACTCCCTTAGCCAAAGTATAGATCCGCCCCTGGGTAAGTACCAATCATACAATTACACCGTAAATTCTCATACAATTACATTGAAAATTCTCGCGATGACACCTCGGATAAACAAGCATATGGGCAATTTAGACTCATGGATAATTTGAATGAGCTTAATATTTCAATGCTACCTCCAACGCAAGTGCAAGGAAAATACAAAAAATTCTAATAGCGATTGTGTTGGAAAAGACTCTCATTCACAACCTTTGAGGACCAATGCTCTAATATTATGATAAATTGTCAACTCTCTAAAAGCTCGAACGATGTACATAGCACAAATTCAATCATATATCAAACGGGAACAAGAGTGGGGTCGTGAATGTAGAACATATTGCATTTACTATAAGTTGGTTTTGTTCAAATTCATTGTTTTGGACATGTTACAATTCGTGTTCATGTTAAATCAAATGGTTGGGTGATTTAAATCAATATGCACTTATGTATATGTGAGCTTGCTATTGGCTGCTTAATTGGGTTTGTTGTGTATGGGTTAAAGGGTATCTACATTCATTGAAACAGATTTCGCGATCAATATAGGATCCCATAACTCATAAAGATGTCGCAATCTGGGTTTGAACCCATGACTTAGTGGTACCATGCACCAAACTCTAACCTTTGAGCTGTCGTATCATTTATAATTTATTATTTTTTACTTTTTCATGGGAAAAAAAAGGTGGACAAGTGTTCACTTATAATTTTTTCCACAGTTTAGTTGCGCAAAGGAAAACAAAGTAAATAAATAAAAATATTCCCTAAGTTCTCACTTTCCACTTCACCCAACTAGCTTAGTCCACGTCAATAAGAGTAATCTGACCCTAACCTTAAGAGACAACTTTGTGTCGCTCTGTACCAAACGTATCGTAATCCGTCAACAATTATTTCTTTTATCTGAAACCCTATTGGAATTATGCAGTATTTTCCTGCATGAACCTTCACAATCTCTTTTAGTTCCGTCGAGAATAGTAGTATTTTTTATTTTATTTTCCGAATAATGGTTTTCAAGAAATAACCATTTTTTCTTTTTCGAATAAGGGTTTGCGAGCTATTTTCCTTCGAATCCACACTAACTGGCACTTTCTCTATTTTTTCTACTCGCTTATTTATTGATCTTTTAACTTTGCTTGACCAATCAATAAATGAATAAACTTTATCGACCAAGAGACCCAATTTTCTTTCATTTTTACTTATTGAATCACAGCGGAGATTTTTTTAATTGGAAATAAATATGAAAATTGTTGTTCGGTTATGTTAAAAACGTTAAATTTTCCAAATTAATCTCACTGTGCACCTTATAGCCTGAAAAAAAAAATTAGAACTGAGATGAGAGGGAGATTTTGAGAGAGCTCGAGTTTGGTTGTTCGAGATGGCGAGTAGTGGAAGACGAAGAAGGAAGATTGTTGAGTTGATAAAGTTCGACTTTATGGAGTAGGTGGGATTTGGAAAGTCAATTTATTTTTTATTTTATTTTTTTACTTACTATTTAGAATAGAAAGGTAATTGGTTTGACGTTGAAGATGAGAGGAACGAGAACATGGAAGCATGGATAGACAACGCAGATTTGGATGAGGTGTAATTTATCGTTTGTAACAAAGATTGAGTTTCTTTCAAGGAACAGTGTTTGTGCTTTTGTGCGTCAATATTTTTTCTTAAATTGCGCTCCAAAAACTTACTATTTACCGGCAAAATCAATAGTCACTGAACAATAACAAATGGTATTTATGTCCTTTTATTGAAAAAACTATTACATTTTTGTTACCACATTGCCCTCCAAAATCCAATCTATTTACAACCAAAGTCAGCCACTTTCAAACATTAATTAATTATAACTAAGCCCCTAATATAATTTATTTGAACCCATGCAATTATCTATAAATTATAAATAATCTCCTACATCTATTTTTTTGGATTTTCCATTTTGCCCACCACATTTCGTACTTTTTACAATCAGAATCAGCCACTCTCAAACATTGATTCACTGTAACAAGTGAATGTGTTTTCACGAAATTTCGTTGTTTTAAATTGCGAAAAGAAAAAAGTGCGAAAGTAAAAATCCCATTATTTTGTAAAGTTATAAATTGTTTTGTAAACATTGATTAATTGTAACCAATGGTGTTTTTTTTTTTTTTTTTTTGCAAAAGTGACAAAGTAATAATGGTTTTTTACCATTATTTCTATCGATTTTTTTTTCGTGATCACTATCGTTTCAATCTCTTATTCTCACCTTTGTGCGAGATATGTGCTCCATACGATCCCTCAAGCGCCTTATCAGTCGATCTCTCATGCTCTATTTTGTGTGATCCCTCCCCCATCAATTGAATTTATCTCTGCTCTGTTCTACTGAATCAATATCTATTTTTTTAGTTTTGTTATGTGTGATATCTCTCCCTCTGATCGAATCAATATGCGATTATTGTGTTGTGTGCGACCTCACCCCCATCAATCGAATCATTATACTTTGTTGAATCAATCTCTTTCAGTTTTGCAAAGAGCGAGAGACGAGACAGACACCGATCAAAAAAAAAGAAAAACAAATTTCTTACCCAACCCTATCTCCATTTCGACTAAGACTGAGAGTCAGAATACAAACTCTTGAGAGCAATGGTT
Source organism: Berberis thunbergii (assembly GCA_003290165.1). Taxonomy (NCBI): domain Eukaryota; kingdom Viridiplantae; phylum Streptophyta; class Magnoliopsida; order Ranunculales; family Berberidaceae; genus Berberis; species Berberis thunbergii. The sequence continues at coordinate 323,052 of QNQO01001025.1, forward strand.
TATCTTACCCAACTAGCCTTAGCCATCTTTTGCGATTTTCCTTGTTAGGCCTATAGAAAATGTCCAAGCCAAGCTCTTTTACAAATCCTGCACAAAGCCCTTGAAAACTGGAAAAAAAAATTTATATTGGCATTTGTTCGAATACATGCTCTATTTTTTTTAACTAGTTATCACCAATTCTCATGACCTAAATCGTCTTTTTTGGAATTATAAGTATGCCTCATCAAGATGTTGGAAGTTGAAACCAGGTATCTAAACACCAAATCCTTTTCAACAATTTTTTTAATTCATATTCGCATGAAATGGAGCTATAACATGCATGAGCGGTGAATAAGTGGTCATGTTTAGTTGTAAACCAAATGGAATCCTTCGAAATAAGATTGATAATACTATTCCATATACCCTTGAAATTTATTATATATGTTTCATGTATCCTCGATATTTTTACATTTTTTCTTTACACACCGATATATTTTGAGAAATGTTTCTTAAAATCATGAAACAAAAATTAACTAAAAAAAAATCCTTGATTATGACTAAGCTGCTAAAATAATTTATCTGAAATCCCTGATTATCCACTCCTATAATTTATCTATTAAAAATGCTACTCGAGTCTTCACAGATGATCTTCTTCAATATTCCACTTCCAATACTCATAATATTTACCTACCAGAATGGCTGCAAAAAAATTATCTTTTACCAACAAAATTATTGCTACGAAAATTGATTTTCTTGTTAATATTGTAGCATTGTCAACGAATACATTTTTTTTCTTGAAAAAGCCATAAACTTGTTACTGTTTTCCAACAAAATATATTTTGTAGGAAACATTCATTGTTAAATAGGTGACGGGAAACATTCACTTCAAACCAATTTCTCGCAAAATTGATTTAACAACGAAGTTATTTTTATGGCCACAAAATTCTTGTTCCTTGGTAATTATGGCATCATCTAGAATGAAATATTTTGTTGTTAAAGAAGTCTAATTTTAACAACAAATCATTTTCCTTGTTAACGAATATTAAATCTTATTCATTTATCTTTAGTAAGGAAATATGTTTTCCTAAACAATAATCACATTATTAGCAATGATTCGGTTCATTGACAATGATTGATAATTTTTATTGTTAAAGTTTGTTTATTAAGTTATAACAACAAAGTAATATTTCGTTGAGAATTGTTACATTCTTGGCAACATTTTTTATTTTGTTTGAAACAATATATTTTTTAATGAAATCTTTGTAGCTATGAAATAAGATTTTGTTGGTAATTATAACATTGTTCGTAACAAATTGTTTTCTACGCAAAAGGTGATAATTATTTTCATGAAAATTTGTTTCTCATTAAAGCTCACTAACTATTTTATAGCGACAAGTCATTATTTTGTTGGAAATTGGTATACTCACTACAAAAAATATTTTATTTACTAACAAATTTTATTTTCCTTGTCAATATGTTACTATTTCTAACAAAAAAAAATTCATTGAAAAAACTATAGAGTTGTCACTTTTTCTAACAAAATATATTTTGTTGGCAACTTTTCTTTGTAAATAAGTGGCGAAAAATATTCATTCAAAAACCAATTTCCCTCCAACATTATTTAGCAATAAAATATTTATATTTCAACGAAATTTTAGTTTTTTAGTTATAATGACATCATTTACAATAAATAATTTCATTGCTAATAAATATTAATATTATTGATAAACATTTTCTTAGTAAATGCACTATAACACTTGTTTGTGTCTCTTCAACAATTAAACTAATTTTTTTTTGTTAATGACCACGTTATTGCACTATAATGAAATTTTTTCATGAAATTTATTTATATTTAAAGCTCCTATCCTTTTTAAAGTGGAAAAATATAAATTCGTTGAAATTTTTTTATTAGTAGCATTGATATTATTTCATCTGAAAAATCAAATAAAATTTATTTAACAATACAACATTATTTTACTATTAATTATAAGATCAATGGTAGCAATTTATTTCGTTGCTAAATATTTATAAAATTTTCATGAACTTTTTTCTTATTAAGGTTTGTTTTCTTATTTACAACAATTTAATTTTATTTAATTGGGGATATAACCAATTTCAATAACATATAGCATTGAAATGCGATTACTATTTTATTGCTAATTATAATGGTATTATTGTAAAAAAAAATTCATTGCTAAAAGTTGTAGATATTTAACATAAATCTTGTGATCGTGAAAATATTTAGTTCTAATTTATAGTGACCAAATATTATATATTGGTTTCTATTATATACGTAGCAATGATTTTTTTATTGCAAAAAATGAGTAATTTGATTTAATAAGCTATAAAGTTGTTTCACACGACACTATTATTCAAATAACTCAATTGGTAAATATTGCAACCTATTTTACTATAGGTCAGGAGTTCGATTACCATCATAGTGGTGTCCTTAGAGTTTGGGAGGTAGTAGGTGGTGTTCTTAGAGATTGGGACCTAGATTAGCTCGTCTAAGAGCAGAGAATGATCGTTTTAATATTTAAATTTTTTATTGAAAATAATTTCCTTTGTAATTGTTAACAATACCTGTGACAACTTTCATTGATATACATTAATTTTACAAACCAAAAAAGTTATTTGATAAAGGTAGTTACATTTTCCCACGACAACAATTTTCATTGAAGATTCTAAGTTTTTTCGAGAAAAAAATCATAGGAAAACAAAAGTTTTCTTGCAACAAAACAAATTGTTGGTAAAACTATTTGATTTTTACCAACGAAATTTCTTGGTAGTTGTCAGTATTACCAACATCGTATTTCCTTGACTTATCAATTGTTTTACCAACAAAAATGAAATTCCTTAGTAAAAACCTTTAGTTACGGGGATGCCTCCACGAACCCAATAACGAATTTTTTCCTTGTTAAAAGTTTTTTCCAACAAAATTTTGATTTTTGTCAAGGAAAAATTTTTTCTTGAAAAATGCCTTAATTGTTGTAGTACGTAATATATTTTGAGATTCGAAAGTGATTTATGACCACAAACACTGGTTCACAAACACTACTTTCACCCCTAACATTATGACAATCCTTTAGCATGAACCTTCCTTTAGGTTTTTCCCAGTTCCCCAAATGTTTGAAACAACTAAAACTGCTTACCATGTTGCCTCTCCCACCATGTCTTCCCACGATGACACCTAGGGGTGGGCACGGGACGAGATGGGACGATATATACCCATCTCTATCTCATCCCGTTCATATGGGATCGGGACGGGACGGAATCAGCGTGCTAATATGAGAATACATTTTGAACATATTATCAACTAGAAGTCTAGTCAATAAAAATATGAGTTGGAGAGGTCCTTCCCGCTCGTATGATTCAACATCGAATTAAAGCTAGAATCCACAATGGCTGAGATATTGAATGTTCGTCCTGTGGACATGAATAGCCCATCTGAGAATATAGGAAAGGCCTTGGCTTGGTATACATTGTGCCGGTAAGCAATTGGAGTGATAACATATGTGATGAGAATGAACCCAACTGCAATGTTAGCAGTGGCAAACCATGGACCTGCTAGGGGATCGGACTTCCAAGATAAGAGGATATATATAGAGGACCAATAAAGTCCAATAGCCGCAAGACCAAGCCCATGAAGTCCAATTGCCCCAAGACATTTGCATGGCTAATGCCTAACCTCTTACTAGTAGAGAGATATACCAAACATGAGATGACCAAATTAATCAAAATTTTAACATTGGAGATGTTTCTGAAATAAATAATTAAATAAAAATATTAATAATTAATTAGTTCGGGATGGGACGGGGTTGGCGGGATTGAAAATCTTCATCCCATCCCATCCCATCCCATTCTAGATCGGGACGGGATCAAGATGAAATTATTCAATCCCATTAAGACCCGAAAAAATCGGGACGGGAACGAGATCGCAGGATAGGATGCCCACCCCTAATGACACCAGACTGGGCCCCTTGCCAAAATCCAAACAGCTAGGCACCACAAACTCAACCTAAGAGCAAATCAACTTAGGCTAGTACCTCTATTTTGGATTCGGACATGATCATTGTCAGTGTTGACACCTGTCTTTTTACTCTTCCAAACAGGGTTGAGATTGAAGATTGACACCTGCCCCCGTTGACCCATCAGAAATCAAAGGTTGAGATTAAATCTTTCGTATCTCGAACATCTCATCGCAAGAAAAATCCTAAGGCCCAACTGAAATTTTAAACAGGGATCCCTGGTGGTGTTTGCAACTGATCTTCATGTTTATATACTCGCTATTGTTGCTTGTCTAATTGCATACATTGCCTCACAACACTATGGCGGAGCGCTATGCTGCAGAAGCCACCTGTCTTCTTATTTAGGTTCAACAGTGGACGATTGACATCATTTTTAGTGACTCGGTGAACCTTGTGAATATTTTCCAGGTAGGGATGGTTGTGGGGCAAATTTTTATGGATATCCACTCCACCCAAACCGTTTGGGGCGGATATGGGTTTATTTTAACTGATTTCGAAACATATTTGGGGATTTTAATTGTATCCATCACAAATTCGGGGCGGATATGGAATTAACCATATCTGCCCAACTAAATTAAATAAATTAATTTACATAACATTTGAGATTAAAAAATATCAATCAATAAATTGTGTCAGTACCCTCCTTGACTCCATTCCATGTGATTTCATCTCCTTACAAAATCCTTTTTTCTTATTTTATTTTCATTATTTCCTCATCTCATCTCCTTACAAAATAAAACACCAACTACACACTCCCTCATTCATTAGCAATTGTTTCTCGTATCTCAACTCAACTGTGTAGTCTACATATAATAGAAGAGTAGTTGGCAACAATGGCAGTCGTCTCAACCTCACTCGCAACCCCTAAATCAACCATCTCATCCGCCGCTCCAGGCTTATTTTGATTGCGTTCCTCCAGCTTGGGTTTCGACAAATCTCAATCCATCTCAACCACTCAGGCTTTTTCAACAAAATCGAATTTAATATCCACCTATTTTCAACCTGTAAGGGTTGCAGAGGCGTTGTTGCCATGGCCGGCACTGGGAAGACAAACATCTTCTTCTACAATAATTATTTTATTCATTTGATACTTTCTTCCATTTGAACTATTTGGGTCAAACATGTGTAAACAACACTGATATGCTTTTCTCCACATATTTTTTTTAATCCTCTGTTAGCTAAATCTCACCACATAGACAATAATTAATGCTCTAAAAGACTTGAGAACAACATATGACTATTTTTGTTAATCAAAGTCCATTGGTCGTGGATTTAATGTATTTGGTTGTAGATTTGTTTTTTTTTTCGGCTGTTTGGGGCGGGGTGGATATTCACAAATCTGTTCGGAGCGGGGATAGTTTAAAAAAAATTATATAAACGGATATGGGGCGGATTCGGGTATCCGTGATTTCCAGCAGGGCGAGGATTAATTTGCCCAAATCCGCCTAATTGCCATCCCTATCTCCAGGATGATGACTTCCCTCCCTATTTTGTTATGGACTGGGTTTGACGCTCAATTGTTACAATATTAGACGACTACTCTACCTTGGCATCAGTCACAGGGCGACACATTTGTAACCGTTCTTAGTTTTTATATATAGTATGCCTCGGGATTTATAAATGGAAAAAATAGGGTAATTTGCCCCCTATTGTACATAGGTAATTAATAAGAAGATTCATCATTAATCACTATTACAATTACCCCGTTGACTAGCGATCAACGTTAATTGACCGTTAATTTTAAAGCAATTTACCAAAATGGCCATCGAAAATCAAAGGTTGAAATTGAATATTTCGTATCTCGAACATCTCATCTAAGGAAAATTCTAATGCCCAATTGAAATCATAATCGTATATTTAGAAAAATCCAACAGTTGATTTAAAAAAAAAACCATCTTAAACAACTCATCTTGAGAAAAATCAAATGGTCCAAATGTAATAGTACACACATCTCTAGGTAAATTCAAAGGTCCGAATTTAATTATGCACGCATCTAAAAAAATCTGACGGCTCGAGGGAATCTGTCAGTTCAGATATATTTGTGCACACATCTCGGTGAAATCTGACGACTCGAATTTATCCGTACATACATCTCGAGAAAAATCTACCAGTTCAACATGCATATCGAGGAAATTTGACGGCTCATATTTATTAATGCACGCATCTCGAAGAAATTTGATGTATGAATAAATCTTAATTTACTTTTGCCCTCTTGAAATAATTTTGAATTTAACTTTGCCATTTGAAACATAACATACCTGAGAGGTGAAGGGGGAGGAAGGAAGGGAGAAGAATGATGAAGGACGAGGGAGGAAAGAAATGAGAGAGAATGATGAAGTGAATGAATGATGAATGAAGCCATAACTTTATTATATGGATTGTGAAACAGATGAGGAATAAATAAGTGGATGAAGGAGGATGAATGAGGAAATGGAGGAATGAGGAAAATAAGGGAGGATGTGGTGGTGAGGATGCGAGATAGAGGAGGAAGAAGGGGAGAAATAGTAGGGAGAAGAAAGATAATCAAAACTTTATCGATCATTTCTCAAGTCAATTTTGTTTCAGGGGGCAAAACAAAATTCAAAATTATTTTATAGGGTTAAGGGCAAAATTATATTAAAATTTATTCAAACATCAAATTTCATCGAATTACGTGTTGACTCGTCAAACTGGTCCCGTGGTGTGAGAGAGCGTCAGAGATTACTCGAGATTCGCACACGAAGAAAATACAAGACGTCAAATTTTTCTCGAGATACACACACGAATAAGTTTGAGATGCCAGATTTTTTATTGAGGTGTGCGTTGAACGTCAATTTTTTTCTCGAGATGTGTGTCATCATGTAAGATTTTCTTGAGATGCATGCATAATTAAATTTGAATCGTTAGATTTACCTAGAGACGTGTGTACAGACCGTTAGATTTTGCTCGATACGAGTTGTTTAAGATTAATTTTTTTTAAATCAACTGTTGAATTTTCATCAAGATGAGATGTTCGAGATACAAAAAAATCAATCTCAGCAATTGATTTCTGATGGACATTTTGATAATCTGTTTTGAAAATTGACGGTCAATAGACGTTGACCGCTAGTGAATGGAGTAATTGTAACAGTGATTAATGATGAGTCTAATTATTAATTAGGTATGTATACTAGGGGGCAAGGTGCAAATAATAATTAAATAGCACTACTACAGTGTCTGGTGGCCACCAGGCACACCACCAGTGCACTTAAGAATTTTGAACTAACAAATTCTTTCAAAAGCCCGAGCTGTCCAGGAGGGAAAAATCCATGACTAGGATCGTAACATTGCCCCACGCTTCCAAAGTCGATGTCCTCGTCGGCCCACTCTATTGACACTGGCCCGATGAGCTTCTCTCATCTATCAGTATTCAACAACTTAGCACTATGCCCATACATAATTCTAAATTATTTTAATCCAGCCTGTAGGTCGCCCCTGTCGGGAATCGAACCTTGGATGTGGGGTTTGGCTCTGATACCAATTGTCATGAAACAAAAAATTCTCCCAAAAGCCCGAGCTGTCCAGGAGGGGAAAGTCCATGACTAGGATCGTAACATTATTGTCATGAAACAACCAATTCTCCCAAAAGCCCGAGCTGTCCAAAAGGGAAAAACCATTACTAGGATCGTAACATTGCCCCATGCTTCCAAAGTCAACGCCCTCGTCGGCCACTCTATCGACACTGGCCTGATGAGCTTCTCTCACCTACCAGTATTCAACAACTTAGCACTATGCCCATACATAATTCTAGGGGTGGGCACGGGACGCGATAGACTCATCCCTATCTCATCCCGTTCATACGGGATCTGGACGGGATGGGAAGAACCCTATCCCGACCTCGTCCTTGGGACGGGACGGGATCAGCGTGTTCTCATTTTTTGACAAATTACTGCTCACCCAATACCCAATTTGCTTAGTTGAAAAGAGGCAAAGGCAATTCGTAGAGCTACACATAAATGATAGCCTTATATTGAATATGCAACATCATAATAAACTACCATAAATGATAGCTGGAATTCACCATATAATTAAGATTTCTGCAAAGTTTTGAATATCCAAGAGGTGGACAGTATAATGGCAATGGTGGACATGCTCTACTGTTTCGAACAGTGAACAAAAGAATTAGTAGATTTGGGGTGCTAAGAATAATGTTTCATTATTGCTTTAAAAAAAGTCATTAAATTAATTGTCTTGACACGAAATAAAACTCTCCAATATAGTTAGCAATTCCATTTTGAGTTTTAAAGAGTTTGCAATTAAATAATTCAATTAGAATTCTAGAAATAAACCAATATCAAGTAGTTGCAGATATAAACTAATATCAATTACACTTATTTCAACTAAATTCATTATTCTTAAATTACACTAATACCGCAATCATAAAATAAATAAATCAAAATATTAATAATAAATATCAAAAAATTAGCTCGGAACGGGACGAGATTGGCGGGATTGAAAATCTTCATCCCGTCCCATCTCATTCTAGATCGGGATGACACTGGATCGGAATGAAATGATTCAATTACATTAAGACCCGAAAAAATTGGGACGGGACGGGAACAGGATGAGATGCCCACCCTTACATAATTCTAAATTATTTTAATTCAGCTTATAGGTCGCCACTGCTGAAAATCAAACTTTGGATATGGAGTTTGACTCTGATACCAATTGTCATGAACCAACCAATTATCCCAAATAAAATTTCCAAAGCCCATGTAACCTTAAACCCAACCCATCAATTTCATCTTCTTCAAATAAACCATCCCTACTACCGCCTCTGCAACGATTCAAATCTCCTCTTATTATCCTCGCTATTTCTCGACGCCACCATTCGTCCCCTCCTCACGTCGACGCTAAAACCCTCTCCTCTCCTTTATCTCACTCAAGGTTCGTGTTCTTCCTCTGCAACCCCATCTCTACCTCCTCTCCGCCTCTCATCTCACTCCCCTTTCGCTCAACTTCGTGAAATAGATAAAACCCAGAAGGTTATCTTTGCAAGCTCGCACTTTTAAATCTCCATAAGATAAACCCAACAATGAAACAACGATTCGAAGGCCACAAATGGCTCTCCGGTAAAACCCCACATTTTATTTTGCTGAAAATTTGATTTTTTATTTGAAAATTTTGATACACCTTTGTGTTCCTCTTCGTTCTCCTCCTTTGACCCCTCTCTGTGTTTGTTTATGCTATTATTTCTCCCATTTTTATTCTCATCGAAATTTGCTCAAATTCTCATAAGCTATTTGGGCGCTTCTCGCAATGTTTTTCCAAATTTGCCCGAATTTTTGTACCCTAAAATTTCAATTCTTATCTGATCGTGTTTTTGTGTGAGTGTGTTTCAGGGTTTAATTCGATTGCAGTTTACTAAGAATGGAGGCTCAAGCTTCCAATATTTGAGCAGATATATCAGCCAACTTAGTGAGATAAGATATTTTTTAAGGTGCTCATACAAACTACTACTTTGTTTTCATCTATTTGTCTCTCTGTTTTTTGTTTTTGTTTGCTCCTTGAGAGCCCATGGAGGATTTCAGGGAACAATTTTAGTTATAGTATGAACTGTTTTTCATCTTTATAAGGATTGGGTTCGTGAAGTTTGCTGTTTTGGTTAGTGGGTTTGGTTGATTTTATGTTATTGTCATGAACCAACCAATTATCCCAAATAAAATTTCCAAAGCCCATGTAACCTTAAACCCAACCCATCAATTTCATCTTCTTCAAATAAACCATCTCTAATACCGCCTCTGCAACGATTCAAATCTCCTCTCACTATCCTCGCTATTTCTCGACGCCACCATTCGTCCCCTCCTCACGTCGACGCTAAAACCCTATCCTCTCCTTTATCTCACTCAAGGTTCGTGTTCTTCCTCTGCAACCCCATCTCTACCTCCTCTCCGCCTCTCATCTCACTCCCCTTTCGCTCAACTTCGTGAAATAGATAAAACCCAGAAGGTTATATTTGCAAGCTCGCACTTTTAAATCTCCATAAGATAAACCCAACAATGAAACAACGATTCGAAGGCCACAAATGGCTATCCGGTAAAACCCCACATTTTATTTTGCTGAAAGTTTGATTTTTTATTTGAAAATTTTGATACACCTTTGTGTTCCTCTTCGTTCTCTTCCTTTGACCCCTCTCTGTGTTTGCTTATGCTATTATTTCTCCCATTTTTATTTTCATCGAAATTTGCTCAAATTCTCATAAGCTATTTGGGCGCTTCTCGCAATGTTTTTCCAAATTTGCCCGAATTTTTGTACCCTAAAATTTCAATTCTTATCTGATCGTGTTTTTGTGTGAGTGTGTTTCAGGGTTTAATTCGATTGCAGTTTACTAAGAATGGAGGCTCAAGCTTCCAATATTTGAGCAGATATATCAGCCAACTTAGTGAGATAAGATATTTTTTAAGGTGCTCATACAAACTACTACTTTGTTTTCATCTATTTGTCTCTCTGTTTTTTGTTTTTGTTTGCTCCTTGAGAGCCCATGGAGGATTTCAGGGAACAATTTTAGTTATAGTATGAACTGTTTTTCATCTTTATGAGGATTGGGTTCGTGAAGTTTGCTGTTTTGGTTAGTGGGTTTGGTTGATTTTATGTTATTGTGAGCTATGTAGTTAATAACGGGTTATAACGCCGAAATAACTCATAAAGGCCTCGAAGCGCTAAGTTTTTTCATAAAACGTTAGAGTATAACGGATGGCGTTATAGACCCTTTTTCAGTATCGCCGTTATAGCGTAACGGTAAATAATTTTTTTTTTTTTTTTACTAAACTTTTTTTTTAGCATTGCCGCCAGTGGTTCGAGCCTGCTACCCTAGTCGATCGAACAGAGAAGAAGGGAAGAACCCTAATCGATCGAGGCCCTAAAAGAAGGGAAGAACCCTAAGAGAAGGGAAGTTTTTTCGATCAATTTGTAAGTCTGCTACTCTGCTTTCATTGATTTGTTCCTTCTTCTCTTTTGCTTTGTTTTTGTTCCTTCTTCTGTTTTGCTTTGCTTTGCTTCGATCAATCTGTGGACTCCTTAAGTCTGTTTTGCTTCTCTGTTCTTTATTCTCTTTTGCTTTGTTTTTGTTCCTTCTTCTGTTTTGCTTTGCTTCGATCAGTCTGTTTTTTTTTTTTTTTTTTGGAAATCATAATCTGTAAGTTACTAAGTCTGATTTGCTTCTTCTGTTTTGCTTTTGTTCCTTCTTCTTTTGTGTTTTGCTTTGATTTGCTCCTTCAATCTAACGACTGATTTGCTAATGACAAATTTGCTTATGAAGATTTGCTTTGTTTTGCAGCTGTATACTATAAGTTACTGAATACTGACTACAATTGATCTTACCCTTTGTATATATGCATCAATACGTGAGTCTTAACATTATTTGCTTGGCAATCCTATATCCCAGTAATAATTATGAGTTGTACTGTGATTGTTATCATGAATAAAAGTATCTGCATTTGAGTTATACTATATTTCATCAAGTTACATCTGTTGTTCAACTGAAATTTATTGAGTGTGTTTGATAATGTAGATAACATAGTTCAGGGATTTAGTCGTGTTGGCGTGCTGGGTGCTGCGAAGCCTGCGATCTTTGTAAGCTTCCTTTCTTTAAATATTTGTTTACCTGAAACAAATATGAACAATGATTAGTATTTAGTTTTAAGTTTATTGGCATTATTGGCAAACTAGCAATAACAAATTTATATTTAGTGATTTACATTTTGACTCTATAGTCTATAATACATTAATATACTTAGTGGGGGTATAAAAATATATTTTAAAAAATAATTCGTTATATACCGTTATATCTCGATATAATCCGTTATAACTTATAACGCTCCTAGACCGTTATGGGTCCATTATCCGTATTAACTGCATAGATTGTGAGATAGAAAGTTGAGATTTTGATGACTGATTTGAGTTTTTGGGGTTGGGTTTCAGTTGATGTTATGTTCCTACATCCAATTTAAGATTCCACCCCCATATATATATATATATATATATATATTTTCATTTTGTTTCTTGAATTTTATCTATGATGAGCTACTCTTCTTTTGTTGTTGTCCCCATAGGAAGATCTTCATAAGTTCATACATCGCAGAAAGTATTTGAATTCGAACTTGATTATCTTATTTAAGTTATTACGACGCTACAGACTGTCACAGCAATTCTTTTTATATCAAATGTAACAAATGGATGTAATTCCCTCATCTATAAGATTTCTATGTAAAACTCAATCATTTGGATAGTGGCAAATGCATGTGAAATGAAAAGGCAAGTAATATGGACTAGTGTTTAAAAGGAAACATATCAAGCAACATGCCAAAGACACAAAAGTGTGAAAGGGGCTAAAAAAAGTATGAAGTGCACAGTACGCATGCAAAATATTGAAAGTGCATAAAGGCCATCAAGGAAGTTTGCTTGGAAAATGACTATTTTTAGTGAGTATTAAGAGTAGAAAACAACTAAAACTGAAATTATCATGAAAACCCAGATAAGTAAAACCCATATCTCACAATAGGAAATATAATCAGAAAACACAATCCCCATACCCATATTCCCCTCTTTCTCACAAAAGCAGAAAACTTATATGATTGAATGACTTGGTCAATAATCACAAATGGGCAATAATCTGTGTGATCCCAATGTAGTGTCAACCATGTTTTGTGCAAAGGCTCTTGTCACGGAGCCACTATGGGTCTTCATTTATGGATTTTACCTTAAAATATTTAAATGCTGGTAGCTCTAATCTAAGTTGTGGATTATTTAACAACCACTTTTATCCCCTTATTTTCTTCAAACACTCTATCACTGATTGAACAACAAACACTTTTGTTTATTTTTATTTTTTGTTAGCACCACCGTCTTCAGAAATGGCGATGGCGGTGAAAGACCATGCCAAGGAGACCGAGGCACAACTCCAATTCACGAAACAACCCTACATTGAGGATGTTGGCCCACGCAAAATGTGAGTTTTAGTCAACTTCCTTTCTGCTTCCATTGTGACTTCTTGTTCATCATCTCAAAAATATTTTCTGCATCCTCATGGCAGCCAGAGTATTCAGTTTTCAATGCTTTCTGGAGCGGAGATTCGAAAAGCTGCAGAGACTCAAGTTTGGTCTTTTGCTTATTATGACCAAATGAAGAAGCCAGTTGAATATGGTGTACTTGATCGTCGCATGGTTAGTTTCTAGTTCTTATCTATTCTTGGTATAATCATTTTTGAGAGAAGCGTGTTTTAATACATAGTACATAAACTGTGAGTCTTTTGTTTGCCTATAGCTAAGATGAGTAATTGTGTACCCTTATTCAATAAATTTGATCCTTAGAAAGAAGAGCTTCCGTGTGTTTTGGTTTCAGGGTCCTCCCAACAAAATGTCTACATGTGCTACATGCCATAGCAATTTTGCAGACTGTCCTGGCCATTTTGGATATCTCCCTCTTGCCCTACCCGTTTATAATATCGGATGCTTTGGTTCAATTATAGACATTCTGAAGAGTGTTTGTAAGGTATTGCATTGCTATTAGTATACTTGCCGTACTTCTTAGTGTATGTGGTGTTGGTTTTTGATAGTCAATTCTTTGTGTCATATCGTAGTCTTGTGCTAGAATACTTCTTCCAGAGAAATCACGTCTTGATTACTTAAAGAGGATGAGAGGTAAAAGGATTGACACTTTGCAGAAGAGTAAAATAGCAAAGGAAATTGTAAAAAAGTGTAAACCTGCTTGCTCCAGATGTGGCTACCATAATGGTTCGTATCCTTTTCTTATGTATTCTTTCCTCTATGTTTACCTTTTTTAATTCTTTGAGACTCCAACATCCCGCTTCCCTTGTGCATTATGATATTGCATGTTGTTCTTACATATCCATGTCTTATGTCTAGTAGGCCCTCTCAGCACCTCAGTGTACTGTCTTTTTCCATCTTAATGTAATCGTCAAGTATTCTAAACATGGGAAAGTTCACAAGTACATAGGTCTAATACGTCAATGAGACACCGAGTCATTAACCAAAGAATGTGATTAGTCAGCTTGGGTTCTTGCATCTCCCCATTGTCAAAAGGTTCAGAGACTCAGCCCTGATAACAAGGCATAATTATTTAGAAACCTAACTTAGAAGCGAAAAAAATTTGCGAGAGAGGCCCACATCTGAATCTGATAACCTAGTGATCTGCGAGCAACTATTAATAATGCATTCTTGTGCTGCTCAAGACTTGTATTGCATAAATGAGAAACTGAGTTGGATTGGCAGCTTCTTTTGCTGACATTACACCAGGGAAAACAACGTTGAAGGACATTAGCTTTAGTTCACGCATTAATAGAAAAGGATTAAAAAAGACAATGTGGGAGCTTTAATTTGGTATTCTAACCATTTGTACCTAACTTAAAAAAGAGGGTTTTGTGGGAGTTTTCAGAAGTACTAGTACTTGTGAATTGAATCTCGACTTTGATGTCTATGATATAAACTCATTAAATTATTGGCAAGTAAGTTGAGAAGATAATGCCATTGCCAGATCACTCGTGACAGTAATCAGAGAATATGTGTCCCTTTCACTTTTACCTTTTGTATTAATATGCATCAACTTATTATTCTATTTTATGACCATCTAATTGATTGCTTGTGTAATGGTGGCAATGCAGGTATAGTTAAAAAGGCAGGACTGGGCATTGTTCATGATCGTTCAAAAATTATTTCAGATAGGACCTTAGAGGAATGCAGATCAGCAATTTCTCACACTAAGGAGTCCAAAGCTTTTCTCAGTCCAGTTTCTATTTTTAACCCTGCTGAAGTTCTTACACTTTTCAAAAGAATACTGGATGAGGTAAGACTTTTTTTTTTTTTTTTTAAATTTCAAAAAATAATATAAAATTCAGTGGTTAGTTCAGAATCTTGAGGCAGCAACGAATGTTTACTTCAGGTAACTTCCAATACTGAAAGGGGAATCATGTGCTAGCATTTTTGAGTTTTGAATTCAAATTCTCTACATATCCATATGGAATTCTTGAGAGGCTTGAGGAGACAACTTTAGACCAATTAAGGCATACTGTGCCAGTCGACGGGTTGGTGAATTGGCTACCATACACTCACTTTTAAGTTGGACTTGATCCACATTTCAGTCTCAATGCTTAGCAAACAATTTTTAACTATGGATTGACCCATGGATGGAGGATTATATTCATCTGGTCAAATTGTTTTTGTTTTTGGGCTATGCAATCTGGGGCAGTAGGCAAGTTGAGATGACATGAGGTGTGTGCATTGGGCGTCAGGTCACCTAGCTGTAGGCAACCTTTTCTTTGATTTGTACCACAAATAACATAGAGTTCACCCCCATTGCTCATAGATTCCTGCAGATGGCCTCAAATTGGCACAAGTGGGTGTTCTAACGAATGCCTTTTGGCTGTGGAAGAAACTACTTTTTGCGGTTATTTGGGTGGATGGTCTGGAAGGAGAGAAATTATAGAACTTTCAAGGACAAGAAGGAACATTTTGAGCTTTCTAATGTAATCTAGGCTCACGTTTGGCACTGGGGAAATATATTGGGGATTCTATTTCTAAAAAACATTGTATTTCACATGCATGTTTGAGTGGGAGCGTTGTTTTATTTGTTCCTAGTGACCTGCTCAGTCACTAGTTTTCCTTCTTTTAATGAAAAAGAAATCTGTTTTGTTTTGCTTATAAAAAAAACAGAGAGTTCAACATTTTCATAGATGCTTATCATTCCCTAAATTGTTCTCTTCATTTTTCATTACTAGAGCATGTGTCCCACGTGTTAATTTCTTGTGTTTTGAGAAGTTGAGCAGTCCTTTTGGTCGTTGCCTAGGGGATTTTGTGGAGGCGCCTAAGCATTGTGCTTACTGTATAGCTAGTTGACCATGATAATGTGTGCTTCATTAGGATCCTTCATGGGGTTTCAGGTCCCTTACAAAACCTTTTCAACAAAGGTGGGAGGAGTCAAATGTGATGTTGATTTCTTTGACATGACGTTTATCCGTGAAGCTTTCCAACTCCTTTGGGCCCAAAGCCATATATAAGGTTTTCGAGGAAGGGTAAGAAAGCTTTTATCAAGCAAGTGCAACAGAGATGGACTTGGGTAATTACTCTTCCAATGAGGTGGTGTTTCCTTCGACACACTTGGGCTTCGTCATTGTTAAAAGGAGAATTAGGCAATCGATGAAGCGAAGGTGGAGATTTCTCGCTTTGGAGTCCTTGTATGGGGGGAGGGGGGTGGTGAGGACTGGGTTGCAATGTAATCTTAAGTAATTTCCGGGCTTCATTGTAATCTTTTCAAATTATTATTGAATGGAAAATGCTTGTAGTAGGGTTTGGCCGGTACGGTTAACCGCCCGAATTGTCAAAACCGAAGATTGGACCGGGCTTAAAAAATTTGGTTTTGAGAGACCGAGCCCGGACCGGGTGAGGTCGGTTGATCGACATTTTGGGCCGACCGATCTCAGTCCTATCTTGTTAAAATGAGATTCAACTTTTCTTCTTCATCCTGTTAACAAGAGCCCATCAATTTCTCTACCCCCAAAGATAGTACATAACATGGTAGATCACAGTACCCCCTATTCCTTTGAGAAAATTAAAATAATTTATTTTATTAAAATTTTAATATCATTTTTATGATAATAAAATAAATTATTAATAGTGAAACACAACAAAAAAGCTCGACACCTCTCCACCCCGCCGTCTACATCACACACTATACATAACATTATTGTTCTCTAGATATCTCCATTCCATTCCCCCACAAAACCATATCTCATTTCTCTCATACTCGCTCACTTTTTCTCTCCAAGACCAGAGAGGAAGGACTACCACACCACTTTTCATTTTGTTAACATTCTTCTTCTACTCACCACTCACCACAACACTCTCTTAACACCAAATTAAACCCGTAAAGTGAGAAACTTGAAACGTTTTATAAAGAGAGAAGATGAATAACAACAATTTTAGACAACAACCACAAAGTGACAACAACTCGGACCAATAAAACCACCGCAATAGCAGTAACAACGTTGTCCACGTGGCTTCACTGTTAGAGTCGCCGACAGTGCTAGAAGCAAAAGGAAAAAATGAGAGGGAGAAGCTCTGTTGAGGCCAGATCATGTCGAGTTCTCTAAATTACTCTTACTCTTGCTCTCACTAGACTCTTCATCTAAGCAACGTCTCATGAAATCACACAAATGATCACCTCAATAATTTCGCCCATGGTACTCGCTAATGACTTTTCACGCCTTCGATAAATTGTTTGTGCAACTCTCTCACAAACATTGTCTCATCTCTCTTGAACTCTCCCATATGAATCTCTATCCTCTTTTTGGTTTCTCTACGTTAGGGCATGTGTTGAAGGGTTCACGGTTGTGTAGTCATCCGTTTCCAATCTCTTCAATCTACCTGGATTAAGTTTTAGAGTTTCCAATCGATTGTGCTTATGGATCGGATTGGGTTTGTCAATTAGATTCAGTTATTGATTTAGGCTTTTTTGTGGCGACCTTTATCATCAAAACATGCGTAATACACTGAGAAATTCAGAAGAAAGAAGTAGAAATTGATTTAATTGAATCGAGAGAGAGAAAAGAGTAGTTGAAGAAGAGTAGATCATTTTGATGGATTCAAGGGAGAGCTCTTAGAAAATTTGGTAGCTCTTGTAGTGAGAATGAAAATCTAGTAGCTCTTGTAGTGAGAATGGGCTTCGATTGACCACTCATCAGCCCTATGTAGGCCCGTTGTTGAGCCCATGTGGATTGAGAAAAATTGTAATTAACTAATTTAAAAAAAATACTCCGGTTGAGTCCGGTAACCAGTGGGCTCTGGGAAATGAAATCGAGGCTCAGATCAAGAGTTTCTGTTAGGTCCGGGTTTTGGGGCTGACCATTGAACTAATATTAAAAAACTTATCGGACCAACTCGATCTGTCCGATTTTCGGTCATAAATGCACAGTCCTAGTTTGTAGTGTCTTTTGCATTTCTCATCCCCCCTTCTTTTTAACTGTTAAATAATTTCTCCTCCCCTGTTTTTATTTTGTAAAAAATTTCCTGCCCCAAACTTTCTCACTTAGTGTTCTATCACATCTGGCTTAGTCATCCGAGTATTAAGCAGTCTGGTTGTTGGGCATTTGGATTATGTTGTTTGAAAAATGGGTATATGCAATATACCAGCCAACAAATTTTTAATTAAAATCGTTTTATATAGTGATTTTCCAAAAATCGAAAGTGCCAGCGGTATCATTGGTATATTCTAATATATATTGAAACCATGTAGCCTTTCGAATGCTGTTTTTAAACTTCAATTAATGATAGTGGGAATGCAATTTATGATAATCTATGTTTTCTTGTATGTCTCCTTGGAATTAACATCTATTTATTAATTTTTGTGTTTTTTTTCCATGTCACAGGACTGCGAGCTGCTTTATGTTTCTGATAGACCCGAGAAACTCATTTTCACTGACATTCCAGTGCCACCTGCAGCCATTCGTCCTTCAGTTTTTACGGATGGTGGACAAATGAGGTTTACTTAAGAATTTTAAATTTTATTTCGGTTTTGTTCTCAGTTTGCATTTTGTTGGGCTGAGAGTATTTTAGCCTTTACTTCATTGGTTAGATACGTCTTGATTGAGCTTTCTGTTCCTGTTTTCTGCAGTAATGAAGATGATGTCACAACTAGACTAAAACAGATAATCATCGCTAATGCCAGTCTTCGACAAGATATGGATAGTACAGGCTTCAGAGTAAAAAATTTGGTAAAATTGAGGAACACTTCACCTTATTTCTATGTGTACTTTGATGGTTTGCTGTGAAAATATTCTTCATTTTGTGTCTATTCTGTTGAGCAACGATCAAACAATCAGTTTTAAGCAGATTTTCAGTCCCTTACAAACTTAGAAAATTTGAGAATTAGGTCTAAAGCGTACCTAGTAATCTAATCATGTCATGGTGATTGTGGTCCATGCCCTGGTATGGTACTTTAACAAAACCTAAGAGATGTATTACAAAGACGAAACATAAAGCATACCATTACTGGTATGACCTGCGGAATTTCAAATTTCGTTTTAAAGTTTTTTGGAAGAAGTGAATATTTTGATCCAATAGAGCCATCTGTCAACCCCTCGCTCTATCGTATTATAGATAGGGGTACCCCTTGCTCTATCGTATTATAGATAGGGGTGTCAGTTAATGATAAGGTTGTTTACGGTTTGATTAGGATTGGTTTTGATTTATTTATTTATGAAAATTGCTGGCACATTCAGTATACAATTTGTTGAAACCGAAACCAATCTGAGTTACTTAATTCGGTTTGGTTTTATAGGTTTGTCGATTCTGGTCTTGTTTATAATATATAGAGAAGAAAAATGGTTTCTCAAATGAAAACCATGTTAAGAAAGATGACATGGTGAAGAGAAGGAGAAAAACAACCCAATTGCCTCTATAACAACTTCTCACCGATGGTTTTTACTTGGTTCAACTTGAATCTCATTTGTAAAAGGGGTTTGAGAGCCCCTCCTCCACCCATTAATGAGATCTTGCATTCCATTTAGAGCAAAACAAAATGAAGAAGAATACTTGAGAACCATGAAGAAGAGTATTTGTGAATCAATATATCCCATTGTAGAGGAAGAAGAAAACCTCTTCACAAAATCACAATCTACACGTTACTTGGAATTGACTGTAACTCTTCTTTTTTTTCATTAATAAAGTGGCCCTTTGGCATTTCCCAATTTACACATTACTCAAAATGATATGTCATTTCATTTATTGCTCTATAAAATGTATAATTAAAGTTCTTCAAATTCTATTTAATAGTAAATATGTTGTACTAAAATATTTTGTGTTGAAATCATTGCCCATGTATTTATTCTCTATTATTTCTTTACAAACTTTGAGTCAAACAAAGTATCTTGACTTTCCTTGAAACATGGATATAGATTTACTTTTATTGCTTCTTTATTAAATATTATTCAAAACTTTTAATTTCCTAACCTTGGAGCACGGTATGATATTTTGGAAACCTGTGTTTACTTTTTAGTGTACTTGAAAATTTGGCAAACCCTTTAATCACAATATTGACAACATTTACATTTGGTTAGCAGTCGGTTTTAAATTGGTGAAACCGTAAACCAAACTGCAAATATTAGTTTCTAAAAAGGCAAAACCGAACGGACCGTATGCAAATAAAACTCGACCGGTTTGTTCGGTTTAATTGATTTTTTGAAAAGCCCTAATGAACTGGGTCCAAATCTATATTTTGCTAAACTTTAAATAGTTTAGACCCGACCCAATACCCATTCTCTTTCAATGTAAATTTTCAACAGGAATTTGCAATGTAAATTTTCAACAGCTAGACTGATCTAATCTATCTCACCCTAAATTACAGAGACATGGTGAAGGTAGTACCAAACAACGGATCTCAAGGTGAACTTGAGAGAAACCGTGGTCCCATAACCACTTACAAAGAAGTCGACCAAGACATCATTCCACAGGATCGATTAAATCTCATTCAACTTTTACCTTCTTGGTAACTTTGTCAAGCATACAATAACTGTGAGCCCACCCAGTCTTCCTATAAAAGACCTTGCTCCATCGGATATGAGATTAACAGGTTTGATACCTTATTTTGTTTTGTTTGAGAACAAATTGGATTTATTCAGACTAAAGCGGTACAATATTGCAAATGAAACTGAATAGTAGAATGAGATCCGAAAATAATAAGCTTCTTGAGAATATATAATACAATTTCTATAGGGATATTTTTGTTTCTGTTTGTATATTCTTTTGTTAAAGTGAATTACTCGGTAAAATCTACACTAAGTAATAGATTTTGGTAAATTCTATTTGCAAGGTTTGATAGTCGTTGGAGAATTCGTGATGGTGATGGTTTGAGGTAGGTGATGAATATGCAATTGTAGTCAAGGTGTAGGTGATTTTTGGCCGTGAGGCGGTAATGTTTGGTGTGGGGTTGATGTCGGTAATGGTGGTGTTGTTTCTGTGTGGTCATTTGGTGTTTTTACAGGATGGCAAGGTGATGCATCATCTTTGCCTATTTTTGTCTTTGAGACCATGGATGTTGTACATACCTATTTTTTAAAACATAGTTAAAAATTCTATTTAAACAAAAAAGAAAAGGAAAGAGAAAGTGAGATGGACTCTGATATAATATTGGGTAAGTCCATGTTAAGGCCCAACTAAGAGTATAAGTCCAATTAAAAATAGGGATTCAATTCAAGTGGGTGTTGTATTTTGTTTATGAAATTAGTTGTTTGCTTAGCAAACTTAGGTCAATTATAAATTAAGTCATTTGGCCAAAAGTACATGCAATCATAAATTGGATGTCCTTCATTGAAACCCAAGTATTATGAACTTAGAACGCAATCGTGCCAATCTTGTGAAAGCCTACTCTACAAAGTTTCTCAATGGTTTATGACTTGTTGTCACCACATTTAAGACTTGCTATAGATGGTACCCGACGAAGTATCGTCTATACAAGAAGAAGAGCATTCAAAGATCTTTTATTGGAGGAAGAGAAGAAGGGAGATTGAGAAGATGAAATTGGAAGAATAATAAGAGAAAATCAAGGAAGAGAACTCTTCAATCCACAAGAAAAGAGAAATAAAACTAAGAAACCAATTAACATTAATATTGATTGAGAAAATTGAATACAAATATCATTTTTGGAGCTCCTTATATAAACAACTCCATAAAAATAACTAAGAACATGAAAATTACCTTCTTAAGCTATCTATAACATAGTAACAACCTTCTAAATCTGTTAGGACTTGAATCATACTTTTAATAATAGTCTAAATAATGAAAACAAAAATAAATGAACTTTGGAAATCCTATGCATATTAGAAAATACATGACCATCTCATATCCGATGTCATTCTTTTATTCTTTGAAATAACTCTACCTCGAATTATGCGTTGGAACAACAAGAACATCATTGTGACTAGATGTGAGAGAGAAAGGACTTCTTTTTCCAACGACGTTTGTGACTTATTTTTATTTTCTTCTTTGACAACCTTTTAAAAATTGTGAAAACTTCTCGTCAAAACTAGCAAATTGAAAATGAGAATTTCCAATCAACAACTTAAGAAAAATATTAGAAACAATAGACTTTTACAATATCTTGCACAATGATCGTTGAAATCATATTTGCGTACTAAGCTTCTTTGAGCAAACTTCTCTTTTAGCTTTATTCAACATGAATATGGGGAATATCCCTCTCTTCTTTGAAAGGCGAATGTACGAAATTGTGGAAAATGTTGGGGAATCGATAAGTGCACAAAATATTGTTGGGGTTTTGAGGATTGTTCTATAAAAGGATGAGTTTTGGATAAGGTTGGAGAGGGTAAGGGGTTGAGTTTTGGTGGTGTTTGTTTAATTGTGTTGATCTGGGGAGGTGCATTTTTAGTTTGGATTCGATTGTGGTGGTTGGAGTTCAGGTATAGGTTTTGTTTGGGTTACCCAACTATGAGAAAGTCTTAAACCCCCTGGGAAGGTTTGAATAAGCGGCAATGGTGATGAAAAGTTTGGTAATGATGGTGGTGGTGAAGTAATTGGGGAGGTTGAGTAAGTGGTGGTGGTGGTTATGGCTTTTGTTGTGGTGGTGGCGGGGAGGTACTGGTGGTGGCGGGGAGGTACTTTGCTATGTTGTCATGGGCGCCAAGGTGCTATTTTATACAAAAGCCACATTGCCTCATGCTGGCCTCACCTCAAAATGCTTTTTAGCTCCTCGGAGTGCGACTATGCTCCGCTTCAAGTGAGGTGCCAGGTGTTAGGATGCTAAATATCACATTTTTTCTTAATAAAAATAAATAACTTAAATTAGTTTAAATTATTAATTACTTTATTTTATAACTATCTAAGTTAGTAACTAAAGGGATTTGGCTATTTGGGGATGATGGAGATAAAAATGATGAAATTTGCTTGGGGGATAAGGTTATTATTTTTTTTTTATTAAATTTTTTTTTCTAGCAGGGTTTGTTGTTAAAGGCGCTCTAAGGCGTCACCAAGGTGCTCGAGGTGCTAGGAAAACTCCTTGCACCTCCAAGCGCTCCTCGCCCTTGACAATATAGGTACTTGGGGAATGTTGAATACGCGGTGGTGGTGGTTGAGGTTATAATGGTACACCTGGAGTTTGTTGAATGGTAGGAGTGAATGAATATGTTGGGATGATGGTGAAAGTTGGTGTGTCTGAGGGGAGGGTCCTGGGTGAGGGTGGGTGTTGTTTGATTTGATGCTCACAACAAGTACACATATCACAATGCCTCTTTCAAAACGAACCAAGATTGAATAGGTTCACCTCTTTGTATTCGATGCCATTGTATATCGTTCCACCAAATTTTGGTTTCGCCAGCAAGGTACTCAAACATGATGTCATCGAATAATGCATCATCGAACTTGTGTACACTTGGATTAGATAAGAAATAATCTATCTATCTAGCAAAAAATTAATATGTATTGACCATCAAAAAGAGGAAATTCGTGCATATATTTGGGAACATACTGTCATGTTTGTTGATCACGGAATATACCACAAGGCAACCGATAGTGAATAGGAAACACATTGAGCAACAACTTTTAAAAGCAGGTAAGGTAGGTCGGAGTTTGTACTCTTGAGTGGTGGCTCTCATGGCGGTTTTTTTTTTTTTTTTTTTGTTGGGGGTCAATGGAGTCGATGGTGGTGGAAGGGGTGGTAATGGGTGAAAACAAAGGGCGTAATGGAATGGAGGACAAGAATAAGGTGATGGATGATGACGATAGAACAATAACCCGCCCTGATTGACGAAATATTGTCTTTGCAAGAAGAAGAGACAAAGATTCTTCACTAAAAGAAGAGAAGGAAGTTTGAGAAGTTGAAGAAGGTAAAATAGGAAGAACAATAGGAGCAAATAAAGGAAGAAAACTCTTGAATCCACAAGAGAAAAGAAATAAAATTAAGAAACCAAACAATATTATTGTTGAGAAACTAAATACAAGTCTCGTTTTTGGAATTTCTTATGCAGATAACTCCATAAAAACAACTTAGAAACGACTATGACAATGAAAATTAATTTCTTAAGTTATCTATAACATAATAGCAACCTTCTAAACCTATTAAGACTTGAATTGGACACTCCAAAGGATTTCTAATAATAGCCTAAATAATAAAGACGGAAATAAACAAAATAAAGAAACTTTGGAAATCCTATGCATATTAGAAAATTCATTACCATCTCATATTTTACGATATCATACGTCAGTAACGTCATGCAACCATGAAAAGTCACCTTTAGGCCCATGATTATGGTTTTCTTTGTGTGCCACCTTTAGACCCATGATTATGGTTTTCTTTGTGTGCCCAAGGATGTCATTTCCAACCAATAATGGCACCTCTGATTTGATGATGCTCGAAGTCCATGATATGTCAAGTGGAAATATTACATCACCCTTCCTAATACACAAATCAGATTGGACATATCCAAGTGATAACTTCCATTGGGCTACGCATGGTCTGCACTTTTGTGATTGTTACTTGCATAGAATAAAATTTTGAGCCAAAGTTCAACTTTACTGAGAAAAAGACCTAAAGAAAATTATAGAACACAGATAGTAGCATCTGAGATGAGACTACGAATCCCAATGTAAAAGATACCAAGATGTACATATTATCTTTCTGGAACCAAGAAAGAGCTGTAAAAAATTCTTTTATTATTTTCAATCAAATATTCCTGATATATTGCATAAAGATTCTTTTATCGTATCCTTCACCACATGGCTGTTTGCCCAGTCAACCTGAATTAAAGCATATAGTGAGACAACAGGTCTTAGGTCACCATGCAATTTGAAGTGGTGATTTGAAACTTTCCCTAAGCTTGTGTGATTGTCTTGTAAATATCATGTATTTGATCGCTAGCATGTTGATTGTTTATTTGGATTACCTTCTTACCAGGCGGATTGGGAAATGCTTCAAGTTGAGGTCGCACAGTATATTAACAGCGATGTTCGTGGTGTTCCAATGCACATGCAACCATCCAAGCCTATGCGTGGATTGGTTCAGCGTCTCAAAGGGAAGCAGGGCCGCTTTCGTGGAAATTTATCTGGGAAGCGTGTTGAGTATACGGGGAGGACTGTTATTTCTCCTGACCCCAATCTCAAAATTACAGAGGTTTGTCACTCTTTGAAAGCTTCATCTCATACTTATATATCACTTCTTCCTGTACACAGCTTACGTTTGAGTGTTTTTGGTGGTTTTAGGTGGCGATTCCTATCTTTATGGCTAAGATTTTAACATATCCTGAACGTGTCTCTCATCACAACATAGAGAAGCTGAGGCAATGCATTCGGAATGGTCCTCGAAAACACCCTGGAGCTAATTTTATTAAGTTTCAGGATGGAACCATGCGGTAAGTGCTATTGATACTATTAGTCTTTTTTTATTGGCATGTAATTTTATGATGGTGGAATTTGGTCAAATGAAAATAAGTGCTTCTACCATTTTGCAGGCACTTGAATTTTGGTTCCTTAAAACAAGCTGCTGATGAGCTGAAATATGGCAGTATTGTTGAACGGCATTTAGAAGATGGCGATGTTGTTCTTTTCAACCGGCAGCCTAGCTTGCATCGGATGTCTATCATGTCCCATAGGGTGATCTGACTTCTTTATTTATTTTGCATGGAGTTACTTCATATTGTTTGCTTCGTTGCATTTTACCTTGTCCTCACTTCATTTTTTTCATGGAACACATGTAGGCAAGGATAATGCCCTGGAAAACATTGAGATTCAATGAATCTGTATGTAATCCTTATAACGCTGACTTTGATGGAGATGAGATGAATATGCATGTTCCTCAAACTGAAGAAGCTCGCACAGAGGCTCTTATGCTGATGGGGGTAAATGTGGATAATATATTGTTTTTGTTTGAAATGTAGAGATGTGTTTCATTTTGATATCTAGGTTTCATTCTTGCTGCAGTTGGACTAACATTATTTCTCATTGTTTCCAACAATTAGTGTATTGCTATAATCTAGATTTCAGGCAGTAAGTGTATATGTTCCAAATAATTTGATATGTAATTATGGGCATTGGCATGTTGGGCCGCATCCATTTCTCAAGAAATAATGTACCATACTGAAGCTCCGTGTTTCTTCTCCTTGATTTTGTCCATTTCTCTGTTTACTGATCACTCACATTGATTTGCAGAATTAACTTTAAAATTTACAAGCCTTAATTTTTCAATGCGTTTTGCATAGGATTTGTTTAAAGTCTTGAATGCATCACTCTCTTTTGTTTTTCTAAAGCTTTTTTCTACCAAATATTTGGCATGAGTAACACACATTTTGCATGAATTTGATATTCTGTTCATTTTGTTTTCCACACTTAATTTATAATAAAGTGTGCATTTCATTCTGCAGGTGCAAAATAACTTGTGTACTCCGAAAAATGGAGAAATTTTGGTTGCATCTACTCAAGACTTTCTGACATCCTCCTTTCTCATCACAAGGAAGGATACATTCTATGATCGTGCTGCATTTTCTCTCATGTGTTCTTATATGGGAGATGGAATGGATCATGTTGATTTGCCAACGCCAACCATAATTAAGGTGAGGCTGATTAATAGCATTGGACTGTACCACTGTTTTTCCCCCACTATAGATTAAGCTATCAAAAGGAGGTATGGCTTACCAGATCATTCACTAACCCACCCCAAACCTTAACAAACCACTATAGATTAAGATGGAACACCAAAAAATAATTATTGACTGTTGAGCCATATGAGGTAGGAAACTCTCAAGTAGGGTTGGTTTTCTCTTTCTTGTTTGCTAAGTTACTTTCCAAAAACACACGCCCACGACTTCTCCACATTTATCTTTTCATAAAAAATAGCATTGGTAGTTTAGGGATAAAAACAAAACATTTTGTCCCATTTAGGAACCACTAAGTTATTCTTTACAATTAATGACAGTACTAAACTAAAAAGATCGTTGATTCGTTAGAGATGAAATTTTTAGGAAACTACAGTCTACAGGTTCATACTAGAAATAACGTGTCAACAATTCAACCTGTTTCGACATCATTTCTTGAAATACATGTTTAGCTCCACGCCATTAAATATTATGATAAACGGTCTTTGTGGATCTGTAGGAACATCCCTATTGGGTGGTCACAATGGTTATTGGCTTCGGCCAGCTTGTCTCACGCTTAAAGTAGGCCCTCCCTTCATGTTTATGATAGAGGAATCCATTTAAGGAGTATCTTGAGGAGCATATGAAGAAATAGGTTGCAACTTTAACATATTTTTTTATGGGAATTTGTAATTTTTCTCAAAAAATTATCTCAAATTGAGCTTAAATTATATAGTTTTCATTTGGTCACGTGTCAGTAGTATACTGTCGTCCTTAATTGTACATGAAAACTAAGTAGGTCCTAAATAGGTAGTCAAAGTAGAAATTGGACCTTTAAACCCCATTTCTATCTCAGAAAAACCATAAGGTAAATTCCGTCTGAAAAAACTTAACTCCCTCTAAAAAACCCAGAATGTAAAACTCCCTCTAAAAAACCAGAAGGTAAACTCCCTCTAAAATATTGATTATTTACCCATTTCTTTACATCATACTAGTACATTCCTCGTTTAACATCGAGTCGATCTAGCATTAAAAAAATCCCTCATGGAGTGGAAAGGCAAATAATGCAGTGGATCATGTCAAGTGATCGTATAATCAAAATGGAAAGTGACACATACTTTGAAGGCAATAATTGGATTTTTTTTGGGGGTTGGGGTGATTGGTTCTTGCTATCTCCAACTGCCTATTGATGGTATGTCACTCTTTTAAATGTCGATCCCAACTAGAAGGATATAGAGGAAGATTATTAGGAATTCTTGTGGCGTGGAGAGGAAGAATATAAAGGCCTTTATGCTCTCTGAATTGATAATTGGTTTACTTGCCTAAGGAAGTGGGAGGTGCGGGGATGCTGCCACTGCTCTTGATGAACAGTGTTTTGTCGTCTAAATAGCTGTGGAGATATGGAAGCAAGTTTATAAGATCAAAATTGGATCTGATGGGCTTCCCAGGTTTCCGATGTACACCCATGCGATGAGCGCTTGAGGAACATATCAATTTACAAGGATAACTTTATTCAAGATGTGATAGCCAGTTGGAACATTTCAAAATTGGATTATCCTCCTTGCATTGGAGTTCGTAAATAAAATTTTGATATAGCTTTGATCTGCTTTAGGACCCTTAGTCAGAAGAACGTATACTGTTTGAGTGAAGTGGATATTTTTGAGGTCGATAACTATTGCCGTATCCAAGTTGGAAGGAGAGACGCTGCTTTATCATTTGTGTGCACATGGAGGGTGATGTAGGAGTCATACACTGATGGTATCTTCTGAATCCTGAGATGGCGGTGCCATTGGAAAGGTCATTTGGTTTTTGCGAGTCTCGGTGCCTCTTGGGGATAAATTTAGATTTTGAGGCACTATACAGATTCCAGGGACGGTATAAGACCTTGATAAAAGGAGATGGGGTACGGGTGCACTTGTGGGACAGGGACTAGTCATATTTTCTCTTTTAAGTTAGGGGCAACAAGGTTAATACAGTCATCGTGGGACTAACCTAAGAACAACAAACCTAGGATAGTACAAGTAGGGGACAATTTTTGCTATGGTTTTAGTCAATATGAGACTATTGGTTGTGGTGTGATCATCGTCTTTGTCATGTCTGCTTTTATTGTGTTATGTTTTTGTTGATGCTCGACATGTTACATCCTTTTGCCTTTCCCGTTTAGCTTGCATATTCTTGGATATTTCTTACATGAGATGTTTTTAAGAAGTTGTGAGGAACATATTCATGAGCAGTGGCGGAGCCACATACGAGCCAAGAGGGCAGTTGTCCCCCAACTTTAAAATTTTAACAAATCAGAGAGAGAAATTTCTGGGATCGACTTAATTCTCTCACTTGTTTGCCCCCCTTGAAATGAAGAAAAAATGTTATGCCCCCTCAAGTTCATTCAACCATTGTGGTCCACTTATTTGTAACTCACTCCCCCTCCCTCTCTCACACACAAATTGTTAACATTAAACATTTATACCCATTACCCCCTCAAATTTGAAGTTGTTTGACAAACCATAGTTCATGTGTATCCACTAATGTACTACTATAACTGATTCCCTTGGAAGCTATTGTAGAGAATTAATGTATTTATCACATCAACCTCAAAGCTTATCAAACAACTCATAGTAATTTTAATATAACAATGTTGACAAAAGTCAAGTTAAAAGAATTTAGGTATCTTTCTTATTAAATATGAATTTGTTTTCAATATTTATTTGTCTTTCTTATTCATTCTCATTTATTTTGTGAAATAGGATCAGTGATAAAATTTCTTTTTCAAAATTTAATGACTAGTTGTTTCTTAATTATCAATCCACACCTTTAATTGATCTTTATGGCATATACTTCTGTAGTTAAGCTTAATTTTCCAAATTTTGGATGTATTTGATTTAGAATACACTTATCATTTTTTGTTTTTAGTTGTCAAAAAAGTATTTTATAAATCATTATAATAATGGAGACTAACCTATGTCCCTCCCGTCTCCCCCCCAAAACAAAAATCCTGAAGCTCACTTATCAAACAACCCATAGTAATTTTATTGTAACAATATTGAGAAAAATCAAGTTAAAAAATTTAGGTGTCTTTCTTATTAAGTTTGAATTTATTTTCAATTTTTATTTGTCTTTCTTATTCATTCTCAATATTTATTTTGTGAAATAGGATCAAAGATAAAATTTCTTTTTCAACATTCAATGATTTAATTAATCAACCAAATTATGGCATATGCTTCTGTAGTGAGCTTAATTTTCCAAAATTTTGATGTATTTTATTTAGAATGCACTTATTAATTTTTGTTTTAAAGTTGTGTAAAAAACTAAAAATTATTTTATAAATCATCATATTATTTGAGACTAATCTGTGTCCCCCCCCCCTCCCGGACAAAAATCATGGCTCTGCCACTGTTCAATTAGGGTGTTGTTTGTTATCAGAGCTGTTTGGTATTCTCTCCGAACTTTGTAGAGTTCTACAGTGTCTTGATCTGTCTCTGCTATTATTTTTTATATCTATGCCTCTGTGTGTGTGTGTTTTTTTTTTTTGGGGGGGGTTATTATACTTTAATTTTCTGTTTTTGTTTGTTATCCAGTCCTATTATTATTCTGTTGTTTTTTTTTTCTTTTTATCAAATGCTTTATTGATGAAAGTGTTTATTTTTTTCATTTATTCCCAAATGCCATTTTATATGAGCATCATTCTTTGTATTTTCAGTGATTTACTTATTATGGATATTCTTAGATTGGAAAGAGTTTGTTCTTACTCTTCTACTGGAAACCGTTTTGACTGATGATTTATGTATACTGGAATTCCACAGCCAATTGAACTTTGGACAGGAAAACAACTCTTTAGCATTCTAGTGCGCCCTTATGCTCAGATGAAAGTGTATTTAAATCTGACTGTTCGCGAGAAAAGTTACATCAGCAAGGAAAATAAAGAAACAATGTGTCGAAATGACGGGTTTGTTTACTTCAGGAATAGCGAACTGATAAGCGGGCAACTTGGCAAGGCTACTTTAGGTCAGCTTTCTGTTTCTGTCTTACTGATAGTTTTTTTTTTTTCAAAGTGTGACTTATGTTCCCTTTACAGTTTGATATGCTTATTACTCCTAGAAAATCTACATCTAAGTCATATAGTTCGACTATCCTACATTCAAATTTTATGTTGGCATTGAGTCTATCTATTGGCTTAAAGTAAAGCTTCTAAAATACAATTTGGTTGGGGGTTTCTTTTGATTTTTACTCGTGTGTTGCATCTTTCCTTCAATTATTTTTGGACGAGTCATGTTTTGATTGACTCCATATGGCACCATCGAAGTAGGAGGCATAGATACAGGTGCAAGGTGTCTCATTGGGCATGCCATAGACACGGGAATGACGAATCTGAAATAACTACGATACCGGTACATTAACGAAAAATAATTAATAATATCTACTATTACTTCGTTAATGTTATTAACAGTTATCAGGTCATTAACATCTCGGTTTACATAAAGGCATCAAGCCGTTCGTAAATTAGAGCACCCACAGTGGTGGTTTAACATTTTGATGTTCTGTGGTCCTCGTCAACAATGGAAATAAAATCTCACAAATTTGAGTTTCCAAACTTTCAAAATTGGGTTTGGACATATGATAATTCGTATCTCCAAAAGAGGCACGCTATCGCATCTTTGTAACTATGTGGTCTAGTATGCAATGATAGAAGTACAAATTGAATCATTAAAAATTAATCATCATTCATTGTGATTCAATTTCATCGCCAGTTTCCTTAATTATAAAATTTTAATGATAAATCAAATAACATGAATTTATCTTAATTATAAATTCTTGTACTATGTGTTAAATAACAAATCTATGTTACATAACAAATCAATGTTAAATACAAATCAATAGTTTAATATTCACGGTCATCCTTAATTGATATGTTATAATATTTAAACAATCACCATCAGTGCACACTTTTTTGTTTAATTGGTTTTGAAATTGGGAGATTTCTTTTCGACCTTTGGTTGCTTTCTTAAAACTCCAACTGAAGCTTAGAAGGATAAAGAATTTTGGGGTATTTAACGAGCATGATTATGCACTTATCCCTTGTCATACTTTGCTGGAAAGGCGCTTGGCCCATGGAGTGGTGATGGTTGCCAAGTGGTTTGCTGGAAAGGTTCCTAACCCATTGAGAGATGAAGTTTGTCATGTAGTATTCAAAAATGATAAGAGATTGGAGCTGTAGTGAAATAAACTCTCCATTGAAGATGACTGTATTTTGGAAAATATCCCCCACCCCAAGGAACATTTTCAAATTGTGAATAATCAAGAGGATAGACATTATCACGAAATTTATTTTTTCTCTCTTAAAATTTTTTTTTTCCTATTTTTTCCCCTACCCTTCTCACTTTTGGCATTTTTCCTTTGATCCAAACAACCTAAAATTATTTTCCAAGAAGTGTGCTTTTATTTGAAAGGCTTTCCAAGAAGAATTTTCTCAGAAACCAACATAATGTTTTATATATTTAGTTCATTGACTCACTTGCGAAGTTGCAATATTCAAGAATATTTCCAAATATAATAAAAATGATTTTGTAGTACTTTGTATTTCGGTTATCCCTTAAATTATCTAATATATTTCTAAATGCAAAGTAGGCGTTGTTATAGTTATCAATATCTTACGATAAGCATGATACTAAGCCTCATTGAGACAACACATAATATCTTCCGATACATGGATACATGAATGTTGCAGGAATTTACCGTTCTTGTACAAGTAGTGTGAATGAATGGATTAATGATAGTCAATAGCTTTCTATGGATTAATGATAAGTAGTAAGCGCTAATATGCATCACACGTCATACATTGATGGAAGTGTTTTTGAGACCTTGCTTGAATAAGTTTTTTTTTAATGTCATATACTTAAATATATATACTCCTATATTATATATTAATTTTTCACTGCATCTTACGATACACTTATCTTTAAATTAAGGTTTCTGGTACACAATATGATAAACATTTTGATAACTATGGGCGATTAGGCTTTTCTCAATGCGAAGCAGAGTATTGATGTATACGCCTTGACTTCTCAGGAAAAAGGAAAAATGATGAAAATATATTAAAAAAACTATAAATTATATATATACTAGTATAAGACCCGTGCCGTTGGCACTATTACAAAGTACATCGCACTTTCACGGAATTGTCGAATAATCGCAATTGGATTTTTATTTCATTATTTAAAAAAACACTTACAATGAATTAACTTTGACAAAAAAATGGAATGAAAACTAAAACAACATTCATGCTACATCTGGGATGAATAGACTCACCTGGAGGAAAGCTTCGAAATCAACCTCATCAGTTTCATCAAGAGTGGACTCACCCAAGATGCTAGCAATCTCCACCTCAATAAATATCTCACCAAGAGCCTTCAGCTTCATCATAACAGATGGAAAATCTCCCACTGTGACTTTACCACCCAATTGACTCATCAGTGAAATAAAATGCGCGAAGTCCATCCAAATTCACAATTCATTTCCCATAATCCATCAATGTAAACTAATAACATGTTAGGAATGATGATCTAGCCTCCTCTCAAAACATCCACCTTAACCCATCATTGATATTTACATAATAACCCATTTCTCATCCAACATATTAAAATGAACTTGATTTTACCCATACTAATCAGTGGATCTACAAATCAAACACAATTTTCAACAAATATGAATCCACCCATGGTGTTCGACATACATTCAAGCTCAATCAGCAATTCAGCCAAAT
This sequence comes from Berberis thunbergii, assembly GCA_003290165.1. NCBI lineage: Eukaryota > Viridiplantae > Streptophyta > Magnoliopsida > Ranunculales > Berberidaceae > Berberis > Berberis thunbergii. The sequence goes on from QNQO01001025.1 coordinate 356,416, forward strand.
CAAAACAATACCCAAAGTTCCTTAAAGTACCCATGGTGCGATTCAAAGAAGACCGACTTCGAATCCAATCCATCAGACAAATAAAACTCAATCAAACGCAAATTTTAAAACTGAAATCAAGACATCTAAAGAAGATCAGATTGATTTCAATTAATTAACCCAACAATTCAATTGGATGCAGGAAACCTAAAAGCAATGATGATTGATTGGAACTTGATTGAGAATACGAAAGTAAGTATAGATCGAACGTTACGACCGTCGACGGAGAAAAGACCGCTAAGGATGCATTCTTTGAGTCCAGTTTCAAGCACTATGGCTGCCGAAATCCAATAAAGAAAAGATCGATCGCAGAGGAGATGGAGATCAAAAGGGGTTTTAGGGTTTCTGACAGAATCGCCTCTATTTCAGAGAGGAGGAGACAGAGAGACCTATGTGATGAGAGAGTTCTCAAATAAAAGACGCTTTTGTCAGTGAGTGAGGGCAAGCATTTGTTGTTTGCTTTGTTTCTTGCTTGCTGAAATGGGGTTAAAAATGCTTGTTTTCTATTTGTGTTCGTGTAGGTGTTGACTCTTCTCTGCTCTTGTTCTCAGAAGATGGGGCGAGTGGAAGAGAAGAGATAGGAAGGAAGGAAGAGAAGAAGCAAACCTCGAGGAGGAGGAGCAGAGAGAATATCAAGTAAGATGGAGTCGAGTGAGAGATTGGGTTGAATGATCTAGGGTTTTGATATATATTTTTGAGGAGAAGTTGCAAAGGATAAGGAGGAGAACATTGAGGGAGAGGAGAGAAGGAATCGACAAGAAGAAAGACCCTTCTTCTCCCTTTGGCTATTGGAGCATGAAGAATTGGAATCGCAGAGGAAGATTTGAGAATTAGAGAGAGTGAGGAAAGCATCGGGGGTAAAATTTTTCACTTAAGTTCTGCCAAAGATATAACATTACCACTTAGGACAAACACTTGCTATATAGGACAAAAACCTCTTTGAATTGTAAGATATACATATATATATATACATACATATATATATATATATTTGTTTATGAAAATACATATATATGAAACAATTATCAATGAAAGAGATAACATGAAACCAATTATGAAAGTAGTTGAGGTGTTAAAGGACAAGAAAAAACATCGTGCACATTATAGCCAATATTCAACTCATATGTACTAAAGCGATTTTTGTCCGCTTCATATCAATCACCTTTTAAAACATTAACTATGAGTATAGCAACTATAAAAAAGTGTACCAACTTGGTATTGAAGGTGGATTTCCGTATCTAATCCGTTTGTTCTAAGAATTGATGAGATGCTTCCGAGGTGATTGACCAATGTAACCATAGCATTGTATATGATAAGCTCGTGTTCTTCAACATCCTGCACCCAAGTTACATTAGTATCTCGAATTTATTTTTCTAGTGATCAAGAAAATCTTCCCCTTTTCAACAAAATCTGAAGGTGGGGGCTACATGTGGGACAATAGTAAGGAATGCCAAATTCCCAGAAACCACACTAGTTCACTAATTTAGGGAGCCACCCTCTCTTTTGTCGCATAGTTTCTGTAAAAGGGAAAATTTTAAGAACAATTTGGTTGGTTTTAATATGTTTATCCCTGACCATCTTTATCTTGCATTTTGCTTTTCATTCTTTTTATGTTTGTAATTGACTTTCTAAAACATTCAAAATTTTTCGGTTTGTTTTGCTACAAAATTTCCATAGCGTAAAATCTGGCATATCCAGTTATTTATAATCAAACATTGAGTTTATTTATTTATTTATTTTCTTATCGTTTGCCTTAAATTATGGTACTTGATGTTTACTAATTCAATATTCATTACTTTTCTTTATTATTTTTTTTCTTGTAGTAAGCATATTACTTAAAAGAGAGAAAACACGTTTATAAAATATAGGTCGAGTAATTTTGATTAATCCCGATTAATCTCATAAAGCTCTTGAACTAATTAGGATTCGATGGACGATTTAACTACATAGCTCCACAATGACCACAATTTTAGAGGGTTTGTGAGAAGGGGGAGAGTGAGATGAGGATGAGGAGAAGAACACTTATGCGAGAAGAGAAGTGATTGAGGGTATGATGATGAAGATCGAGAGAAATTTTGTTGAGTTGGGGGAGGAGTGATGGAAAAAGCTTGTTACTGTTAAACTAAAATATTTGAAGTGTGTGTTCTCAAAAAAATAAAAAATAAAAGTAGGACACTGATGTGTTTAGATGATCTAGTTTTAAAATACTATAGAAGACCTTGTGTATATAAAGAATGGCATGTTTGATGATGAAAACCATGGGTTTTATTGGGTTCATTGATGAACTTAGAAGTTTCATAAGTGATTCACAAAAATTGACATTATCATCACTGTTCACTGCCTCCACCATCTCAGCACAACAATCACCGCTTCCACTGCTAAGCCAATTTGTACAAAAGCGGCAGAATAGGTATTTCCAGTCCAGAATGAATTCATATTTTACAAGAATCTTTGCAGTAGACATTGATGTATTTTTCGTATATAACTAATTATCTCGTTTGATATGCGTTTGTGTGTCTAGATCGCACTCGTTTTCTTCTTTAAATTTTGTAGCTATTAAAAATTGTTTAATATTATACTTAAAAATCTTATATTGAGCAAGTAATCATGCATATTATATTTTAGTTTGACTGTCCTACTCATTCAACTCTCTCCGAGAATATACAAAAATGAAAAGATAGTTCGACATGTTTTCAGGACAACAAGATGCCCCTGTCCCTATGATTTTAATTTATTTAGATTTCCGGCCTTCTCAGTTATTAACTTTTCTAATCACTTAAAATGATACTTCCTCCTTGTTTTCTCTTCCTTAGGAAATGGTAACAAAGATGGCCTTTTCTCAGTTCTTCTCAGAGATTATAATGCTCACGCAGCTGCTGCTTGTATGAACCGTCTTGCGAAATTGAGGTAATCTTGTGTGGCACTGCAGATCATTTTTATCCATCTGAAATATCATTTTCTTCATTTTTTGTATTAACGTGTTCATTTTTCCAATTAATGATAGAGTGGGAACAGTTTATGAGTGTGTGTTAGTTCTATGAGATGATTTGAGAGGGAGTGAGGGTTGGCGAGAAGCTTCCACGTAAATTTCTTTTGGATAAAACTATAAAAGATGTAAACACATTTTCCATAGTATCGAGTACTTGTAGGAGGAACGGGTGTAGCAGTATTGGATGAATGGGGATTAGCCGCCAATGCATTGTTCTGAGCCAGGATCAAACTCTTCTTTTGAGTAGAGGGATTCAATGGAGCTCAGGACCACCACACCTTTTTTGGACTGAGCATGAAAGATGCCCCATTTGACTAATTCATTGATAATTAAGAAAGTGATTAGATGCATCTCCAGGCTGGATCCACACATTACACGAATGAAATAAAAAAAAAAGTTGTGATTTCTTTGGTTATGTGCAATATGCATAGCATATTTTGCAAATACACGTAATTTGATGTTTATGGAAAATGCCAAGGCATTGCTTGTCAGCTGATTGGTTAAACTTGGAATTTATAGGAATTGTTTGCCGAATGGGGAAAACAACTAATATAATTGATGGCATTATATGTTAGAGGGCTCATTTTGTCATCCAATAGAATGTTTAGGTTGTCATAGCCGAGAATTATCAGTAGATTTTTCTGAAAACCCTGAGAACAAGTTAATCTAATTGTTTGTTTTTTGCAGTGCTCGTTGGATCGGAAATCATGGATTCTCTATTGGGATTGATGATGTCCAACCAGGAGAAATTCTAAACCGTCAGAAAAAAGTGACAATTGATGAAGGTTATGAAAATTGTGCTAGATGGATTCAGTCTTACAACAAAGGGAAGCTTGAACTTCGACCAGGTTGTGATGCTGCCGAATCCTTGGAAGCGAACATAACTGGCGTTCTAAATGAAATTCGTGGGGAGGCTGCTGAAGTAAATAATTACTTCTTTTTTTTTTTTTTTTTTTTTTTTCCGCGGGTTCTTACTAGTTGCATTTTCCAATAAATATATTTATTTGATTTCATGCGATCTTTTTATATTTAGTTTTCAGTATCTTTATATTAGCTGTCCTGCTCTGTATTTGAGCTATCAAGTGTTATGCATGCCAAGCATTTTGCTTGATATTCTTATAAGATTATGGGTGGTTATGTCTGTGCAATTGATGAATTTTATATTTGAAAAACAAAAGACATCCAAACATTTTTATCTGTTCTCAAGTAATCGATTTGATGTGCATAATCTCACATGTAAGTTTCCTTTTCTCCCTCTTGGTTTGTTTTGATGATATTAATTTGGTTTATATTCTTTGGCTCAGGTATGTATGAAACAATTACATTGGAGAAACAGTCCTTTAATCATGTCCCAGTGCGGATCCAAAGGTTCTCCTATCAATATATGCCAGATGATTGCTTGTGTTGGCCAGCAATCAGTTGGTGGTCGACGTGCCCCTGATGGATTTATAGATAGAAGTCTCCCTCACTTCCATAGAAAGTCAAGAACACCTTCTGTAAGTTCAGTATATGTATTCGAAACAAACGCTTACCTGACTTGCATTATATCTTTGCCAAGGTATCTGGCGTCTTTGTTGACTTGCCTTGGTCAACTCTGATGTTGTGTATGATCCGAGAAGAGAATGAAACATTTCTTTGTGCCTTACAGTAAGATCCAGTCGTATTTCGTTCAAAAGATCCAGTCGTTCACCGTCCTGATGGAGTCACTGTCTTGTTTTACCTCCTCCTTTTCTTATTTTGTTTATCTTTTGCTCTTTTATTAATTTTTTGATTGAACCATGTTTGCTCAAGTGGTGAAATTTGCTTATGGTTACAATGTGAGTGCATTTTCAAGTGGTCTATAAGGGATAAAACAATCGAAAATCGGATGGGTAAAACTTGTGATCTGGTTCAAATTTCATTGGATATGAAAAAAAAACAAGCAAAATCATTATAGCTATATTCTAATTTCGCCGATGGATGCTAGCTGTGCTTGTAAGTTCTTGGTGGATGGTATCATATGTCCTAGGTTCAAACCATGTAGCATTTATTCTTTTCTGCGTTCCATAAATAACATTGCTCGCCTTTAAGAGAGAAAAAATAATGACTTAAATTTTTTTGTTTTTCAGGCTAAAGGTTTTGTCGCTAATTCATTCTACACTGGCCTAACGGCGACTGAGTTTTTTTTTCATACGATGGGAGGCCGTGAAGGTCTTGTTGATACCGCGGTATGTTTAAGTGCTCTCTCTTCTCTTTTTTTTCTGTATGTGTGGCTCGCCCTAAAATGTCAAATTAAAGCCCAACTTGAACCGAAACTCCAGTGCAAAGTCAGTTAGACAAAAGATGAATGAGCTCATAACAGTACCTTTGCTATTGTCAGCTTTGGTGTTTTTTTGGCACTGGCATTACGCCCACACAGCCTAGCTTGCCTACGTGTTGGCCAAGACTACAAAGGTTTAATCTACACTTGGGTAGCATTCTTTTAGCTCTCTCCATCTTGTTGACACTTCTCTGGTCTCTCTTTTATGTTTTTTTTTTTTTGTCTTTTGTCAAATAATCATGTTTTAGGGAAAAAAGAAGAAGAAATAAATAAAAGTAAAATAAAAAACTCCGATTATAGTGTTTAAATGTCATTTCTTACCTTGATTTCCCATACAATATCCTAATCTACAACTAGCTGATAAAGTATTTACCTTTTCCCCCTATATAAATTGCATAACATTGAATAACTTTATCAAGCACTAAATATTGCTATATATGAATTTTAACTTTTCACGGCATTATAGTACTAGACTACTTATATCTGTTGTTACATAGGATTCAAGTTAGTTTGGGTAGAGAAGGAATCAGCCTGATCATGACCTTACATTTTGGCTGTGGACCAAGCTCAAAATCAATCGTCCACACCCCAGATTTTAACCGTCTGGTTCATCTTATTTCTATAGCCACGAGCTTTGTTGACTTAAGTTTTATTTTATACCGAGTTATAATGTTTAACTCATCTTCAGAACCTTGCAATTGCTGCAGGTGAAAACAGCTGACACTGGGTACATGTCTCGTCGATTAATTAAAGCTTTGGAAGACTTGTCAGTCCATTATGATGAAACAGTTCGTAATGCTAGTGGTGGCGTGGTTCAGTTTCTTTATGGAGACGATGGCATGGATCCAGCAACAATGGAAGGAAAGGGTGGCATTCCTTTGAATTTGGATAGGATATATTTGAAAGTTAAGGTTAGTTTTTCTTCTAGTCAAATGAGTTATGAGAAATAATGTGATTTGATGCACAAATATGTAACTCTTCTACAGGCCACCTGTCCTTTGTTAGGCCAAGAAAACATGTCTCCTTCAGAAATTTTAAGTGTTGTCAACGACAGACTCTCAAGACATGACATGACTCCAGAGGGGGGTTGCTCTAATGCTTTCAGACAGTCATTATTGGACTTTTTCCAAAAGCGTATTACTATATTGAAGAACACAAGGAGTTCACTTCATCTAGATGAAGAGAAAGTTGTGAAGAATGAGTTTAACATTCTTGAAAAAGTTGCTTCAAATATATCTGGCATCACATTCCGACAGCTACAGGTAAAGTTTCTGACTTGGCTCATTTATGCAATTTTGCACTATCTGTTTCATATGAAGGCATCCAAAAACCTGGATTGTACTCTTATTTTTACAATATTATTTAGAATGACATCATGTAGTAAAACAGTATAGACTCTTAATTTACAATGTTCTTTAAATTACCACAGAGTAGACTCTTCGTACAATATAACTTAAAAGTTAAAACACAGTACAAAACTAAAGAGAGTTGGGGCAGGTTTTATGGACGAGCTCTTGATGATACTATCAACCACTTTATGATTGATTGCCATTTGTACAAGAACAGAAGTTATCAAATGTGAAATCATTTTTTCAAGAACAGAAGTTACAAAATAAGAATTTATGGTTTCCGTTTCATTGTATTCATGATTTGGTCAAATGAAGTGTTAATAGAATAATAATAGATGAATTGTCTATCATGTCTAAAGAATGCCTCGACTATATATATAGTCGATGTTGGATGCTAAGATAGGGGAAACTGGTGTTTGATGTTAAGAGATGGGAAATTGGTGTTGGATATTGAGAGGGGAAATCCAAAAGTTTTGGATGAAGATTTGAATCTAATTTGGATTTTCGACTATACATTGACAGGCCAGGATCAACAATAAATACTGTTTGATTTTCGGATGCAGATTTGAATTGAACATAAGCATAACACACCCAAAATGATGGAAACTAGCAGAAGCAAACAACCAACTGAAGTTTGATTTGACAAGGCTTCAATACTCATCTCCATAAAATTCAAAAACTGATTACACAGTTAGGTCGGTATGTGCCTATTTAAGCAAAACAAAACCCTAACGTTGATCATACTCATACTTGGGCTTTGCTAATGACCATACTGATTATTTAAAACGCAAATCCTAACAGCATAAACAAAAATAACCAATCTATATTTCCATAAAAAAGTCATCAAGACAAGCAGAAATATGGATTACAAGATGGGGGGTGGTACACTAGACAACATGCTTCTCATACGGATGTTCATAGTGGAAAGGAATTATGAATTTGAAGGCCCAGTTCCAGCAACTCGTTTCTTTCAAAGTGGGTAATGGGAACAAAATATAGTTCTGACAGGACCCTTGGTGCACTCATTATCCCTTTACAGAGCTCTTTCCTTCCATATTTAGACTTTCTCTTGCTAAAGCAACTATGATTTGTCAGCTCTTTCATGCCAATGCTCAACACTCCCCTCCTGGGTTCTCAAGCTTAGAAGAGGTGTTAAAGATGAAGAACTTCCTCCTCTTCTCTTGTTTCTAGAGTTGCTTAACCAGTGTACTCTTTCTGATGAGGAAGATAGTTGGTGTTGACGAGGAAGATGGTGTTGGGATGAGAAATCAGGGGAATTGGTTCTTGATTCTCATTTGAAGATTCATGCCCAATCTATTACTGCCAGGGAAACATCTCCTTTACCTTCCCTTTTTGGTCATAACATTTTCTGGAAAAAAAAAGATCCCTCCTAGAACCAATTTATTTGTTTGGGCTTTGGGGCAAGGAAAAATTCCTACAGTTTGATAACCTGCCCAGGAGAGGTTTGATCATCACTATTAGCTGTGCCTTGTGTCATGTTAACCCCGAATCCAGTGATCATATCCTTTTGTTTCTTGTCCCTTCTTCTCTGAATTGTGGGCTTCCATCTATGGAGAGGCTAATTTTATCCCTCCAATTACTTCTAACTTTCTACAATGGGTGAAGGCTTGGGGAAGAAATGGTCTCTCTGTCAAAGGAGACTGGCTTTGGGATAGAGTTTTTTTCAGCTATAATTTAGGTAATCTGAAAATAAAGAAATAGGAGGATATTCAAAGGAGTAATAGAGATATTTCTCAGTCTGGTGTGGCGTTGTTGGACTACTTGGGGGATCATCACTGATCAGTCTTTTTTCGTGTAATTGTAAGGAGTCTTCCTAGTGTCTGCTGAAGCTGCCTGTAGTCTGTAGTTGTTGTATTTTTCTCCTCCCCCTATTGATAAAAATGAAATAAAATAAAAAAAGTCATCGAGCCCTCCATATATGAAATCTTTTGGGACTATATTTTGTTAAAAATGAATAGAAACATAAGTGCAATCACAAATCAGAACCCTTTGAAATTCATGACATGACTTTGATCCTCCACCTATTCCATTCATCTTCCCCAAAGTGTGAGCCACTAAGGCAGCCCCAAAGCTCGATATTCTCCACCTATCTCTGGATCTTTCAAATATAGATTCTTGCATAGAAAGTCGGAAATCTTATCCCTCTAGGGTGCCTTTGGCATATAATACCTCCTACCTGCATGGGTTATTGGAAAAAAAAATAAAAAAATAGGAATATCTTTGAATTTGATTAAAATGAGTTGATCACTTAAAATAGTGAAGTCCTCTTTATGGTTTTGAGTACCTGGGAATAGATTTACTGAAGACTTTATGTTTGGATGGGAATCCTTTGTGGTGATGTTATCTTGTTTCTTTGCTTTCCTGCTGTCCTTGGTGACATTCTCCACCACTATGGACTATTCCTTGATCCTAATCAGTAACTTTAGTTTTATTTTTATTTTGTTGGATTCCCCCTCCAAAGAAAATATTAGGATGATAATGACAATGGAACCTCCTTCGAACATGTCCCTAAAACCCGTGGAAACCCATCTTTAAAACAACCCGACAACACCATTTTTCATGCCAACATTTTCTATCCACATCCCAATCTCAAATAGTGAAGATGTAGGATTTGGGAAAAGGCATCAGCTATTATAACCATCATAGATTTCCATAATCTTTGGTTACTTTGGTAAATTGCCAAGGGCTTTTCTTTGGCTTCTCTTATACCTCTGTTTCGAGATAACTGTGATGTCCAGATTGCTCACAATTCTTATCTTCCACGAGGATACACAACACATTGAGATCAACTAAGCTACTAACATCTTCAGCTTGGTATCTTAATTATCTTATTGCAAACTTTTCTTGACCAAGTCTTAATACTTCGTATTGTCACGTGAGTTTGAGAGATATTTAAATGCATTACTTTTTTGGGAGCAATGGCCCAAAAGCCCTTATGTGCACATATTTTGCTAAAAAGGCAATATAAACAAATGTTTTCTTACAAGGACTATGAAATTATGTGTACAATTTTTCCCCTATTTATTTTGTACTACATTGTTCAACTTAGTTGGATACACTTTTAATTATGGTTTCACCTCTACTATTTGGGATGTGAAAATGCACTAAGCCTTCACTAGTGAGACTAGACGGGGGTAAATTTTCAGTTTGAAAATCGATTGATCTTTGAAAAACTTTGTGAAAGAATGATTAAATCAAGGACAGTCTCATAAATAGCTCGGAAACGGTGTTGCAACTCTCGAGGAGTTGACTATAAGAAGTTCTTCGCTGTGTTTGTTTGTGTTTTTCTTCAGGTCAAACACCAATAAAAATACTTCAAAGATGGCTTGGCAAAGATGCAAGCATAAGCCAACTTGGCTAGAAATCTAGAGTAGAAAATGAGGGATTTGAACTCAACTCTAGGTGTCAAGACTCGGGATCAAATGTGCTGATTTGAGACTTCTTAAGATTTGGATCCAAGTCTCGGTTTCAGCAAATAGTAACTTATAGGGGTGGGCACGGGGCAGGATAGAGGCAGGATGGACCTCATCCCTATCCTGCCCCGTTCGTTCGGAAACGGGATGGGATAGACCTAATCCCATCCCAAACGGGTTCGGGCGAGATGAGATGAGCATGTACTAAATAGCTTTCAATGAAAAATAACAAAAGAATTGCATCTCACATTGCTCAAACACTAGTAATGCAAAATTTATACACGTATAACTTTCATCATATGTCATGTAAAATTTATGGTCCAATGAGTTTATGGTTTTCAAGCATCCTCTATGTGCAAAATTAATATAAGTTCTAAAATGAGAAATATTGCTCATTGACCAAATCTCCCTACATAACTCATAGTGCAAAACTAATGCAAACCATCATTGTATTTATTTTCTACAATAATAATTGTTCTATAACCAATCTAAAATGTAAAAAAATATTCATTTTCATGGGTTTTATTTGACCTAAAATATCCAAACTAGAGTTTCTATCTAAACAAAGAGGACAAATTCAAACTTTTAAATTTTCAAATAGTAAATGTTTTTTTAATTTAATTTCAACACATCTTAAACTTTCCTTTAGGAGAGTGTTTGATTAAAATTAATAATAATAAAAATTAAATAAATAAGTTCGGGACGGGATGGGATGGGCATAATTGAAAATCTTCATCCCGATCCCATCTCACTCTAGATCGAGACGGGACAAGATCGAGATGAGTTTGATCAATCCCAAAAGGATCCAAAAATCGGGATGGGATCGGGACGAGATCGTGGGATGGGATGCCCATCCTTGGTAACTTAGCAAAAAAAATTTTTTTTTTTGCCAAATGGGTACCAGATCAGCTGTTAGGCTTGTGACAAATGGTATCACAAGTCCAGGGTTTGAACCATGCCGACGACATTTGGGGTGGAAGGGGCTAAGGGATAAAAAAAAGTTAGTTTTCAAAACCCCTACATAACACTAAAGTATGCAAGTTGAAGAATTACAACATATATTACAAGCAATGAATTAGTAAGCATAGATAAGTGAAGTAAAAAGAGGGAGTAAGAGAAAACACCACACAAAACAAGAATACATACTCAAGATATACTTTTTAACATTGGATGCACTATTCATATATATATTTCTTACAATTATACCTATGTTTTCTTGAATGCATTGTTGAACACTATCAAATGCACTTTAATCCATTATTTTACCCTTACTTTCTAGGATGCTATTTAACACGATTGGTTGCATTAATCATTTTTTTATTGACAATGATACCCCTATTTTTTTAGATGCATGTCTAGTGTTGCATTCATCCCTAATCTGCGCCATCCAATATTCCCCAACACCCAAGTGCAAATTATGTATAGTGTACAAAGTGGACGGCTTTTCAAAAGCCGCATGGGCATTGAACAAAACCTACATGAGGACCATTATTCCCCTTTCTGATTCAAATTTTGGGACCATTAGAAGCCATGCGACTTTTGGAAAGCCGGACGACTTTTGAAAAGCCACTTACTTCTTGCATCCATGGATAACAAAGATGGATCAATTTACCCATCTTGGCACCATGGATTGGGGATGAATAGAGTTTATCCATTTGGTTGGAGTCGAAATGAATAAACATAAAATTAATAATTATAATCTTTATCCGTCCCAATTGGAGATGGTCTTAATAGTATTTTCTTGCTAGGTAAGTTTTTGGCAATATAAATAAGGCATAAATCCATATTGTAACTTGGTTGAATGACGAATATGAATTGAGTTTGATTGATTAGTTTAGTTTTAGATTGCATCATAAATTTATTTATTTTAATCTCAAAATATAAGCAAAGCTGACCTTGGATGCACTACTCATAGATGCACATGTTGAATATAGAAATGCATAAGATTGGTACATCCGCTTGGATGCAATAGGGTACACAAACTTCACTAAACTGAATGCACTGCCCAAAGAAAATAAAAATGAAAATGCCATATATATTTTCTTTACCTTCGACCCAAATATATCAAGAAAAAAAAACTTCAAAGCATGAACAGTACAATGCATTTGCAACCATTTAGGAATGGTTTTACTACATCTGATTTGGAAGTAGGGTATAAATTTTTTATTAAATTGGATGCACTACTTTACTTTTTGCATGATGTTCTAGTAAAGTGTTGGTCTATGCTTATTTTATAGGACATAGATATGATGCTATGTCAATGCAACATTACAGTGAAAGTGTCATTTTGGATGCAACACTAGATAGATTGGATGCAACGCAGTCAAGTGCATCCACTATGCAACAATACTCAAATTCAAGTGCAAATGCAACATTGGGTAGATTATATGTAAACATTGCAGTCAAGTGCATCCGCTTGGCTGCAATACGGAAACCTAGTGTGGTTGCTTATATTCAACACTAGTCTTAATCACTAAAACTCTTATGATTTTTTTTTTTTGAAGACGCGCCAAACTTGAACTCCCAAACCTAAACCTGAGTCAAATCCACAACAAACTTGGATCAATTTTTTTTTCAATAATCTGAGTTGAATGAAAAGAGTTACGCAATTATTAAAATACAGCTTGAGTGTAGATATAAGAAGGAAGCTTTGATGAAGATTTTCAATGAGGATATGAGGCTTTTTTGCACGGCTTGAAGGCATGCATAAGCGTTTAATGGAGTTTTAATGGATTTTAATAGAGTTTCGACGAGTTTTGATGGAGATTCAAAGAGAATTTGAGAGATCGCGGAGCTTTCATGGAGTTGAGAGAGTTTTGTAGAGAGAGTTTTACGATGGAGGCTTTTCTAAGGCAAAATAAACGATATCTAAAAGAAGAAAATACTTGGAAATATATTTTTTAACTTTTATCGTCAAAGCTGACCAAAAGAAGAATTAATATAACTGCACCTGTTCAGTTCATATTGTTGACATGGCAGGATAAATATAAAAAACAGGTTGCACGTCCTTTTAGATGTTATTAGTGAAAATTTAGTCCCTTTGTCATATTTTGCATGATTATTATGTTTCAGGGTAGTTTGCTTTCAAAAAAGATTTGTATCATATTCTTCATTCAATCAATGTCAATACAGTTATCCTATCACTATCTGAGAGTATAACTAGGAGACCATTGTTCTACTTGGAATTTGTTTAATTAGGTGCGTATTGTTCTCTATTCTTATGGGATATATTTTCTGCATTACTTTCTAAGTTGTGGTATCCTCTTCCTATGAATAGAAGGTAGGCCTTTCTATCTCATGCATGTCAGATTAACTAATTTAATGACCAGTCTTTTGTTCTAGATTATATGATTGGATTTGAATATTTTTAATATGATATACACAGTGCTTATTTAATTTGCATTTAGATAATTGATAATAATATCTTCCAAGTTGTAGGTTTTCTTGGAGACTTGCATTACTCGTTACCATAAAAAAAGAATTGAGGCTGGTGCTGCTGTTGGGGCCATTGGAGCTCAAAGCATAGGAGAACCAGGGACACAGATGACATTAAAAACTTTTCACTTTGCTGGAGTTGCTAGCATGAGTATCCTTTATGTTGGATTCAATCATCATTCATCGAGTAATATTGTCATGATAAATTTTCTTTGAATTGAATGTCTTGCTTTCTACCCCCATCTTTCTAGATGTGAGTTTTAGTAGTGGCACTGGTTGTCAGTTGAGTGTTCTGGGCCTATTCTGCATCCGAGATTCTAAAGTTAGATGGGAAAGTTACTTGTGTCATCCCATCAAATACCTGTGTTTTTTAGACCTACAATATATCAATTAAATAAGTGATCCAGTAACTCCGCATCAGACATCACACTTGGAGTTCCTCGAATCAAGGAAATAATAAATGGAGCAAAAAATATCAGCACACCAATTATTACTGCAGAACTGGAGTGTAATACCGACAGCAAATCTGCGAAAATAGTGAAGGGGTATATCGAAAAGACAGTTCTGAGTCAGGTATTATATTTTCTCCAAATTTTCAAAGTTTTAGCTGTTCATAAAACTGCTCGCATCCATACTTTTGTCAGATTTGCTGCTGTTAGTTACATAATGGCATGAGTTGTTGCTTGATAGTTTCCGTGTCGTGTTTAAGTGCTAGAAATTAACAGGATGGATAGTACAGTTCTTAAGAACTTAGTATCATGCCGTCTTTTCTATTACATGTTTGAGTCTAGCCACGGGTCAATCTGTTTTATGTCGTATCAGTTTAATGATTCCATAAGTATGCGGAACCTGCTATATACTTGCTTCACATTTGAGTATACATGCTTTTTAGGCTCTGTACTTCCTTTGACCATAGCCAACCAAAGAGTGGGTTTAATTGACTACTCAATCTTGACTTGAAACTAAAAGTTTTGGTTTTATACTTCTAATGAAAAACTGGTTACACATTCTTATTGGCAATGCATCACTTTTCAAAGCATAATTTACAGATGTTAACCTCTGGTTACCCTAGGCCAGTGCAGGTCAAATATAGGGTTGACTAGCCATGGTTATTACTTGGCTGTGATATGGTTCTTCTATTTATTTGTTTATTATTATTATTTTTGTAAGTTAAATGTTTATTTCTTAAACGAAAAAGGGCTTTTTAGCTTTGCATCACGAAATCCGCCCAGTGCACAGTTATGCTCTCTACAGTGAAACATTTCAAGACCAATGCCATAATGGAGATGGGATCTCCATGATGATTCTCCTTGCCTCAAGTTCTTGTATTTGATTGCATGTTAAAACTGGCTAAATTGCATATTTAGTAAGCAAAAAACTCTCCCAAATTTATTTTTTTCTCGTGGTGCTATTATGCGACTTTCACATTCCCACTAACAACCCAGGACCACATGTGATTTCATGATGATTTTTAATAGGGCGTAGAGTGCTATGTAGGGTAATTGCTAATCAGCA
Organism: Berberis thunbergii; assembly: GCA_003290165.1. Lineage (NCBI taxonomy): Eukaryota > Viridiplantae > Streptophyta > Magnoliopsida > Ranunculales > Berberidaceae > Berberis > Berberis thunbergii. The sequence goes on from QNQO01001025.1 coordinate 371,476, forward strand.
TATGAGATTAATTTGGATTAATAATAATCAAACAGAACTAATTACCCAACTTTGTAGAAACATATGTCTTTATGCCTTATAAGTATTGTGTGCTACAAGGAAATAAAAATAGAAGATTAGTGCACATTAAACATCAAATGTAAAATTACGAGGATACGAGTTAACGGTATTCGACACAGGTACAAAGTGTTAGACATGTTGGCTAGAAAAGCACAATGCAGATGCGCTAGGGGATACACTTGTACATTTTAGTATTATTTACTTTTCAGCAATAAGTTTTGAATTATTACTCATATTCATTCATATTAGGTTCAATATTATTACTCATGTTATACTAACTTATCATAATATGCTTGTAATATTAGTATAAAATTGAAACTTTTCAAAAACATGTGAAAAAGTTGATGATCTAAATATGGTGTCTATCTGTTAGTGTTAACACTAGTATCCGATGCAATACATGTTGATGCTTTTTTTTTTTGTAAAAATAGTGTTGTTGTTAGATAGCATTTCACATAAAACTAATGTCATATGTCAAGATTTAAGGTAAATTATGAATAAATTTAAAAATCCATGAACTAATAAAGGTACGACTCTACGTCTTCTTTAGTTTTGCTTGTTATTTTTGTTTAGTATGTTTTCTCAATTCTCTTGGATCTTCACTAAATATTTTCTCTTAGTTTCTTCACACTATCACTTGATATTGCCATATGAGTATGGTATTGATGGGATTATTGCAAAATAAAATAAAGTACTTCATTTTCTCTTTTATTTTTAGCATATTACCAACGATCAAATGATCAATGATTTTCGGAAGCGGCTTCTTGGCAACTCGCTTGAGAAATCTTCAATTACTTTACCTGAAATGGTTCAGTTGATTAGTTCATAAATCATAATGCTCTACTTCCAATTAATTGGCGATTAATCCTGAGTTAATATAAATGCTAGTTTATGTGGTCTATATGCCCTTATAATCTTCTCAGTTATCACTTATAAGTTATGGTTCACTAAGAATTTTTCAAAATTGCATGAAATTAAGGGTTTGTTTGTTTTATAGATTTGGATCTGTATTAATTTAGTGGACAAGGCAATTCAGATTGTTCGTTCTGAGTTGTCATTCATGGTTGGACTCAGTTTCTCAGTTTAATAAATAAGCGACCATATCCGTCATATCAAAGCTAAAACTGCAACTGAATTGTGTATCAGTGAGTCAAGTACTACTAGCATATATCTTTTGCTGCTACAGTGGGGACAAATGAGAGAAAAGGACTGAAAGCATCCCAACCTTCTGGAAACGTATCTACTTGGTTCACAGTTCTTGGAAATAACACAGCTTTTTATTGTCGACTAGTTCATTTAATGCTATTGCTATGCCACAGATCCTTAGCTGGGTTGTGCTACTCCAGGCTGGCCCGACTCCTTGGTACAACTCGTTTTGCTGGATGGACCCTCGAGATCAGTCCAGTGGCAATTCATTCCCTTGGCCCCATCAATCTGATGAGCACACAGGAAATGTTGTCAGCTAGCCCAGCTGAGGAGAAATCCTACTACATTTCTTTATCATGAACTCACTTCCCAGTGTATAAACTTCAAAATTCAAATCTAATGTTGTGCCCCATTTTGAATTAAATCCTATGTTTGCTTGATCGTGTTGTAGGCATACTATGCAAGAATGTAAGATTGAGTCATCTGACTTTTTGTTTCCTTTGTTTGCCCATTTCATTTTTCAACAGTATTAAGAATCACAAAACTTCTCTTTGAACCACATTGTGGAATGCTTTTGAATTTGTAGAATCCAAAATTTCCAGTATTTAACTGATTACCATCATCCAGGTCTATAAATTGGTAATGTGGGAGAACATGCTTCTAGTTGTGTAGTAATGATTATTGTTATACAATGGTCAAAGTAGTATTGATACCATGTTATTGTCATATTGTGCAGGTAGCCAAAAGCATTAGAGTAGAAATGACTGGAAGAGAAGGTGTAATATATGTTACACTTGATACAGAATATATTCAGTCATTACAATTGAGGATCTCTGCTTACAGTGTGAGACAATCTATTCTGGAACATCGAAAAACAAAATTAAAGCAGCAGGTGAGAAATTCAGTACTCGTTTTTGTCCCCTGTTTAGTGTTTCTATCAGCTAGTATCTAAAAGAATATCTTGCAGCATATTGAGGTCTTGGATGATAGAAAGTTGAGAATTATTCCCCCTGGAGCTGACAGGAGCAAGCTTCATTTTGAACTGCACACCCTCAAAGCTATGATTGCAAACGTTATCGTGAAGGTGAGACAATATCTTCTGTTTCATTCCCTCAAGCTATACAGAAGATGATGACCAACGGTTTTATTTATAAAATTATTTATTGGGACTTTTTAGTGGTTATTTCTGAAAGCAGATTCAATTGTCTTTGAATGAACAGGGCATATCTACCGTTGATCGTGCAGTAATTAATATTGAAGCTAAGAAGAAAAAATACAACTTGCTGGTAGAAGGGTCAGTTGCAATGATGTTTTCTTTATGCACTTCATATAGTTGTTATACACTATTATTGACCAAATATTTATCCTTGACCATATCATCTAATGAGCACATGAATTTTGTTCTTCTGTTTGGTTTCATTGGACAATTATTTTCTTTTTCTTCTTCCTGTTCTGTTCTGTTCTGTTTTTTTTTTTTTTTTCTTCAGAAGAATGAAACATAAATAATCTATAGGTAAAGACAGAGAAATGGAACACTACCAGTAGTTAGATACTCTACTTAGTGAAACTTCGTGATATTGCATGTGCATCACATGCCCCACACACGTTTCTTTGGCCTCAAGTAACTTTCTTTAAGCACTGTACAGATGTTGCCCGAAGGGGAAGAAGTTTTTATTGATTCAGAATAGTTTACTATGTTCTTACTGTTGAGTTGAGACTAATATCAAATGTAGGAGCATAGTCTTGACATTTTTAAAAAAGTATTGAAGAATATTTTATTCTTTTAATTTCCCGTTTAGATATAAATATCGTCAATGGCCAGGGAAATAGTTCGTTTTTTACCTCTGTTTTAAGAACTAAAGATTGAGAAAGACTTTATTGATGGTTCTTGTTGAAACCCCACATTAAAAAAACAAGGCCTTGTTGAATTTCATCAAGTGTTCATTTTTGTTGCACCCCCGTCCACCAAGATTTACATTACTCTCCTAATAATACAACTTTTAAAGCTATCCCCACCACCAATGTTGGGTACCACAAACAACCGGAGACTTCCTGCACTGACCTTGTATTATCAATGAAAGAACTATGCAGACTATTCTTCCTCTTCAGTCACATAGGGTGTGAGTCCAAATAAGCCTTACCATTTGTTAATTCATACTTTTTAAATCAGTTCATGTTATGAGACCCATTCAAAGGAAAGCAAGGGATTGGAGAAAAAAATGTTTAGGTCACAAAGTAACGGCAAAAGCTACTGAAATTTGCAATAGTAAATAGAAACTTGGGTTCTTTCTTATGAGAAGAGAGCAAAGCATTGTTTATTAAATAATAACAACCAACTCTAAGGAAAAAGAGGGCACTCTCCTTGTCTTACTATTAAAATCTTTATTATTATTATTATTATTATTATTATTATTATTATTATTATTATTTGTTTAGATGATCAAAATCTGCTTATGTAGATGAAGTTATACTTAACATCCTTTCAAGTAGACAAAGTACTCTGTGTTATTCGTTTATGCGTTTCATTGGGCACATATCTCTACAGTACAAATCTTCTAGCCGTCATGGGCACTCCTGGAGTTGATGGATGTCGAACAACGACCAATCATATCATGGAAGTCAAAGAAACACTTGGAATCGAAGCTGCAAGGAAATGCATTATAGATGAAATAAAATACACCATGGAAAGTCATGGAATGAGCATAGACATTCGTCATATGACGCTTTTAGCAGATGTTATGACATATATGGCAAGTTTTTGTACTTCCTAAACTGTATTACATGCATTAGTACCAAAACTTAGAATGTTCTGCAAATTTTAGTGTAGCTTTGATAATTTCAATGCATCTGTTCTTACAGGGTGAAGTTCTTGGGATTACAAGATTTGGTGTCCAAAAGATGAACAAAAGTGTGCTCATGCTAGCATCATTTGAGAAGGTGGCAGATCATCTTTTTAATGCTTCTGTTTGTGGTAGGGATGACAAGATCGAGGGTGTAAGTGAATGCATCATTATGGGAATTCCAATGCCGATGGGCACCGGAATACTTAAAGTCAAACAAAGGTAAACTTTCACCACATTTAAGTGTATGTTAGTATCTCCCATGAATGATGCTAGTCGTGTTATATGTTTTAAAGTTTAGTTAGAATAACATGGAAACTTTTTGTGACAATCAGCTATAAATCATGTAGGAAACATGAACCAAAATGCTTCAGTTTGTTAGCTGTGCACACGGAGGGACTCTTTTTTATTTTTATTTATTTTTGGAAAGAGGGAGAAAGCATATGTTTTCTGGAGGTATTTTTTGGATGAATCATTTGAATTCTGAAAGAGCTCATTAATAGGTCATACGAGAGCACGGAATTGTGTTATTAACAGCGAGGAATGTGTGTGTGTTTGTGCTGGGGTAGGAGGAGAAGGAGGGAGATTCTACATGTATGTTAGTGCCACATTGCCTTGAGCTTTGCCGAAAGTTTTTAATCACCCTTTTAAAGCACTAATGCTTTTTCAGAAAAAGCCTGAAGTGGGTGCATTATGCGAGTAGTAGGGAAAACCCGATCAGAACAGCTTTGACTCATCCAGACTTGATCAGTCATGCAATCTGAAGGAAATTGGCGATGAATTAGGCATGTGCTGGTTCCATTTCAAGGCTTGGTTTTGGGCACCTTTGTTGGGTTTCCTGGTGTGACAACTACTGATTTTTCTAATTAAAGTTTATTTGCTAGGGTCTAGGGAATAAAATACTTAATGTGCAAGGTTATTGGTTATGTAAATTTCTCGACTACTGTTAAAGTGTGTGGCGGATGGTATCACACGTCACGGGTTCGAACCTGGCCGGCGGCATGGGGTGGGGAGGGTTAAGGGTTAAAAAAAAAAGAAGCTTGCCAATCTCTTCACTACCGTTAAGGTTATTGACTTACCCATGGATGTAAACAATCTTGCTGCACATTGCCAATTTGCCATGCCACGTAAATGTATTGTTCTTTCTCTGTGATTAGTCGTTACTTTGTTGCACTTGATGGTTGACAATTGGCCCTCGTGAATACTGGTTAATGGGCATATGATGGAGTTGGCGTCTTGGTAATGGCCCAGAAACATAGATTTCAGAAATTGATGGCAGATTATATAACTCCAACAATTGGCTATCTTAAAATGAGAAGACAGGCAAACGTTGTATGATTTTCATGCCAGTGGTGGGAAATATTGTGAGCACAATTCTCAGTGTTCTTCTGTTGGAATTAACAAAGACCCCAGTCTTACCTTTTCCTTATTAATTGTTTCTGGCTTTAGATGGAGACACCCCTGTTGGAAGCTGTTTATAGGGGTTATTTGTGACACAAAAAGGGAGAAATCGAAGATTGCTTCTGTGGCAAAGGAGATCTAGCAGATAGGCTATTATAACTTAAATAGCCTACAATAAGCTGAGCTTCTTCCCTCCCCAAACTTCTCCTCAATCATCAATGTTTCTTATACTTTTCCCAATATCTCCAAAGTGAATGTGACTGCTTTATAAATGCTCCATTATCCTGTTTCAGGTGTTTGGTTTTAGTTGTATCTATTTATTTTTCTTTGCTTAAACTTCATGCAATATAAAGGACAAAATTTTAACTCACAAGCTACATTTTAAAGGTTTGGATGGCCAAGCTTTGTGCCTACTGTGGGGTTCAGTTATGCTTGATGTCAGTTTATCCCTGTATAACCATGTTTACAGTTAGGACTGGAAATTGATAATTTATAACGTAGGGTTGTACTTCCTTAGTTGTGTTCTGCAATTTGCCATGTTTTTCTTTTTCATTTACTCCCTGAGAAAGTCTCTCAAATCTAATACTGTTTTCCTTCTCTCTATTTTTTTTTGCAGTATTAAGGAGGTTCCAAAATTGATCTATGGGCCAAATCCAATTATATCCTGACTGCCAAATACCAATTTGGCACTCTCAAGATTAGAGAAGTGAGAATAGCTTGGGCATGTATCATAGCAAGTTTTTATCTGTATATAATTCTGTTACACATCAACTGGAGTTTCATCTCCATGGGGAAAAATTACCCACAATTCATTGTAAGTTCATTTGATTATTAGTTTCAGAAGCAATGAGAAATCTGATTACAAGATGCTTATTGAATTTGCATTTTTTTTTATTCAAGAAGCACTTTTCTTTTTATAAAGCTGTTATCAGCTAAGTTGCTTCTAATTCTATTGTTATTGTTTCTAATTACTATTATGGAACTTAGGTATCTGGAGGATGACACAATGATTGAAACTAGAATTTTTTATTTATTTTGTCATTGATGTCGGAGTCGTTTACAGTGGTGTAGAGGTTTGACCTCTTCATCATCTATATGGTTAGTTGATGACCCTAAAAAAGTTATGACTGCCTGAAATGAATTTCTCATGGTGTAAGAAATCTGCGTGCTACTCCATGGTGAAGATGAGACCCCTCAAAAAGTGTTGCATATGCCCGATATCATGAACTCGGCCACTATGGAGAAGACACTGACGAACAGTGAATTACAACACTTATGTTAAAATTCTCTTGATTAGATGGCTTATTTCCCATTAGTGAGTATTTTTTTTTGTTGGATTTGTTTTAACACCATGAATGGTAAGTCATTTTAGTCTTCTGTTTGGCTGTGTACTAAAGAATACATTCATTCTGCCAAGGGTCAGAACTTTTGGTTTCGACAAATTTACTTTAAGTCAATTGACAAATCAAAGTATAGGTCATTTCATAAATGTAGGATAGGCATGTCTGAAAATTTGATCCCCTGTCCTAACATCAAAGAATCGAGTGAGGCTAGGGAATCAGGTTTTGCAATCAGGATGATGTGGCATCGTCAGAGGTGTTTTTTCCAGTCTTGAGATATATATAAATTCTTTGGGGATTTCATCATTCCTTCGAGATCACGCCACATCACCATGTTTGCAAAAACCTGGTCTCCTAGCATTTTTGCAAAGAATCTGCCTACTGTGCTTCGGATCATTGAAGATGAACTAGCCTCGTGTCTAAATGTATATACATAAGAAAAGGAAATGAAGCATACAATTCACTATTGAGCTGCCACTGCTAAATCTACCAATTCAAGCATGTATTAGAATTATAATGCCAGAAGAATATTATTTTGGAAATGCCCATGATCTCACACAAGCCTAAAAATCTGGTTTATGACACATTCACGGAGACTCTTTGTTTTTAACAAAATATCAAAAATGCTAGAAAATTAGGTTTTGCAATCAGACTGACATGGCAAGCCACCTGCAACTCTGACTGTCATAATTTGTGTTTAACAAAACATTGATATAACAAAAAATACACTATTAATTAAATCAACTGAAATGTCATAACAAAACATTACATTATGTCACATTTAATATCGGAACAAAACTAATTCTTAACCTGCCTTAACAAAACATTACAATTTTTGATTGATTTTCAGCATGAACTTCTGTGTATCTTGCCTCAATACCTCCTCTCTTAAAACTCTTGATTGTTGTTGAATTCATTCACTAGTACCAACTATTTGGTGATCATGGATGATTGAGGAATGAAGTCCATACAACTTGGATAACCAGGATCCTTGGGCAGCCATTTGAGAGATTATGAGTTGTAGTGGTTCAAGCGTATTTTTCTGTTCAAAATTTATTGCGGCCTATAGGTAGTGAATCTTGGATCCACCACTGTGAACCTCCACTTCATTGTGCTCCACCACGTGGTGGTGCTTGATCATGTGCACCTTATGCACTACGTTGAGGGACTGGTTGGGGTTGATTTTGTGAGCAAGGATTGCAGGTTTGCGGATATCTCGAAGGATCATATATAATATGGATATTTATAACTGGATTCATGGTAGTAAGATCATTTGAGTAGGGTTTATCTTAGAATAGACTGTAGAATTGGTCTCGTGTTTGGTCTCCCATGGTGATGAATTTGAAAAAAAAATTGAAATCAAATAGAAGACAATGAAAAAACAAGAGAAGGGGTTGCGAAATGCAAATAAAGCAATGAAAAGTGAGTTTATCTCATAAAAAAAAGATATATATGAAAGATAGGAAAAATATAGTCATTACTTGGGAAATGGGGGTTTGAAAATAGCACATCAATAATGTGGTCGTTACTTAGGAAATGTGGGGGAGGGGAAATAGCCGTTGAAGGTTATTAATGGTTGATTTGAAGCAAATGTGTTATTGATTTGTGTGCCATGTAACTTAAACTAGCTAATTTATACGGAATATGAATGATTATAGATGAAAATAAAAGGAGAATCACATAAAATTCTTAAATAATCTCATTATTTACCAAACAAAACCTATTATTAAAATAAAAAATTAGTCTTAGACAACATCATTACCTTACTTTTCGAATGACACCGCCACTTACTGAAGGGCACGACCAATATATATATATATAAACCTACCACCTCCTCCTCTTCTCCTCTCTCCTCCATCAAGCACAATCATCACCCTCATCTCCACCATTGACTGCACCAATTCTCCCCTCCACTGTCGGCCAATCCGAGCCACCGCTGGACATCCCTTCCAACCCTGCCTTTTTTTTTTTTTTTTTTTTTAAATTCTTCTATTATCTTTTTTTGTTTTTTTTCTCATTGTCTTATCTGTTTTTTTTCTTCTCTTCTCTGAAGAAGAGAGGAGAATAAGATGAAGATATGAGAAGAAAAAAGGAAAAAAAACCCAGAGAATACGGGGATAAGAAGAAGAGAAAAAATATGAAAAGAAGAAGAACAAAAATAAAATAGTGGTACGACCGTTGGTGGCGAGGCCAGCGGTGGCAGGCTGATGGTGGCACGATGTTCTGGGGAGGTGGTGTTGCTCTTATAAAGAGAAAGTGGAGAAGGTGGTGGTGTCCTTCAGTAGATCCCAAAAAAAAGTGGGACGGTGGCGTCCTTCCGTGGAAGTGGTGGTGTCATTTAGTCATTGCCACTCTATTAACTATTAAATGGTAGGTAATGAGTGAACTCAGCATAACTCATCTCAGATCGGACCGATTCTTACAAATCATCTGTCCTATAAAAACTCGTTAAATTTCATATTAAGAAAAACTAGGGTTTCGTTTGGACCGACAAATTGTTCAGGTACGATCTCGCCGCGTTGTCTAATTTTCTCGATTTCTTCGATTATTGCCCAATGGATCATGTAAGAAATTCTCCACAGTTTCTAGGGTTTACAGATCAATTGATCTTCAGGAGATCTCACTCTCAATTGAAGCTCAACTTTGCTCGTTCCCCCTTTTTAGATCTGTATACTTTCTCGTTAACTTTTTCTAAGATTTAGCTAATTCGATTGGTTTTCATCAAAATTGAAGGGCTTTGCAAGTCCAAGATGCAATTTTGTTGAGAGAAAAGTTCTTAAAAAGTGTTTTTTTAGGTTATAGAAGGTGTTTTGAGCACGTTTTGTGATGTGCGCCATATGTGTATTGCATGAACCGATTGTATTGAACTTGAGATCTGGTCATTAGAAGACCGAAAATCTGGTCGAATTTTGTTTTCTCCTTGGGAAATTATGTGGGCATTAAGAATTGCATCAAAAGGGATTATTAGGGATAGCCCTTGGAATTAGTTCAAATCACTTAACTAGAAACTGGGTATTCATGTTAAGCTATGAAGATTGTTCTACTAAATGGGTAGGTTTTCCATAGTAATGGCTGTGATTTGATTTTTTAAATCTTTTGGGTGAGTTATTTGTTTTGTTTAAGTTGGACTAATAGCTGACTGGAAATCCAATCATATTAAAGCCTAATGTGGATCTGAAGACCCATTGTATCCTTGAGTGATGGTGGAGGTAACAGTTTGAAATAGTTTAATGTCACAATCAGGAGTCTTCCCCTCCTGGACAGCTCGGGCTTTTGAGAGAGTTGGTTGGTTCGTGATAATTGGTGTTAGAGCATATCACGATCCTAGTCATCAACCTTCCCTTTTCGGACAGTTCGGGCTTTTGGGAGGGTTGGTTGGTACATGACATTTATTCAAATCACTTTATTAGAAATTGACTTTTTGCATAAGCTACAAAGATTATTGCCCTACTAAACGGAGTGGAAGTAGAAATAGAAGCCATGAGGGTTTCCATGGTAGTATTGACTATTGTGTGTTGGTATTCTTATTTCTGTGTTATTCATTGCAGTGTGGAAAATGCCTCGTTACGATGATCACCGTGGTGGTAATACACGTCTCTATGTTGGTCGCTTGTCTTCAAGGACACGTTCGCGAGATTTGGAAGACCTATTCAGCAGATATGGAAGGTAAACCTCAATTAACTTGAAATACACACTCATAGTAAACAAGGATTCTTCACAATCTCCTTGGGCATTTGCATTTTGTATAGGTAAACAAGGATTCTTCACATTCTCCTTGGGCATTTGCATTTCGTATAGGTTCTTTCAACTCATTACCAAAACTAATTTTTGGGACAATAAGGTTAACATATCTCTCAAGGAATAATATATAATGTAACGGGATAAGCTAAGGGTTCCAATGGTAGTTAATTTCCATGTACAGTTTTCCCTAACTAGCTAAATATCTCGTAAATGTACTACATACAATGTTCACCAATGAAACTACAATATAGAGGAACACCTTAAGTGATGAAGATATAGTATTTGGCTCCTGGTTTCTCATTGTGGAAGATTGTCTTATTCCTTTGAAGCCAAATATGAGATACCCCAACAAGTAGCAAAGGAAGTTCTGGCCCAGAGATCTTTATTACTGAGAAATATTTGTCAGTGATTCATCGTTCCATAATTGCTAGAAAGACCAAGTAGCGAAGGGAGTTCTGGCCCAAAGATCTTTGTTATTGAGAAATATTTGTTAGTGATTCGTTTTTCCATGATTGCTAGAAAGACATTCACACTTTCTGAACTCTGAATTATGTTTGAGGTGAATTTGAGGGGTTGTCATCAAGTTTGTACATTGAATATTTAGCACACTCATTTGAAGTTTTCTCAATAATGTTTCATTGTCCGCTAGTTCTTTAGGTTAGTTCTCGTTAAGTGCGAGACTGTGAGGCTATTTATCTAGGCATGCAAAGTGATATCCTTGAACTTGCATGAATACGGAAGTGTAATTTTGAAGCTGAATTGTGATGTACAATTGTACGTTCTTGGGTGTGGTTGCCTTTTAAATCTGTTAGACAACTCAGCTGTCAGCACTTCTCTGAGCATACAGTTATGCTCAGATTGTTGTTAAATTCTTTCATGTTATCTAAATGATAGCGCTGCACCCCCAGATGTCATGCTTTAACTTGAGTGATATTGTTGAAGGTTACTGGGCCTTTGCCTAACCTGGAGGTCTTTGGTGAGAGGGTGGCCTTGGTGGAATTGGTGGCTATTGCTGAAAATATAGGAGACTTTGGCGGTTCTTTCTGTATTGTTATTGCGTGTTTTTATGGAAATTTGAGAAGCGAAGTTCATACCCTTTGGTACTTAAGTCATGATGGCCTTACTATTTCTGGCAACCATTTCCGCAGAGTACGTGATGTGGATTTGAAGCACGATTTCGCCTTTGTTGTATGTATACCTACTCTTAGTGCTTCTTTTATTTTGTTATTGAACTGTTATTTTGATGGCCGTGTGCATATATGAGCTTTTTGTTTCAATGCATCCTATAGGAATTCAGTGATCCCAGAGACGCTGATGATGCAAGATATAGTTTAAATGGAAGAGATTTCATTGGAAGTCGTATCACCGTGGAATTTGCAAAGGGGGTAAGTTGTGTTATGCCTGAATCTTTCTTTTGATTTCTTAATCATCTTGTGTGTTCAATTTCCATTGCAAGCTCATCTTCTACTAGTTATAACATTCTGAAAGACTAAACATGCCTGAGTATTTTTGGAACCAATCTCGAAGTAGTGCTTAGTAAATCAATTCCATGACACTTTGGATCCAAGCTTGAAGTAGTGTTTTAGCAATTCAATTCTATGATGCTGCATGATAATCCTAGATACATGGGATTATGGTTTTCGTAATCTTGCCTGAACTCATTTTCTATCCAACCATTAATTTATGTTTTTTTATACATTATTATGGAGACTGTCTTCTCATTTATACCTTTTTGCTTGATTTGCAGTTAGTTCCCCTGTAATGCTTCAACTTCCTTTATATTGCAGGTACCACGAGGTGGTGGTGGAGGCAGAGGTGGTGGAGATGGGGGTTCTCGAGATTACCAAGGCAGAGGCCCCCCTCCTGGGTCTGGCCGCTGCTTCAACTGTGGCATTGATGGCCACTGGGCTCGAGATTGCAAAGCTGGCGACTGGAAGAACAAGTGTTACCGCTGTGGAGAAAGGGGCCATATAGAGAGAAGCTGCAAGAGTAGTCCCAAGAGCCTCAAGTATTTTCTGAGCGTTACTAGAGTCGTATATTTTAGTTTCTTATAATATTGTGAAGATATCTTGGTTCATTGATCCTAAATTTTCTTATCTTTTTAGGCCTGGACGAAGTTACTCGCCATCTCCACGCCGTGGTAGAAGCCGGAGTTACAGCAGGAGTCGCAGCTACAGGTTTGTTCATTTCTTATAGTTGTCTAATTTTTGGAAAGTAATTCATATAACTCAGTTATAGCCAGACTCTTTTTATCATTTTTGTTGCATACAATAGTGGCTATGATAATTTGCATTTTTGCTACATGTAAAACCTCTTTTGGATATATGAAACATGAAAATTTGGACTGCATATGTCATGCTCAGTGGTGTTGTCACATTAATTGAAGAGTGACAATAAATTATCCCTCAGAATATATACGAATGCTTTATCATCTTGCCCCTTTTATACTCATTACCAACATTGCCTTGATCTATTACATTGCCCTTACCTTCAACGAAACTCATTCTATAAGCTGTAAATGGACTTTTGTTTGATTGTTTGTGTTGATTTGCTTTTCCTCGCGTGTTTCTTGGGTGAAATTCTGTATCACTATTGTGAGCCTTTATAAAATCTAATCTTGTTCTGCCTGGTAATTAATAGAGGTGTATTTCTCCAGTTCTGCTGATTCTTATTTTACTTTGGCACTATGCTTTGTTCCTTGTAGTCGATCCAGATCACCACCTCCAAGGAGAGAGCGTGAAGAAAGGAGATCAAGAAGCTATGATTCCATGAGTCCAAAGTCTCCAAGGAAGCGTATCCCAACCCCTGAAGAGAACAGTCCAAGGAAAGCCGGTAGTTCCCCAGATGATGGCAAACAGACCATGCAACGCAATGGATCAGACTATGGTGACAGTCCCAGGGCTAAGAGCAGAAGCCCCCTGAGCACAGAGGAGAGCCCTAAGAGGTACCGAAGCCCTTCTGAAGCAAATGGTCGTAGCCTAAGCCGCAGCCGCAGTGCTAGCCCCAAGAATGGCAAGAGTCCCATTGACGATGACTACTCGGGTTCACCTAGAGGCAGTGAATAGTTTGTCTATCAGCTGAGTACTTAGACCTATACCTGAAAGAGTGTTTTTTCAATTCATAATCATTAAAAAATTTTGATACAATTTGTTCTCGTGTTCTAATTTTTAATCAGGTTGTTACTTATTTATGTATGCATTACAACTTAATTGGATATGGTTATATGGAGGACATATCTGAAATGTGATTGTGGTGAGGCAACATTGTGGTGAGGCAACACAAACTCTTGTTTCAAGAGAGACTGGAAAATAGCTTATTTCGGTTAGTGTGATTATTTTCTATTGATATAACCGAGGTGTTATTCTTTGGAACTTTGTAGTCACCCATAGATGGTATACAGCTGGTTTACTTGAATATTTTTTACGGGTGGGCATGGTCCTGATCGGTCGGTATTGTCTTGTCTCGGTCCAGTCAAACGGGATTAGAATGGTCTGGGCAGACCCAGTTTGAATTGGGACAAACCATGCCATTCCAGTTCAAAAAAAAAAAAAAAAAACAACCCAAGCCCTCTCCATTTCCAACCGGTCTGGACCGGGGATGAAAAGAGTAGAATCCATTTTGACATGATTTGAAAATGTTCAAAACCATACCAGTACGTGATGGATTGGGCTTCTTGCTTAGCCTTGGAATTTTCAATGCGAGTCTGGAATGGATATCATAATGAACCAATTGTATATTGGACTGGATTTCTTGTCCGCGGCGCTTTTGTTGTGCGAGTTTCTTGTTAATGTTAATCGGAGTTGCATATCTCATTGACTAAGTGGCCATGAGAATGCAGTTCACCTAATGTGCTCTGGGTGATTTCATTGCGCTGACCTGGTTTACTTTTGTCACCAGAATTCTAGTTTCAAGACTAGTCTAGAAATTGCTTGTCTGGTTTCGAGTCAAAAGTGATCATTTCTATTGATAAAACCCCTCAAGTAATGTTGTAAAGGTTAGGTTTTTTTTGTGTTATGTTGGAATGGCATTGTGTATGTCGCTATTGTGTTGGTTTTCATTTTAGTGGAAATTGTGTTAACGATTCAGATTTGTTTGGAAAGCCTTGCACTCTCTTACCCTCTCACTGTTAACAGGACTGCCCTTGATATGTGGAGTAAGTGCATCGACACAGACCCGCTTTTTCCAAAAAATAGTAGTAGTCCCGTTGATGATGACTACAAGGGTTTCTCTAAAGGTTAGCGAAATAGTGTGTCAAATCAACTGAGTGTTATTCACTCATAAAAACAACTCAACTTTGTAACCCAAGTTACCATGCTTTTGGGAAACTTTTTGATATAAGACCTCGGAGACCCAAGTTTTAGCCCTTCATGAAAAGTGTTGATTTGTCAGGTCCAGTAACAAAAACTACAACCACAACAATTGACAGAACAGTATTGTGGCATCATGGTATCATGAAACAATACCCATAGTTTTAATTGTGATCTATATCATATCATACATAATACAATGACGATATTAATTATGACGATATTAATTACTGTTGGAAATATAAATGTTGCAAATTAATACAGGAATGAAGTTATCAAATTTTTTTGGGTTGAGTCGTGGATTAGGTCGCTATCTTTAACATGTTTCGCGGCTCTGTCCAAGATTGTGCAAGCAGTCTGATAGCCCCATCGTCCACAGGATAAAATAGCCTAAAATTCTATATTTGTCACATGCAGAGTTGACGAACGGAAATCAATTCACCATTTACTTTCTTTTGCTCAGAATCACAAAAAACAATGAATAAAAACACTCTGAATACAAAAAACAAAACTCTGGAATAAATTGTTTTTGAAACTCTAGAAATTATTGTTGTTCTTACAAAACTAAAGCTCTCTGAAAAATGAAGATAACAAATGCTTTCGATATATTTAAACTGAGAGAGAGCAAGTATTTATAGGCTCGTAGAAGATCTTTTCCGAGAGAAAACGTGCTTAAAAGGCAGTGGAAATCACGGAGAAAATCAAGAAAAATGTGGGGAGAAAAGACTGGGTCTCATCTGACTCAATTTTGTTCTCTGTAGCATATAAAGATAATTAATTTTTCAAATAAAATTTTAGCAAAAAGAAAGGTTTCACCCAACCTGACTCGGCAACGGTGCGGAGTGGACAACTTTGGACCAACATTTGGTCAAACTTTTTCTTTCTTCACTAAAATGGGTACCCCTTAAGTCAAGCCCAAACCTAAACACTATCCTTATTAACTACTGAGATTACTATCCTTATTAACTACTTCAGAGTGAGTTACATGGAGGATATGAGACTAAACAAATTGAGGAGAGTTTCAATAATTAAGAAACCATTTTGTTTGTAAAATTCAAACTAATTATTCAACAATTACATATGTAGTTATTTATAACATGTCAGTCGGATTTTGTCACTCCAAAGGATGCCAAATTTGCTTAGAAATTTTGAGCATGCGCAATGTGCAAATGGCTTCAGCGTAGATGAAACTGAAACTGAGCACAGTAATGTTAACGCTCTTGTTGAAGCTGTGATTCACTCTTTACGGGACAATACGGAACCTTAAATCTCTATCCCCTTGTAAGACTTCTTGACTGAAAAGCCATCAGAAGTAATGGGGGACTGGAATGCCAAAAATCATTGGTGTTTGACAAATTACCCGTCACCACATAATAGGAATATTTTTGCTCAGTTTCATGATAAACCACAAGGCTGAGCTTCAGCTCAAGGCAGATGGCATGACCATCAAGTCATCAGAGAGCAGTGCTATCACAAGTTAATATACATGTAGTGATTGTGTAGCTTGCAAGCTGAAGTTTTCAACTCAAAGCTCAAGAGTCAAGCCTACAGCAGCTGCTGGAGGCTCTAATGAAGATGTAATTACAACAGCTACTGGTAGTAACTGTCCTGTGTCAGCTGTGATGTTGCATTAGCTACATACAATGAGGTGTTGAGGCAGGATTCAAATCAGTTGTTTATGCATGAAGCTCAAGGTAAATCCTCCATTGAAAGCTAAGTTCCTTTGAAAAGAATAGGTATGATAGATGGTCTTGATCTTGAGTCCCCCGGCTATGTCACAAGCTTGTGCTTGCCTGAGCTATTACATTGCTTCCGTGCATTGAGGATGGTGCCTGAAACTCAGCATATGTGAATTTCAAGGTGTTTTATGGTGGATTTTAAGTTTCTTGGTTTTGTTTAGATTTTGAATGATGTAATGGCAAGACTTTAATGTCTCTAATAAGTAGGATGGAACGCATAATCTGTATCTCTAATACAAAGCAAAATTAGTTTGGTCTTCAGTCGTTGCTAATTTGATGATTTTCATATCGAACATGGATTTTGAATTCATTGATCAAACGACAGAACCAATGTGTTTGCCAATGGTAATGATAGAACCCTGTAAACAAGCAGATGAAAGAAACTGCATTGGCAATATCAATTTTAGTCTCAACAAGGTGCCAAAAAATTGAAGAAACGACCTCTTGGAAATTCTTTAGCTAACACCATGTTAAATTGCATTGGTTGCTCAACAAGATATGAATATTTTATTCAATCAGTTGTAAAATAATAACAAAACTGATCCTGCCTTCCTAAAATACTCGCAAAGGAGAAAACAGGGGATAAAACGCATCAACAGATGTAGAGGAAGCATTGTAACTCAAAGGAAGGGTGTCAAGTCTAATTAGATGCCGGCGATGAAGTTATCTTCCTCCAATGTTCCTACGCAAAGCAAAAGCTTCCATACTTTCCTCAGCATATGCTTGCATGCTAAACAAAACAAACTCGAGTCTTTTTTATCTTCTTCTTTTTCTCTTCCTTCTCCGCTTCTTTTTTCTCTTCTCCTTCTTCATTGTCATCATCAGATTCAGCTGCTATTTTGCATCTGAAGCAAACAACCCGACAACATGGAGGTTGGCCCAAGTGAAAAAAGCAATCCAATTTTTCGAGGCAAAAGTAGCAACGATGATCACTGGGATTATTAGACCCACGAGCTTCTTGTCTTCTTTTGTAGAGAAGACTCCTGTCCTCAGTCATAGAATTATTAAGAGCTGTTCAATGAAATAAAGAGAAAAAAGATTTAGTTTTTGTAGGATTGAGATTACAGATTTTCCTGGTCTTTGTAAGATTTGGTTTCCAAGTGTTACAAGGATTTAGATTACAGATAAAATTAGAAGTTTCTTGATCATATTATGTCCAGTAAATCACTTTCCAAAATAAAAATACAAAAATGGGTTTGTCTGAGTCTTTGTAGGATTTGGTTTCCAGGTTATACAGTGAGATTCTTTATTCTATATGAAACAGACTCGAGAGCAAACTAGATCAACAACCATTTGGTTCATATGGATATATAAATCAATACTATCAAGAGATAGGAACAGGAAATTAAAAAATATACATATATATATATATAACAAAAAAAAAAAACAGTGAACTGAACATATGAAGAGAAATGCACTTCTAGCACTGAAAATAAGGTAAATAGTTATTAATAAGGTATCACATCGTATACATAGTTAACTAGGCAGAAATCCAGAGAGTACTCCTAACAGCCTAGCCATTAATAAGATAAATAAGAAATAAATAGCACTACTTGAGACCTAAAAATAAAGAGAAATACTTGCAGGAGGTAGCTTAATAAAGAGAGTGTGATCCATATGAGCTTTGCTAGGGGTCGAGGGAAAGGAGTGAGGGATGGGTGTAACTACTCATCCTTCTCGAGATGAGTGCATCACTTTGAAGATGAGCACTGACACTCATCTCGAGGAGGATGGGTGGTTACACCCATCCCTCGCTCCCTTTCCCTCAGCCCCTAGAATTTTCGGATCCATATCCATATGGGAGGTAGCCAGTGCCATAAGAGTAATTCTAGATGTCGAGGGTTTGGGCGAGGGAGCCTCCCTCGCACGTGCATGAGTAAAAAAAAAAAAAAAAAAAAAGAGAGGGAAATTGAAATTTGGGGCAAAGAAGAGGGAGGGAACAAACCAGAGAAGAGAAAGTGGGTTGAAGAAGAGAACTCGACAGACCTCGCCACCCTCTCCCCATCATCGAGTCAACCGACCGAAGAAGGCGAAGAGAAGAAGCTTCGTCGTCCCTTCCCTCGCCGAAAAGCTCAGTCTCGAAGAAAAACTCTCCCCAACTGAAAAGTTCAACCGAAGGTAAGTCTCCCCTTCATTTCTAGATCTAGGGTTTCTCTCTCTTGTTGTTGCTTCTCTTCTGCTTCTTCACATTCTTTCTGTGTTTGTTGTTGTTGTTGGTGTTTGGGGTTTGCTAGTTAGGGTTCGGATTTAGGGGGGGTGTTGAATACATGGTGGAATTTTGTCTTTGGATCTAACTCCTCAGATGGAGCGTTATGTCTTCAAGAGAAGAACTGATGGTTAGTTTGTTGTTCTATAATCTCTCTTATTTTGATTGGGTTTTGTTATTTCATTGTGATTGTTATTGGGTTTGTTTTGTTTGATGGGTAGATCTCATTTTATGAAAGTCTGTGGAAAGTAATGGCCTTGATGGTGAAAAAGTTGATTAGAAGAGATTAGAAAGGATTAATAGAAATGGGGTTGTTTAGGAACCCTTGAATTAGCTTTCATAATGATTTAGTAGGAATGTGGAGAAGTTCCCAATGTGCCCCTCTTTTGGTAGTTATGTTTGGATGAATGGATTTGCTTGTGTATGCTGTTTAGATTGTAGAACCAACGTTGTTCAAAACTGATAGCAACTACAACTTTTACACTATTAGTGAATTGTTGTCTATTGTTTGCTTGATGCCATTGTTGGGCAGCTGTTTTGGGAAATTATGTGATTGTGGTCTGTTGCATAATGGAAGTTTATGTTCATGTAGTAGTAGTTTCATTCAAATGGCTATTGCAGTGGTGGAACCAGGAGTTTTGTAATGAGTAGTGGAGTGGTTTATTTGGGTTGGGATTAGATCCATGTTCAAATCGGAATTCATGGAGTGTTTGGAACTGGTTTGTTTTGGAATTTCAGCTTGAGAAATAAAGAAACAAATAAAAAGAGTTATGTGCAGCAGCTGTATCACGAATCATGATCATCCATTAAAACCAACCAAAGACACACTGTATACTCCATTAAGGCCGAGATTCTAGATGTCGAGGAAATGGGCGAGGGAATTGGCGAGGGAGCCTCCCTCACACGTGCCCGACCTCTGTTTCAAAAAGAAAAAAAAAGGAGGGGGAAATCGAATTTGGGGGAAATAAGAGGTAGGGAACTGTCTCCCTCTCCCCAAATCCATCTCCACACAGAGAAGAAACCGAAGCCTCCCTCTCCCAAATCCATCTCGACACAGACGAGAAACCGAAGGTCTCCCCAAACCAGACTCGACACAGAGAAGAGAAGAGAAGCTCGAAGCTCCATCGCCACCCTCTCCTAAAAGGTAAAGCTGCTATTGGTTTATTTGTAACCTTGTTTCTAGCTGTTGTCACTTTACTTGAATTGGAGATTATGTTTTTTAATTGGACTTATAAATCTTTGATATTGGTTTATTTGTAACCTTGTTTCTAGCTGAAGTTGGAATTCATCAGCCCATTTTGTGTTTTAATAATAGAGTTGGAAGTTGTCATTTTTTGGTGTTATACCACAAGCCTGAAAGTGAACTCTTCCATTTATTTCTTGTCGAAGCCTTTGATAGAAGTTCATGACAATATATGATATTTTGTTTAATTTAAACAGTTGGAGCTGATTGCGACGATGATAGAATAGAATTGCTTCTATCTCAAGTTAAGGGCAAGGATATCACAGGGCTCATTGCATCTGGTCGGGAAAAATTGGCTTTAGTGCCATCTAGTGGTGGTGGTGGTGGTGTTGTTGTTGCAGTGGCAGCATCAGGAGCTGGCGGCGCTAGTCCAAGGAGGAAAAGGATGAGAAGAAGGAGGAATCTGATGATGTAAGTTTGTTTTGTGGAACCTTTGTTTCTTTTTAACAATGTTCATCCTCTACACTTAGTATCCTTGCTTGCATCTTTTCAGTATCCTTTATGTTAAAATTTATGTTGCAAAGTGTTAAAATTTATAGCTGCAAAGGTAGTATAAATAGTTGCAAAGTCTTGAAAAGATGTCCAACATGGAAATTCTTACATAATGGAGTGGCTTTTGTTCCATAGTATCACTTTGTTTCATTTGTTTTTATTGTGTTTTTGGCACTCCAGAAGAAGAGGCAACATACACAGAGTGAAAAGTACAGTCATGAAGAAGATGGTGAATCTGGATTCACTGAAATGGTTTCCCATGCAAACATAATATCTTGTCCTTTTCCCTAGCTCAATTTACACAAAAAAAAAACATCTTGTCTTTTCTTAGAATATATTGTCATTGTTAGTAGTATAAATAGTATTACTGAAGTAATAATTATCGTATTTTATGGTCTCAGGGTTATGCCAACAAGAAGAGGATCCATTACTCTGGACCTTTGGTGCCTCCGGGAGGAAATCTGGAAGATATGCTCAAGGAGCACGAGAGGCAAATACAAGCAGTTGTGCGGAAAGCTCGTCTGGGAAAGATGTCACAGGTATATAAACCAAGGGGTCACACTATTTCTTAGTACTGTTGTTAATTTTGCAGTGCTATTATTTATATTTTATTAATTTGTTTTAGCAGCCACCACCTTCAAGATGAGTTGCTGAAAATTAAAATTTTGTGAAGATGCTGTCAAGATGCTGAAAATGTTGTGAAGATGCTGAAAATGATGAGTTTAAGCAGTGAAGATGCTGAATGATGAAAAATGAAGATGTTGAATTTGCTGATTTGTTTGAATTTGCTGAATTCTGTAAATGCTGAATTTGTTGAACTTGCTGAAGTTAAGTTGCTGAAAATTAAATGTTGAATGCTGAAATTCTCTTGATTTGTAATTCAGAATGTTGAATGCTGAAAATTAAATGCTGAATGCTGAAATTCTCTTGATTTGCTGAGTAGACTAGCTTTGCTTGATTTGCAGGAAATTGAATGCTGAAATTCTCTTGATTTGTAATTCAGAATGTTTACATTCAGTTGCTGCTGAAATTTAGGTGCTTTGTTGTATTTAGGTGCTTTGGCAACGTCATAGCAAAAGCTATGGTTTAGCAAGCTTTGTCAGTGCTTTGTTGTATTGAATGCTGAAATTCTCTTGATTTGAAATTCTCTTGATTTGTTGTATTTAGGTGCTTTGGCAACATCATAGCAAAAGCTATGGTTTTAGCAAGCTTTGTCAGTGATAATTCTGCTGCCCCCTTGAGAGTGTGTCAAATACATTTGACTGTATATGGATCATTTGATTCCAAATACATTTGAAGATTTACATATTAAGCAGTTTCGTTATGTATATGCGGTGCTTCTTGGGTCTCATATAAAAGACAGTAGCATCGTAGTGGTCATTTTCATGGGTGCTTCACTTTGTTTTACTTGCAAGAATCGTTGGACAGAGATGAATTTTAAAGAGCTCTGGAGGAGTTCAAAGACTAACTTCTGCAGTCAATTGTCATAATCCTTGCTCACTGACTACAAAAAATTGCCAACTACCAACACTTGCTAGCCAAAACAATCAGTAACTGATGCATGGCAGAAATGTGAGAGCATCAAGTAATTTATATTTAGGGATCACTAAGTTGGAACAACAAACAACTTTGCAGCAATTAGATTATGAACAACTTAGCCACTAGAACATTCATTGAACTAATGTTGAACTTTCAGCAACCACATCACAGCAAACTCACCATGTACAAATTTTTTTAACCAAATTAACTCTGAGCATTGTTTCACCCAGTTTTCTCGCTGTCCATCGAAACAGACTGATAATGAAAATGCCATTATTGCTTAGGGTTCACAGAGCTGCAAATTTTTAATGGTAAGAGTGAACATCCTTGTCCCCTCAGCCACTGCAATTGAGAACAACTTTGGTTCCATTTGGTAAACTAGGGCACGAGCTTTCTACATAAGCCAAAGCATGAGGTGTTTCCAGAGCTGGTATTATCCCCTTGAGTCAGGATACTCTCTTGAAAGCTGCAAAAAATGAAACCAATGAGAAAGACGAAAACGCTTAAATGAACTACAATTGCAGTAGCAGCCTGTGGTGATGTTATCAAATTGCAGCATTATTTGAAACCTGCCAATTACCTAGAGTAATCACTATAGATCAAACCAGGCTACTAAAATGCACTATAGCAAAAAACTACATTAATTTGAGCAAGTTATAGCAAAGAAGAACAAATAAAAATCAGAAGTATAGTTTATTGAAGCTAATGAACACAAGTTTTTCTATCAAGCAACTTCACAGAAATTCATATGCAATCAAAGTTAAGTCTAAATACTTGCTTAAAAAAAGAGAATCTACTAAACAGACAAGTGTCTTTTACCAAACAAAGACTACTCATCGAACTGGTTCAATCAAACTAAACTTGAAATAAGTTCACAAAAACTCAGCTTCAAGTCTAACAATCTTGCAAAATAAAATATAACCAATACTATCTACAGCCAAGCGAAGCCATGGTGGTCTTGCAAAAGAGCCTGCATAGGCTTCATCACCTTCGTGATTATCAATCTCCTGTTGACCATTGATATTGGTGTTCACCCATGCCTTTATATCCTTGTCACCTCTTAGAAGCTTTAGTATTTGAACCAGGAAGATTGAGTCAAAATTTTATCTTATCGACCACAATTTCAATAATGCAATTGGCTCCTGGATAACTAAACCAAATAATATACCATAGCTATTCATTTGTACATCAATGCGTTATGAGAGCTAGAAGTTTGGTTACATGTTTACTTGCAAACCGTAATAATGCAAAAAGTCACTTAAAACTTACATTCTGAGTGGCAATAGTAGGCTGGAGGAGTCTAACATCTCGTGTTTTTTAGTCCACCTTTTTAGTCACACATGATACAACATCAACAATTGCAGCAGAAGATTGATTTATTCCAGCTGGTTAGAAAGAGTCACATGAGAAGAAAGCCACCAGAACAACACGCTCAACACAATGACTACATACACAGGAATAACTTGCGGAGTATTTAATAACTGATGAATATTGTGATGATTGGAAAATTTCTAACAAACACACAAATTTTGTATGAATTAGACTCTTAGATCCAACATGACACGTTACTTAAAATGAAAGTCAATGAACAGACTTATTGTTATCAGTATATCGTGGCAAAACCTCGACATCTAGAATTGCTCAAAGTGTAAACTACAAAAAATAAAAGCAAGAACGAACCATATCATGTTATGTTTGAACATATTGTGAAAAATCTTGACAATGAAGATTATCTTTGTGATTTAGAGGAGGCTTATACGCGATATATCGGGATCTTGTTTGCATTTTGATGCATTATCCATGGTTTCACAATTGGGCTATTTACTATCTAGTAGACAAGGGTGGACCCTGGCATTGCCCAAGAAGAATGTACTCAAAATCTTCTGAAACTTATTGTCGACCTTTTCATTGACTGTTCAACAAGTGAAATCAAATGTCATATATGAAATTGATCAACTTGATATATCTTGACCAACGCACATACAAACACATACATGGTGAAATGTCGACAATGTTGTCATAGTACTATTAGTTGTTCAAATATAGCTAAACACAAAAACAAACCCAAGGGTCAGTCTGTACTAGATGTCTGGTGTAATGAATTCTCAAGAAACAGGGTAAAAACTTACATTTCATACACGTTCTGTTCAAACATAACCACATCACCAGTGCATGCATCCCCTGCACACAATTTTGTCAATTAGAGAAGGAATAATAAAAATCTAAACTAAACTTTAAGTAGTTCTATTTCTTGGCATTGGATCAACCTTTGCAATTTAACACAAAGCTGGATACTGGGTATTTCTCTTCTCCACCTCCATTTATGATCCTGAAAAAACATAGTTGATTAAAAAAAGGAGTCAAATAAGCAAGCAGAGTCTATGATAACTCCTGCATTGACTAGGTATTACAAATGTCTAAAATTACCCGAGATGCTCTTGGATGCGCTCTATGAGAATCCTTTTGGTACCCGTTAACCTCAAGCCATATTTCCTCAAGTAAACCTTACAATTGATCAATTTTTAGTTTCTCGAACTGACCAGCTGTTGAATCAAAGACAGAAATTAATACAATTATTCTACGCATTATACTAATAGAACCAAGCAAGTGCGGTGCACTGGTGCCTAATGAGATTATGGCAACATTAACTTGACTCTTTCAGTTGTGAACAAGTAAAATTTGATCAAGTTT
This sequence comes from Berberis thunbergii, assembly GCA_003290165.1. Lineage (NCBI taxonomy): Eukaryota > Viridiplantae > Streptophyta > Magnoliopsida > Ranunculales > Berberidaceae > Berberis > Berberis thunbergii. Next base: position 396,221 of record QNQO01001025.1, read on the forward strand.
AGTACACATCCTATAGATTTTCTTGCCCTTTCTATGTGATTTCTTCTTCTTGATTTCTTCTTACATACAAAAACATTTCAGCAAAACAAGAAAACCCCTGAAACCCTAGATCTAAAAACCCACATACAAAAAAAAAAAAAAAAAAAAGTTTGTCAGGAACCCTAGATCTAGATCTGGAACCCCACAAGAAGAAATCAAGAAGAAGAATGAGAGAGGCACTTACCTTCTCTGGTTTCTTCGTGCGATGGAGCCAAAAACCAAAACAAAGCTTCGAAATTGCTAATCGGTTTTCTTCTTCGATGGGGAGGGAGGATGCGATGGAGCCAAAAACCAAAACCAAGCTTCTTCTCACGATGCTTCTCTCGGTGGAGTCGACGATGGGGAGGGAGGATGAAGCTTCTTCTTCGATGGGGAGGGAGAAGATGGAGCCAAAAATCAATAGCAAAATCGAAATTGGGGAGAGCTTTTCTTCGAGACTGAGCTTTTCGGCGAGGGAAGGGACGACGAAGCTTCTTCTCTTCGCCTTCTTCGGTCGGTTGACTCGATGATGGGGAGATGGTGGCGAGGTCTGTCGAGTTCTCTTCTTCAACCCACTTTCTCTTCTCTGCTTTGTTCCCTCCCTCTTCTTTGCCCCAAATTTCAATTTCCCTCTCTGTTTTTTTTTTTTTTTTTACTCATGCACGTGCGAGGGAGGCTCCCTCGCCCAAAACCTCGACATCTAGAATTATAGAGCAATTCTAGATGTCGAGGAAATGGGCGAGGGAGGGTGGGTAGCACGTGCCCAACCTTTGTTTCAAAAAAAAAAAAAAAAAACAGAAACGGGAAATCTGAATTTGGGGGAAACTAAAGGGGAGACTGTTCCCTCCCTCTCCCCAAATCCATCTTCACACAAAGAAGAGACCGAAGCTCTCTCCACCCCATTTTCACCAAAGTCGACCAAAGATTCCCCAATCCTTTGGGTTTTCTCTAAATATTTGGTTCCACCATTCCAAGAGCTTCAGATTGAGCTCAAATCTCATTTTTTGACCCCAAAACACCCTACTTTGAAGCATCTGAAACCCATGGCGAGGAAGAAACCAGGAGTGAAGAAGGACTTGGAGTTCTACACCATCCACGAAACCAGCAAGACTGTGAAAGGTAGTTTATTTTGAGCTTTTTTTTAGTTTCTTAATTTTGCATGTTGTTTGTTTGATGAAATGACAGAGTGATGAATTTTTTTGAATAATTTGTGAAATTTGGTGGTTTGAAGTTAGTACGAAGATTTCAAATTGCTTAGGATAGACTTAGTCTGAAGAAATGTCAAAAATGTTAGCATTTAGAGAGTAGTTGTTAGTTAATGTTAGCATTTCAATATTCGGGGCGGACAGCCTCTGTCCAACCCAACAACTAGTTGTTTTGAAGCTGAAATGAGGCCATCCAACCTAAAAACTTCTACATTCTGGCTTTTTTCTATTGGAGCAAATTCTTATCCTCCATACATCCAAGTTATACCTGTCGTTGTTAGTTAGGCTTTACTGCTAATGTTAATTAACCCAACAAAGCTGATACCTTTGGTTGAGGAGAATACATTTAGTCATCAATCTCAACATTTCTATGCAAACTACCTCTATCAACTTTGCAATCACTATCTTCATGAAGAGTTTCTTTCAGCCAAAGACTGACACTTACTTTTGAAAAGACATATCTTGCATTACGAGCAGGTTATTCTTCAAGCGGGAAGTGTTTGCATAGAAACAATGTATGACATGCTTTTAGTTATTTCTTAATCTTTAGTTCAATTTCTATTTCTATGACTTTAGGATCTTCCTCTTCTTTATATTGGATGTTTTTGAAAAACTCATTGAGCAATTTGGTGTTGTTGAAAAGGTGAGGAAAGAGATACAAAATGCTACGAACTGATACACAGCCTTGGAAGAGGGGCCATCTACCTTGGTTCCTCTAGAATGGGGCCAGATCATCCACATTATGTTCAGACACTAGAGTTGGCAAGAGAGGCGAGCAGTCCATGAATACTCTCCCTCGTATTCCTAAGTGGATTGCTTTGACTAATTAAATTCAGACCCAAAAATCAATGAACATTTCAGATGCAAGTATGTATCTCGACAACTATGATTTATCACATTAACATACAGATAGAAATGTGTTACAAGATTTTATGTGCAGTCCTTGTTATAGATTTCAAACCTTTTGGATTGCACCACATGGACGGGAGCTGGTCCAGGTCTCATGGATGCTGCAACTAAAGGTGCTTTGCAAGCAAACAAGTCAGTTGGTGGGTTCAAGATAGGTAAGAAGCCAACGAATGGACGAGCATGAACTTCCATCCATATCTGCCTTCTGAAACTTACCTTACATGCAGGTAATTAGCTTCCTGTTATCATTTATTCATCCTAGACTTTTTCTGTCCTATTTCAGAAATATTTGTTATGTATTTAAGTATTTCCTTATACTATCGTAAGAAATGTAAGTGTTCATGACAGTGAAGTATAAAACTCACTGACAAAAGGGTAAAAACATTGATCCTCATAATCTGCTCTCAAAGCACAGGTTTTTCTCTGCAAGGAAACATGGCTTGGTCGATGCTGCAGTGAGGGCTACTGTGGGTGACAGGACTGCGATAATTGCCCCTACCGGGTGGCATTGGCACTCTAGATGAGATGTTCGAGATTCTTGCTCTGATTCAACTGGGAAGGATTGGATCGAAACTACCTGTACCCTTCATTGTGATGAACTATGACTCGTTCTATTCAAAGTTACTGGCTTTCCTTGATGATTGTGAGGATTGGGGTATTGTCTCTAAAGGGGAGGTAGCATCACTGTGGAAGGTCTACAATGGAAATGATGATGCTTTGGAGTACTTAGCAGAGTTCTATAATATTCATCTGCGTGAAAGAAAACATGAAGCTGCACTCGGGAGCGAGGGTAGAACTAGGCCATGTACTTGACTGCCAAATATCTTGCTATAAATATGTATTTCTCACCGAATGGATTACATCCAATTATTCTGTTTTCACCATTGAATGAACTTGAAAGTTTATTGGAAATTTAACTTTTGGTGTCACTAGAAGCTCTCTCTTTGCACTTGGCAATGATAGCGAATGGATTGGGAAACTGGAAAAGAAATCTAAAGATTTGAAATAAGATTATAGGAAATTGCAGCTTTGTAAATTGTGAACAAAAAAGGTTATATGAAATTGCAGCTTTGCAAAATGCTACAAATCACAAATGCGAAAATCACACTGTAGCCTGCCACCATTTCACGCAATCCCTCATGTTCGAGTTTTTGTCACCTAGGGATATTGTTGGATGTTGACTAACTTTGTGTTCACTACAGTTTTGTTTGGAATCATAATAAACTGGAGGTAGGTTACTGAATTTACGATGGCACATGTCAACCATCCACGTTGAGAAGATGGACATGCAAGTGTATTTATGAAGCCTTACAGTGAGTTACTGTCATTCAAACTCGCATAGGGCCCGCTCCAATATTCAGGGAGAACAAGCCTGAAGTAATCTCTACAAACCTGTAGCTTCCATAGAGTCTAAATGAAAACCTCTATGTATCTTATATAAACTAGAGAAGGTAACATGACTCTACAATTATTTGCTGAACGGATCTCCAATGAAAAATGAATCTTCAATTAAAAGGCATCTATTGCAACAAATGAAAAACATCCTTGCGCAGTTCCATTATCTACTATGCAGAAAAAAAAGGTTCCCAAAATTGCTCCTCCAGAAATTTACATGACCCAGAACACTAAAGCTACAAGTTCACTCTGGAGAATTTCAAGAAGCAGCTTGATGAATGAAATGTCAATGACTAATTGGAGGAGATCGCTTTTTTAGCTTTGATGTGATTGGCAGAAGGCAGAAAAGTCCCTTGTGAGGTGATCTGGCAGTGGGAGTGCAAAGGGCAGGACGTTGAATGATTTCGTTCTGCTGCTTGTTGCAGATGGGTAAGCGAGTGCTGGTCGCTGCTTGTTCATCCCATCCATGAAGAAAGAGAAGGCTCCAAAGGTGAGGCAGCTCTGCAGAAGAGCCTGTGGTGCACCTGCAAAAATGATTTGTTCCAAATAAAGCTCGGCTCAGCAAACATATAACAATAAACTTTTTCAGTGCTGTCCTCAAGAAAATTTGTTATGAAATCAGTAACTTGATTGAGAAAATTGATTTTAGCCACACATACAGTGCCCACAAACTTGACTAATATCTGTATTTAGAATTTAGACAATATACCCTACTTGCATAAAATCATAACATAATGGGAGCACACCATGATTTCCGCATATGGCTTTCAAATTAATGACTACATTGGGTAATTTATTAGAACAATAGGAACACTGCATGCATTTAACCTGAGAAGTAACCAGAAAACGTCCAAGAATAATAGCATTAGGAGATGTGGATGGAACTTCATCCTGATTCATTTGATTCATCTGGTGCTACAAGACTTACTTGACTCCTGAGACGTCCACCAAAAATCTTGTGGACCAAGCTTTTGTCATAAGCACTATAAGATTCACTTGGCACGCCTGAAGGCAAGCAGCATTTATGCATTGACTCTAGCAAGGTAGATGGCCCCTCTTCCAAGCCTGTGTATCAATTCGTAGCATTTTTGTATCTCTTTCCTCACCTTTTCAACAACACCAAATTGCTCAATGAGTTTTTCAAAAACATCCAATATAAAGAAGAGGAAGATCCTAAAGTCATAGAAATAGAAATTGAACTAAAGATTAAGAAATAACTAAAATCATGTCATACATTGTTTCTATGCAAACACTTCCCGCTTGAAGAATAACCTGCTCGTAATGCAAGATATGTCTTTTCAAAAGTAAGTGTCACTCTTTGGCTGAAAGAAACTCTTCATGAAGATAGTGATTGCAAAGTTGATAGAGGTAGTTTGCATAGAAATTTTGAGATTGATGACTAAATGTATTCTCCTCAACCAAAGGTAACAGCTCTGTTGGGTTAATTAACATTAGCAGTAAAGCCTAACTAACAACAACAGGTATAACTTGGATGTATGGAGGATAAAAATTTGCTCCAATAGAAAAATGCCAGAATGTAGAAGTTTTTAGGTTGGATGGCCTCATTTCAGCTTCAAAACAACTAGTTGTTGGGTTGGACAGAGGCTGTCTGCCCCGAATATTGAAATGCTAACATTAACTAACAACTACTCTCTAAATGCTAACATTTTGACATTTCTTCAGACTAAGTCTATCCTAAACAATTTGAAATCTTCATACTAACTTCAAAACCACCAAATTTCACAAATTATTCAAAAAATTCATCACTCTGTCATTTCATCAAACAAACAACATGCAAAATTAAGAAACTAAAAAAAAGCTCAAAATAAACTACCTTTCACGGTCTTGCTGGTTTCGTGGATGGTGTAGAACTCCAAGTCCTTCTTCACTCCTGGTTTCTTCTTTGCATGGGTTTCAGATGCTTCAAAGTAGGGTGTTTTGGGGTCAAAAAAATGAGATTTGAGCTCAATCTGAATGATAGGATCCGATACCGAAAACAATATAATCGATCTTTTGATTGGAGATCGAACCACCTATTGATCTTTTGATTGGAGATCAGCCACCAAAGTTAAAAGAAAACTATTTGATTGATGAAAACTTCTGATTACAATTGATAGACTTTATAGGAAATTCTACTTCCTAGATTCCTAACCAGACTCTTCCTAATATCTAAGCAATGCTAAATTAGGACTCTCCTACTGACTTACCTATTTTAATTAAATTAGGACTCTTGCCTACTGACTTGCCTAAACAGAACTTCTTATGAATTAGGACTTGTTACCAACATAGTAACCTACTAGAACTGGGTTCCTAACATCCCGCGCCCTATGAAAAATGGCTTGTCCTCAAGCCAGAAAATTAGGAAAACGACGGCGAATATCCTCATAGTCCTCCCAAGTGGCCTCTTCGATAGGGTGACCTTGCCACTTGATAAGCCAGCGAGTAACAGGTTGATTATGACGGTTGATGAGGCCGCGGTCCAGTAATTTTTCCGGAATCCACTCCGCAACATCGGAATGAGTAGGGAGAGTGGTGGAGACGGTAGTACCCGCGCCTAACTGTTTTTTAAGGCGGACACATGAAACACTGGGTGAATGCGGCAACCGGCGGGTAGGTCCAACTTATACGCCACAGAATTTATTTTGTCAATGATGCGAAAAGGGCCATGGAAGCGCGACGAGAGCTTGGAGTACTGTTGAGAGGAAGCAGTGGACTGGCGGTATGGCTGGAGACGCAGAAAGACCCAATCATTAAGCTCAAAATGGCGCTCCGTACGTTTGCCATCAGCAAAAAACTTCATCCTAGCCTGGGCAGCAACCAAGTTATCCTTTAAAATGCGAAGAGTGCGATCACGATCACGGAGTGAATTGTCGACAGCTTCACAGCAGTAGAACCTGGGACATAAGCTGAAATGGTAGGAGGCGGCCGACTATAAACAGCCTGAAAAGGGGACATCTTAATGGTAGAATGGTAGGTGGTATTATACCACCACTCAGCCCACGGCAGGCAAGGAACCCAACTGGAAGGGCGGTGACCTGCGAAGCAGCGTAGATAGCATTCCAGCGTGCGATTGGTGGCTTCAGTTTGCCCGTCGGATTGAGGATGATAAGCGGAGCTGCGGCACAATTGTGTCCCTTGCATTTCGAAAAACGATTCCCAGAAGTTGCCAATGAAAACAGGGTCGCGATCACTAACAATCGACCTTGGCATGCCATGAAGCCGAACAATGTCGCGGATAAAGGTCTCGGCGACAGACGCAGCGGTATATGGGTGAGCAATGGCACTGAAATGGGCATATTTGGACAGGCAATCGACCACCACGAGGATCACAGACTTCCCGTGCGACACAGGCAGGCCGTCAATGAAGTCTAAAGAAATGTCGAGCCACACATCGTCAGGAATAGGCAGAGGATGAAGCAGGCCAGGTGGGGATATAGCCTCCGCCTTGTTGCGTTGGCAAACATCGCAATGGGCAATAAAACGTTTTGAATAGCACCCTTCATACCCGGCCAATAGAAGTTATGCTGGAGCCGTTTATAAGTGCGCAGAAACCCAGAATGGCCCCCGGTTGGCGATGAATGGAACTCGTACAAGAGCTTAGCACACCACGGGGAGGAAGGCGAGACGAAAATACGGCCTTTATAGCGCAAAATCCCTTGCGCGTAAGAATAATGATTATGGGCTGCAGGGTCCTGCGACAAAGCAGAAATAACCTTGCGCAAAGTTGGATCAGAATGACACTCCTGGCAGATTTCGTCAAGACTAGCAAAGGTTGGGGACGAAATGGCGAGCAAGGAAGCAGCATCGGGTACGCGGGAAAGAGCATCGGCGGCCCGATTACTAGAGCCAGAACGGTGGACGATCTCATAATCATATCCCAACAGTTTTGTAACCCACTTTTGCTGTTCAAGAGAAGATAGGCGCTGTTCTAGGAAGTACTTGAGACTGCGGTGATCAGTAAAAATAGTGAAATGTCTGCCCAAGAGATAAGGGCCGCCATTGTGAACGGCGGCGATGATGGCCAGCATTTCCTTATCATAAACCGATAGGCTGGAGTGCTTGCCAGAAAGTGCCTTGCTGAAATACGCAATGGGACGTCCTTGCCTGCATAAGAACGGCACCGATGCCATGACCAGAAGCGTCGGTTTCAATGCTGAATGGCAAGGAGAAGTCCGGTAAGGCGAGCACGGGCGTGGTGGTTAACGCCTGTCTTAACTTGTCAAAGGCCAAAGTGGCATCCGCAGTCCACTGAAAAGAGTCCTTTTTAAGGAGTTGAGTCAAGGGGGCGCTGATTCGTCCATAATCCCGAACGAATTTGCGGTAGTAGCCGGTCAAGCCTAAAAACCCGCGAAGATCTTTAATAGAAGACGGCAGAGGCCAATTCGTGATCGAATTAATTTTGTCGTTATCAACAGCGACGCCCGCAGCAGAAATGATGTGCCCAAGGTAAGCAATGGAGGATTGTGCAAAGGAGCACTTGGATTCTTTGACATATAAGCTGTTGGCTCGCAGGAGCCCAAGAACCACCGCTAAGTGATGTAGGTGATCATCAAGATTAGCACTGTAGATCAGAATATCGTCGAAGAACACCAAGACAAACCGTCGGAGAAACGGCCGAAAAAGATCGTTCATTAGGCCTGAAAGTAGCCGGGGCATTGGACAAGCCGAACGGCATCACCAAGAACTCATAGTGCATCATGAGTACGAAACGCTGTTTTGGAGATATCGGCGTCGTGGACCTCGGATTTGATGATAGCCCGGAGCGAAGGGTCAAGCTTTAGAAAAGATGGTCGCGCCATTTAATTCGTCGAGTAGCTCATCCACGACTGGGATAGGAAACGATCCTTGACTGTGACTTTATTGAGTGCCCGATAATCGATACACATACGCCAGGAAGCCGTCCTTTTTTTTGACGAGTAGCACCGGAGAAGAGAACGGGCTCAGACTTGGGCGTATAAGACCAGCAGTTCGCAGTTCGTCGACCATTTTTCTCATTTCGGCTTTCTGGAAATGGGGGTAACGGTATGGCCGAACATTACCGGGGCAGCGCCGGGCAGAAGTGGAATGCGATGATCACATTCCCGTGTAGGCGGAAGCGACGTCGGAAGGCCAAAGACATCGGAGAAACTGGAAAGAAGCTGAGAGACAGCGAACTGGGCGTGGTGCACCCTGTTCTGCTCCTCTGTTTTGCTCGAACTGGGCAGGAGCTCCCTGTTCTGCTCGGCTGGGCAGAGTGCCTCCTGTGTGGTGGTCTGCGCACAAGACGCTGGGCAAGCGGTCTTGGCTGGACGTCCAGGGCCACAATTTGGAAAGGGAAGCCCTTTTGTTCGCGACGTAATGCGCGATGACATCTGCTCGCAGTCCATAACTGCAACCATAAGGAGTTGTTGCCTACCAGTGTGTAAACACGATCAGAAACAGTGAATTGCATGACCAATTGTCGAAAGTCCCATACAATGCGACCAATGTGCGAAGCCACTGAGTACCCAACACCACATCGCAGCCGGAGACAGCAAGCAGCGAGAAATCAGCGCATAGGTCGAAGCCGTTGAATGGTCATTGCGAGATTTCGACAAGACCCACGACTTGTCAGATATCCCCCATCAGCGACCATGACCCGAAATCGTTGGCAAGGTCAATGGGAATGCCGCATTGTTTCGCAACAACGCGGATGAAGAAAATTGTGCGTGGAGCCAGAGTCGATGAGGACTGAAATCTGCCGATTTTTAGAGTGCCAGTGACGCGCATAGTTTCGGGCCTTATCGAGCCCATAAGAGCATGGAGGGAGATCTCCATTGCAGGGTCATCATCAGCAAGAGTGGTGCTATCAGCCAGTGTGCACTCATCCAGATCAGCGTCCAGTAGCAACAGCTGCGGCCTAGCGCAACGATGGCTGGTTTAAAAATTTTCGTCACAATTGGAAACATAAACCTTTTTCGCGCCTTTCACGTTGTTCAGCCCAAGTTAATCGCTTCACGCCAACAGGCAAGGCGGCCGTAGGGGCAGGGGGTTTAATAATAGGAGGAGTAACCACTGGACGCGAAGGTTGGCGGTAGACCCCTTTAGATGACGAAAAGGCTGTAGTTGCAATGATGGCATTTCTTGGCACAGAGCCAATTCAAAGGCCTGGGTCAGACTGGCAGGCCTAAGCAAGCGTATGCTGATTGGATATCAGCCCGTAAGCCTGAAAGGAACATACTTACTTGATGAGGTTCGAGCAACCTGGAACCTAAGTTGATGAGGTTTTCAAAGGCCGTGATAAACTCACGAACCGTGCCTGTTTGAGTTAATTTCGAGAGGGAGCTGCACGGATCAATGTGGTTTGCGTGAACCAAATCTGGAACAGATGGCCTTGGAGAATTGTTCCCAAGAAAGGTCGCCAATAGATTGTCGGATCCAGCGGTACCAAGCGATGGCATCGTCCTTCAAGTGGATGGCAGCCAAGGTGACTTTCTGATTGACCGCAACCTGGTTGAGTTCAAAAAATTGTTCGGCTTGAAAAAGCCAACCTTCGGGATCGCCTCCATCAACCGAGGAAAGTCAATGCGAAGGGGTCGACCTTGGAAATTGCCGCCTGGCGGATTGTGATGGTGAAAAGTTTCTGATTGTGAGGACCCGGCGGATTGAATAGATTGAAGAGTTTGCAATATTTGGGCATTGGTTTGTGATTGGGTTTGCGGTCTTGGAGGAGGGTGTGGATTTGTGAAGTCACGGCTCCCAGTTGTGAGTTTAAGGGCAGCAACCTGTTTTCTTCGAGTTCTTTGACAGTCATTGGTGTAGGATTGAGTGGAAGGGGAAAAAAAATTTGTGGAAGGATGGGTAGGGCAGATCGTGGATGCTCTGATACCAGATGATAGGATCCGATACCGAAAACAATATAATCGATCTTTTGATTGGAGATCGAACCACCTATTGATCTTTTGATTGGAGATCAGCCACCAAAGTTTAAAAGAAAACTATTTGATTGATGAAACTTCTGATTACAATTGATAGACTTTATAGGAAATTCTACTTCCTAGATTCCTAACCAGACTCTTCCTAATATCTAAGTAATGCTAAATTAGGACTCTCCTACTGACTTACCTATTTTAAT